>VZRR01010727.1:0-265313 GCA_013398015.1 Oreocharis arfaki | reverse complement strand
GGACAATCTCTCTCTTGCCCAGCTGGTGATGCTGTGCCTGATGCCCCCAGGACAGGGTTGGCCCTCCTGGCTGCCAGGGCACTGCTGACTCATGTTCAACTTTCCTTCAGCCAGGACCCCCAAGTCCCTTTTCCGTGGTGCTGCTTTCCAGCCTCTCATTCCCTAGGCTGCCCATACATTCCAGGTGCAGTGTCTGGTATTTTCTTTTGTTGAACTTCATACAGTTGGTGATTGCCCAGTCCTCTGGTTTGTCCAGGTCTCTCTGCAGGGCAACGCTGGCTTTGAAGGAGTCAACAGCTCCTCTCAATTTTGTATCATCTGTGAACTTGCTCAGTATCCCTTCCAGCCCTGCTTCCAGGTCATTTATGAAGATGTTGAAGAGCGCAAGGCCAAGGATGGAGCCCTGTGTAGCCCCAGCAGCGACAGGTCACCAGGCTGATGTCACCCCACTCACTGTCACCTTTTGTGCCCAGCACATGGGCCGGTTGCTCACCCATTACAGGATGTATTTATCCAGCTGAATGCTGGACATTTGTCTAGAAGGATCCTGTGAGAGACAGTATTAAAAGCTTGCTGAAATACAAAAAGATTACACCACTTTGCTTCCCTTGATCAGCTGGGTGGTTTACCTTGTCATAACGCAAAATCAGATTGGATAAGCAGAACTTTGTCTCCTAAAGCTGTGCTGGCTGTGACCAATGACTGTGATGTCTTTTGGGTGTTTTTCTATACCTTCCAGTATAATCTTTACTGGATTACTGGATTTACTAAATTTTACCAGGGAGAAAACTGAGATTGACAGGCCTGTAGTTTCTAGGGTCATCTTTTTGCCTTTTTTGAAAATTGAGACAAGAAGTAGTGGGGACATTTACAGCTGCAAAAATCCTGGTGAACACTGAAAGAAAACAGTATGTCTTTTCATGTCTTTCTTTTTTAAAAATACTCCCTTTTTTAGTCTGAAAAAGAAAGACTTTTTAGTCATTAGGGGACCCAACATCATACTTTCTCAGGCAAACCTTCAAGGCTATCTGATAGCTCTAAGGAGTCACTCAGAGGTATCTAAAATGCTGACAGACTGTCTTGCAAGGATTTTGAGGCTTTAAGCTGTGCATTGATGGATCAGCAATGCCTACACACCTGGGACTGAGCTCAGCACTATTTGCAGTTTCTCATTCTCTGTGTCTCATTAGAACTAGAGAGAATTTCTATCTGACTTACCTGTATCTGAAATCAAATCAATTAGCATCTGTAAAGCACTCTGAAAACATCAGCCAATAAATTACACAGGAAATAAAGTACCCACGGTAAAATTGTCAAACATTTCATGTATCTGGAAGTCTCTTTGGAATTTGGTTAAATAAGTTGAAAGGAAGAACCTATATGGTAAAAATCTACAACTGAAATAAACAGAAAGCCTTTGTTATACAGTGCTACCTAAATTTGGTTTACAGATATATTCTGTTGTAGCTGATAATACGCCATGAAGTGTGAATGGAAATGGAAATGAAGTGCTAAATGATGAGTTACAGCACTCCAGTTACACATCAGAAACAGCATCCTTTATCTGGGCTGCTAGTGCCAAGGATATTACTTAATACAACAGGAAGAGTTGAAGGGAAATGGGGAAAAAATGCAGTGTAAGTACAGCATTATTTAACAGCAAATGCAATGTGTAGACAGGGTACTCTTTTGTATCCGTTGTTCAAAGTACACATTTCTGTTATGGTCTAGGTTATTTTAAGATATTTTTGCAGAAGTTTGATGAAAGATTGATTTATTCCAAACTTCCCTTTGGATCATCAATAAAACCTTTAAACCAGATGGAAACAAGAGGTAACCAGTACTATAGTCTCAAACTAATGACTAACTCAGATGCTGATCTATTTAAACATTTAACCATATGTTCAGTTTCAAATATGTGCATCTCATTTTGAGATTGTGTGTCTAAAGTTAAGCATGTATCCGCATGTTTATCTTAGCTGAACTAAGCAACACGGAGGCGCAGAACACACATAATACTTAGACCTCTAAACCACTTAGCATACTCCTAACTTATTTTAGTCTAATTAGTAGAAAATTAGCCATGTACAGAGGGAAAAATCACTGCCCTGGTCCTGCCAGCCACACTATTGCTGATACAGCCAAGATGCCATTGGCCTTCTTGGCCACCTGGGCACTCCTGGCTCGTGTTCAGCTGCTGTTGACCAACACATCCAGGTTCTTTTCCAAAAGATGTCAAGGAGGTCAGGTGTGCCATCTAAACTGTGGATATCAGTCCAGCTATTTCAAAGGGCTTTCCATGGTACTACCAATTACCACTTCGAAAATAAATCCTAACAAACCAGAATATAATCTAGTTCTAGGATCAGCACTTGCTCCATCAAACTCACAGGAGTATCATGGAATAAAAAAATTGGTTAGACACATAAGCCACCCAGAATTAAAGGGAACGCAGACAGGGAGCAGTTCCAGAGGAGTAAGTGCTTTTGTTACTCTGCCACAACTGAGGGTTGACCACTTTTCAAACCATCTTGTTTCTTTTGCTTTCCTTTCATCTGCGGCCCACAGCCAAGGCTTTTGAGGAACTCAAACCGGGAACGTGGCCAAGTGCTACAAAGGTTGTTACATGGTTTCCGAATTATGTTCTTGGGTAAGGCAGATGTTGTTTAAAATACAGCATGCAAAACACTAAAAAAAGAATGACCAGTAAAGCAACTAACTACAACAGCACATTCCCCAGAATAGATTTTATGCATCATGTATGTTTGGCAGCTGGTCTCAGAGTGTTGCACTGAGTTAAAAAAAAAAAAAAGAAAAAAAAGAAAAAAAAGAAAAAAAGGAGCAGTTATAAAAGAATCTGAACCTCTGAAAGGACAAGATAAAATGCTGCTTTTGCCCAAGAAAATGCCAGGAACTATTCTTCTAGCTGTCCCATACTTTTTCAATTGCCCATTTTTAAATTATAGTCATTTTATGGCATCTATTGTTACATTTCCTTACAGGTAGAAAGCGAACACAAAATCTTCATCTAAAATTGCATGTATTTTGAACTGAATCACAAAAAAAGGAAGAATAAAACTAAAAACTTGTATTATTTAATGTAACATGAGCTGGATGAAAGCAGAAGATGATTTCTTGTTAATCTAGATTTTTACAAAAGTGAAAAATACATATGGCTGCTACTTCTTCAACTGAGGCATTTGTGCAGTGTCACATTTGCCTTAGGGAGATTTCTCCAAAATCTTCCTTCAGCCGATGCTCTTTACGCAAGGCTTTATGAAGGCTATCATAGCTGGAGGCAGCATTGTGGGGGTTATGTCTTTTGAATTCCTGTAGTTTGTACTGACATCAAGGAATCAAAGATTTGCTTAACTTTCCACAGACAGAAATTTAATTGTTGGAGTTATTCTAGAGGCATTATGTTAGACTGTCAGAGACAATTAGCCTCAAAGCAGTTGTATATAATGTTTGTGACACACACATATATACAAAATTTTCACTCCAACCCAGTATCTTACCAAGCAAAGGGAAAGCCTGAGAAATTACCTGCTCTATTTCCATCAGAATTGTTCTTGGCTAAACATGGTCACCATATTTTTTATGCTTCTAATAATTTGGCTGACACCCAAACAACCTGCTTCCTTCTCATATTCTGCCTTGGAAATAAGAACTCCCCATGCCCTCAGACAAAACAGCCAAAATCAGGGAAGAGGCAGTGGGGACACACTGAGTTCAGAGGGTGAGCAATTTTTCAACTTCTTCTCTGCAGATCCAAGAAAAAGAGAAACTCACTGCCCATAATCACCATCTAGGTCTGAAGTTCCTTTAAAACACAGACTAGCTACAAAAAGAGAAGAAATGTTGCAGCAAACTTCCCATCATTATACTCTCCCATCTAAATAACCTGCCTTGCTGATAACCTGCAGATCTTTTTACAGATAACCTGCAGGTTAAAAATAGGTAAACAGTACCCATGAGTCATGCTCCCAACTCCCTGCCTATCCTTAAATTTCTAACGGCTAATTAAAAAAGGAATTTGAAAAAAGAAAAAGCTTATTTTTCTCAAAGAAAATCTTATTCACAGAAAATAATAGAAATATTGGAGATTATCTAGTGATGTCAGGGGTGGGCTACAACTATATGTCATGTTACCACCTGGGGTTTGGTGGTTCAGGGTAAGACACTCCATATGTCTCCTTCAGACAAATTGCTTTGAATTCTTCAGGGCCAGGAGGCAGACAAGATGTCCATCCAGACCTGGGTGTTGGGCATTATTCCTGTGTCCAACAGCTCCACCACAGTATTGAGAATCTACTAAATATTCTTATATTGCCTTAGATTTTATCTGCAAAATGTCTAGAGATGATGGAACTGGGTATACAAGCATGCATTGTTATCAGAGACAGGTATGCCATATTTGGTTTATACAGTCATAAAAGCATTTACTGAAATAGGAAAAGATGCTCAACTTCTTGCTCACATTTGGCTTGCTGCTAACAATGAACGATACAGAAAGATAACCTTGAAGTGGACAATACTATCTATAGATGCTGAAGGTGATTAAGGATAAGAAATTGTCTCCTATGAAAGCAGTGACATCCCAGTATTTTTCCTTCTTTTTTTATCTTCAAAATGTCTTGCCAAATTGCACATTCCTTGCTGTATCCTCTGCTGTCATCTCTTTTTACTTGAAATTCTATGCCAAACAGAACTGTAGTTCAGATGTATTGTACTTTTCAGTTTCATTAATGTGCCTCATGAAGAGACAATGAAATTATTTCTTCCTGTTCACTTTTCTTCTGAAAAGCGTGTATCAGCTCAATAATTTTTTTCTTTTTTTCACTCTAATATTATTTGTGCTCAACCTTGTCTTCCTTGCACACCAAGTACTCTGCAGTGCTGATTTCTAAACTCAACTTCAAAATTATAGTGCAGAAAGATGATGATCGTTGAGACATAAGAGAACAACTTCAGTCAGTCTCTGCAGCTTAGACAGTGTGTCTCCAGAATATTTTCTTTCAGGTTTTCGGGGGCAAGAGAACATCTTCACACCAGTTCAGTTGTACAGATGAAAAACCAAGAAAGGTTTCTGTAACTCCAATGTCAGACCCTGATGCTGCAAAAGCATTTTGCACATCACTAAACCATGTACATGTGAAGAAGCCTTGCAGAGATTGCTTAAGAGTGTTTGTAAAATCAGTCCTTAACATAGATGTGGTAAAGTGAGACAGAAGTGCAAGTCAGAATCACAGAAGAGTTGAAGTCAGAAGGGACCTCTAGAGAATTGCCTTGCCCAATCTCCATGCTCAAAGCCAGCTGATCTACTGCAAGGTACCCAGGGCTGTGTATGACAGATTCTTTAATCTCCCAGATGAAGACTGCACTACCTCGCTGCAATCTGTTGCAGTGTCTGACCATTTATAGGAGAAAGAATTTTTTCCTGTGTTTAGATAGAATTTTGTGTATTTTGACAGCCTTGAAGTCTGTCTCCATTCCTTATACCTTCCCATCAGACATTTTATACACACTGATAAGATCCCCTTGAGTATTATGCTCTCCAGGCTGAACAGTCCCAGCACTGTCAGTCTCTCCTCATTTGACAGAAGCTCCATCCCTTCGTCATCTTTGTGTTTCTGCAATGCTCTCTCCAATAAGTCCATGTGTGTCTTGTCATCAGGGGTCCAGAACTGCAAGAGTCCAGATGTGTCTCACCAGGGTGGAGCAGAGGGGAAAGATTACGGGCCTTGACTTGCTCTCATCATTCAGTTCACAGTGCTGTTGGGAGCCCAGAGTGCTGCAAGAGCACATCATTGACTCACATTCATCTTCTTGTCCACCAGAACCTCAAGGTCCTTCTTTGCAAACCTGCTTTCCAGCTGGACAGCTCCTAGTCTGACATGGTGCATGCAGTTCTTTGCATTTCCCTTTGTTGAACTCACTGAATTTCCTGTCAGCATGTTTCTCAAGCATGACAATGTTGCTGATGGCAGCCCACCCTGTTGGATATATCAAGCATTTCAAGTTTTATATCATCTACAAACTTGCTGATGATAAGCTCTGTCCAATCATCCAACTCCATAATGAAGATGTTTAACAGCATTGTTCCCATACCCTCTCTCGGGGCATACCACTGGCACATCAGTTTTCAGTCTACTGTCTTCTTACCGTGTCCTGCTTTATCAGTTAGTTCACAAGGATCTTCTGAAAAATAGAAGTATTTCTAAAGTTAAAAGCAACAATATCCACTGCTCTCCCCTCATGTTCCAAGCCATTTATATTATTTCAGAAAACTATTGGATCAGTTGGATAAGAAAAATTATTTTTATGTGTGTGAGTATCTGTTCATGTATATGTATATATATTGAAACACAAAAAGGTGCAGAGAACACTGAAGACACAAGTCAACTATATGTATCTCGTTTTAGACTCACTTTATGTGGACTGTCCTGATAAGAAGTATAAGGACAGGATGCTCAGGAAATCTTCAATTCTGCCTTGGCTAGATGTAGTAGGCAGGCACCGTTCCAGGGACAAGCTACGAATGGGATGATTCCCACAAAGTCACAGTTATGCCACACAATCATGACTTTGAGCAGAACACAGTGCTTTTGAATTCAAGAAGCATCTTCTCACCTTTTGAAAGCAGCACAACCGATGTTACAGCATGGGCTTTTTCCTGGAAGCAGGAACAACAGTCCTTACGTGGTTTCTCAGTGGGAAGGAACTTCACTTCCCCAGCAGAGAGCCTTATAGCACCAGTGCAGCTAAGTGTGGTCTTGCTATTTGTAGGTGGAACTAAACAACTGGATTCTAGCTCGAATCCTGCTGTTCTCAAGGCAAGGATGTTTTGATCTTAAGAATATTTACAATGACAGAAAAGACTTTCTCAGAAATTGAATCTAATATTAAAATAATCAAGGTTTAAAAAAAAGATGGAAAAAGGACTTTAGTTAACTAAATCATCTTTGCTTAGAGCCCTTCCAAATTGAGTCAGGTGGGACCTCAGAGCATGAAATAAATATGTCTGTACATAGTTTCAAACACCATCATTTTTAGTGCAACAGAGTAATTTCTGGAAGTCTCTCTAACACATCCATAATTTAAAGCATGTCTGCTTATAGTATATATGTTGTATAAAAGTGGAAGATGGAAAAGGAAAGGGTTAAACAGGGAGTATTGTGTGCCACAAGCAAATGCAGAATAAAGAGTGGAAGTGTGGAAGGAGGTGCAGAAAGACAAGTCTGTGTCTGTCAAAACATGAGAATCAGAAATGATTAGAGTCCAAATTACAAGTCTGTCTGTCATGAAGCATGATAGATTTAAAATACAGGAGAAGGCAAATGACAGTTAAAGAACAAGCTGGAAAAACTGTTGCCAAAAAAGAAAAATCACAGAAAAGTAGCCTGACACAGCCAATCAAATTAAGAGAGCTCTTCTTGATGGAAAATTGCTTATTGTAAATGAAGGTAAATAACTGTCTAGAGGAGCAACAGACAATGGAACTTAATGAACACTCTGAACATCACTGTTTACTGTGTGAATCATTAACACTGAATCCATAGCCAACTAGATTGGGAAGAAGTTCAGAAATTGTCTGAAATGTTCTGTGCACCTGGACAAAAATTCGTTTGACACAGCATAGTTCATTCATGTCTGTGAAAGACAGACTTTTTCTGCTAATGCTCCTGAATATATCATAATTAGCTAATGTTCTTTCAATAAAATAGCACATAGGACAGATATTTAAAAAGATGGGATATCCTAGAAGTTAATTTTCAGTGTGACTGGAAAGGATTCTTTCTACATATTCATATTTTATTTATGCCCTGCCTTATAAAACACTCAGCTTGTCTTTCCTCCAGGTTTCAGGCCAGTATGTAAAATAATATTGGCTTTACAGATAAGTTTGTGGAACAAATACAGAAAAATGAGGCTGAATGTCAAAACTTGATTTCCAATTTAGACTTCCCAAACTGTCAGAATATTTGTTATTTTCCTTAAAACCTCAGCTGTTAAAATCAAAAGAAAGTAAAAGAGTTGAAACTTTTATTTAAAACAATGATTTAGACCCTTCAGAGTGTGAAGAGCCTGGAATTTTGAAATAAGCAACACATATTACTCAGGAAACAGAAAGAAGAGAAGAAAATACAATATTAATTTAAAAATATATTTAAAAAATTAAAAACCAACAAAAGTAAAAGTGAAAAAACCCCATCCAAGCAAAATCAAGTTTAAATTTTTTGGGCGGGGCAAATCCATTATTTTCTAAACCTTAAATATGAATTTGTCAACACTTGACATAAGGGACAGTTCAGCCACCAGAGAGTAGGTAGAAGTTATTGTTTAAATTTACAAGAAATATGAGCTAGCTCATAAATTTGAATTTGTGTTACAGCTCAGAATCTAAATTTGGAGGTTTCCAGATCATAGCTTTAGCTTTGCACTCACCACTAATTTGTGTTGAAGCATAAATAAGACTGAGTGGGAAATTGGGGTCACAGGGAAGCGAACCCCCTGCGTACAATGACAACTTTTCTATGATCCATTTTGCTCAGCAGTCAACAGCTATCTTTCGTACATATAGATTGCTGAGAAGAGGTAGCAAGGTGACTCCTTGAGAACATGATGAACCAGCTTTTAGGCAATGTGTTTAAGTGTACTTTTCCTTGCAACCTCCCCCGCCCCGAATGTGACTGGATGTCTAACTTCAACCCCAAAGAATTCTACCCGAACCACCCGAAGTGCTGAATATCCTTCAGAGACAGAGCTTCCAGCATTCATATCACTTTGTTAAGTCTTATCTATGTTTGCAGCTGAAAAATCAGCAGATAATAGTATTTGCTAAGGTTATATCATAAAGCAAGCAATAAGTTCCCAATTCGCCCTCAGCTAAACAAAGCTGAATAAGCCAGGCTGCTTTTGCACTTACTGAAAACCAGAGCAATTTAAGAGATGTTCTATTTATCTTCCTTAGCAATGGCTCTCCTCTGCCCCTGTAACTAGTGCTCTTCTAAAGCACTGGAAGAGCTGGTACCTCTAGCAGATGATTTTAAAGTTATACAGATAGTTATCTCATACTTACACGCAGTACAAAATGAAATACTTGTGCCTAGAATGGCTTTAACTTGCCAATCTGTAACACCTTGCACATAAGGAAATCCTTTAACAGTGGAATGAAGTCCAAACTAAACAGAGTGGAATTGTTTTGAAGGATGGTTCATTTCCTACTTCTGGCTTTTTACTGTTGATTATTTAGGCACTCATTTCACTTTATAAATGGAAACTGAATCATAGTTTACCACTGGAAAATTATTGGAAATCAGAGTCCATTCGAGCCACAGACACAGCTATTTCCTCTCTGAACAGGAAGACTATGCTCAGATGGTCCTTTCGGGAGCTCTGAATGATAAAAAACCTGTTTCTAGCCTCCTTCAAAAAGATCTGTGTAGTGTATTCATACCTCATGTAGGAAAAAAAAAGCCAGGATGTTCCTCTTCAAACATGGATGTTAGAGCAGGAAAAAGGAAAGGTCAATATACATTCTCTACTTGTCTAGACAGCACAAAGTCTGTTAGCAAACATAGTATAAGACAGACCCCCTAGCTTCTAGTTTCCCTCTCCATAAATTATGAATTTTTATTTATTTTCATTTATATAGGAAAGAAGACTGGAAAGGGCAGGTCCATGATGTTAGATACCTGTGAGAGTATTTTTGAAAAAAATTACTGTAATAAACAATTCCTTTCTGCTCCTCTAAAAATTCTGACAATTTCTAAGCAATAAAAACACTCAACCCTTTCCCTCTGGCATTAGCATATGTCTTTCTCTGAGAGCTGAAGAAAGTAGAAGAATTTTGCAGTTTTTCTTAGAAAGCAGGCACAGGATATTTGTGGTAAGTTTTAAAGTTCTGAGACTGTAGAAGATTTCAAGAGTCATCCAAATCTGGTAATCTCAGTGAGTCTGAGAGCAGAGGCAGCAGGGTTGGATTGGGAATACCGTGGTTTCTGATGGGATGGAGAAGGCAAGTACCAGCCATTTCACAAGTACTACAAGGCTGCAGCTCAGACCATTCAAACCCCAGCCTTGCCAGTATCACACGCACAGAGAAGTTGTTTTCTGTCATGAGGCACTTGATCAAATACACGTTTGTGTATCCCAGATGCCTACAGTCATCTTGACTCCTTATGAGTGGTGAAACATGGGCACTTCTTATAACAGAGTTTAGTTCCTCTTCCATTAGATATCCCTGATCGTTCAACTGAATTACGTTTTAAGAATACTTTTTTTTTCTGTACAGGGAGCATAGGTTGACTGGCTTGGATATAAACAGGCACGCTGAAGACTGCTGAACTTTTTGGCTACTTTAATGGCAAATACTTGTCACAGCACTCTAGAAACCCTTTCACAAATACTGAATAGGGTAAAGTGCTTTCTCAGATCCTTTCCTTCAAAGTAACTTCCCAGTTGGCTGGTTCCAGCCTGCACTGCTGCTCTATCCCTGATACAGAATTTTGCAGTTGCCTTGGTTGAACTTTATGAGGTTTATGTTATCCCATTTCTCCAGCTTCTGAGGTTTCTGTACTGCAGCGCTACTCTCCAGAGTATGGACGGGGATGCGCTCCATCCCATCACCCAGGTCACCAGGGAGAATGTTAGATGGTACTGGCCGGTCTCAGTATTGACCCCTGAGGAAACTGGATGCCACTGGGGCTTCACAGAACTAAACAGAAACATTTGAGGCTGGCCATCCGGGTAGTTTTGTATGCACTCACAAGTCCAAACACCCTGATCGTGCCTTGCCCCCTTAGCCACAGAAAAATTCCTGTTGCTCTCCCCTCACCCACTGAGCCATCTGTCTCCTTAGAGAGGCCGATTAAACTGGTCAGGCAAGATGTGTAAATACGTGCTGGCTGCTTCCAGTTTTCTTGTGCTTCCCATGCCTGGACATGGCTCCCAGGAGGACATGCTTCACCATACTTCATCATCTCCCCTGCGCAGCTCCAGCCCTGGGCATTGGACACCCGCCTGCCCACGGCTGGGGACAGACTAGGGCATTGGCTTGTGTGTGGACCTGTCTCAGAGGAGCTGTGGCCAGGCAGGGCTGGGCCTTTGGTAGCTGGATACCAGCCCTGCTGTGTCATTGCTGAGCCAGGGGCTGGTGGCCAGAATAGGGTCCTGTCCTGTGGGCAAGGTGGAAGGAGCCCTGGGGAGGCTGGTGAGGGGCGGTGGATGAGAGGTATCTGCACAGACTTCAAGATCTGGAGGAAATCATGACAAGGAGAGAAAATTACAGCTGTATAAGGCCATAGAAAGGAAGAGAATGAAGATCACCATTTTTAGTGCTTTACAGGAGAGAAGGCTGGGTATACTTGGCAGACCCAAGTAATTTCTGTACTAAGCCACCTTGCCATGGAGGACTTGACCACTCATCTGGTCCTGCTGCAACTGATCCCTCCATGGTCTGGATGGTCAGAGAGGAGAGCCACAGTGAGAGCTGGTGTGCTGCTCATCAGTGCTCTCCTGCCCCTGAAAAGCTGTCCAGATTGCCATCACACTTTCCACTCATGCACACATCTTGGGAAGAAAAGCAAAGAAAATTATCATTCCAGTTTCCACATCTTTTTTATTCTATTCCCCATTTACAACACAGTGCTGTAGAACAGGTATAAAGAAGCCTTTGTCAACAGTTTCCACAACATTATTCAGACAAGCACCTCAAACTAAGCACTCTGGGCAGCCATTTGCCTAATTTCCTGACCTTTATACATCCATGAAAGGCTGTGCATTCCTGTATGGCCAGTAGAGTTCATTGCTTGGTGTAGAAATAATGGCTTTGGTGTAAGAGATACTGTAATGTCACAAGAATAAATAAACAAATGCCTATACCTCATTTGCCTTCAGGATAAGGCAAGAAAAATAGGAAAAAAGTCTTTAACTAGAATGATGAATCCTCTAAAGGGAGCATTGTGGCCATCCATAAAACACAGAATCGGACAGGGTGTGCTATTGTAAACACAAGTTTGATCCTCTGCATTACTGTGCAGGTTTTGTCTCAGAATTAAGTTTCTCCATAGTAGCTGGCATAGGGCTATGCTTTGGATTTGTCGTGAAACACATGTTGATAACACGGGGGTTTTTAATTATCGCTGAGAGGGCTCACACAGCATCAAGGCCTTTTCTGCTCCTCACCCCACCCCACCAGCAAGGAGACTGGGAGTTGGGAAGGGACACAGCCAAGATTGTGACCCTCGACTGACCTAACGGATATTCCATAGCATGTGGTGTCAAGCTCAGCATGTAGAGCTGGGGGAAGAAGAGGCAAGGGGGGCAAGTTCAGAGTGATAACATTTGTCTTCCCAAGTCACTGTAAAACATGAAGGAGGATCCCTGCTTTCCTGGGAATGGCTGAACACCTGCCTGCCTGTGGAAAGTGGTGAATGAACTCCTCTTTTTGCTTTGCTCTAGTGTGCAGTTTTTGCTTTACCTATAACTGTCTTTATCTCTACCCATGAGTTTTTGCACTTTTATCCTTCAGATTGTCTCCCCCCATCCCACTGGGGGAAGAATGAGAGAGCGTCTGTGTGGGGCTGATCTATCTACCAGGGTTAAACCACCACAATTACTAATATCCTGTATTTCCATACCTTCAGCACCGTGCTCAGAGATCCTGAGTGACATGGGATACTTGTTATAACATGTGCAGAAGCACTTTTATCATCTCCTTCCTCCACACCTTCAGTTTAGGAATTTGTTGTTAAATATCAAGGGGATTAGTTTCAAACGTCAAAAGCAGATGTGAAGTTATGAGCAAAGCTTTTTTTTTTTTTTTTAGGACATATATAAACCTGCATTTCAAAGACCTCAGATAAAGAAATATGAATCAGTTCAGACCATTCCTGTTTTGAAAAGCTATTTAATATTCTAGACTGCTGGTCTGCAGGCGTCCAAATGGAATGCTAATTATCCACTTTCTTCCCCAGCTAAAAGCTTCACTGAGGCTGACAGAAGGAAAGGCACTAGACTGTTGAACAACAATACCATGCTTTCAGTGAGAAAGACAACTATAAAATGTTTCCTGCAGCCTAATTCTTCCAGCATCAGCTGATCCTTTACTAGTCCCTACTTGACACCAATTAATCTCTCCTCTACAGCTTACTATTCCCCAGGGCCTTAGCTGTTATTCCTTTACTTTATGCTGGATTTAAAATGGAGGTTAGGAAGAACGCATTGAGTCTCAAACACAGCAGACTAATACATTGAAATTCCCCCTAATTTGATGAGATGTCTTTCATTCCAGTCTTTCCTTGCCAAGCAAAGATATTTCCAAGATTGTTAGCTCACTGAAAGGTCCCCATCTTCTTTCCTTAGAACAAATAACCCAACTAAAAAGCAGATTGAAGTTCACCACATGATGCCAAAGTTTGCATGTGTCAAGCCAGAGACACCAAGGTAATATACTGCATAATTTTTGTTGTGCTTCCGCATCAAGAATATTTAGGCTGGATTTTTGGAAGGCCAGAATGTTTAGGCAAAGTTTGTCAGGAGGGGTAATATTAGATGATACATTTAGAAACAGTCAAACTTTGGACTTCACACATCCATAATGTATATTGCAGTGCCAGGTGTTGCTTAGCTGCTGCAGCTTTCCCTGGGAGCGCAGCGGGGGCTTCTTGGGACAAGGCAGGGATTCTCTGCCCTCCTGCAGCCCATCTCGGACTCCCCGCACCGCTGCTCCAGCTGCCAGCCTGCAACTTCAGTGATAGCAAAGGAGGTGAGAAGGCTCTCCTCATGGCACTGCAAAGGTCTTTATTCTATGCTGCCTCCCCAAAGCCTGGGGCCAGCACACGGGATGGCCCCCAAAGGCAGAGGAGAGGAGCTGTTGGCAGGCTGCTCCCAGGGGCAGAGACACTGAGAGAGAGAGAGAGAAACACGTGGCCTGGAGCCTCAGTTTACCCGGGTCCCAGGGGGGCGGGGAGAGCACATGGGCAAATGGTTTCAGGGCACAGGGGTGGTACATGGGCGGTGTTGGGATACAGGAACCAATAGGGAGAACTCGAGGAGTGGCCAGGACTAGGGGCAAGGGATGGAGGGAGACCGCATGGAGAGGGCAGGAAGTGATCAGGAAGAGGGGGTACAGCGCCACAAATGTACATGCATGAAAGGTTTTCTTTTTCTCTAGCAAAACATGTTAAATCTTTTGACAATTTCAGTTCATTTCACTTCGACCATGGCAATCAAAATATATTTTTATGATGTTTTTTGTTAATGATGAAGAGCTATCAATATCAGCATCCTGCAAGAACATTTTTATTCTGTATATTAATGCCCTTGAATAACACACAGGTTAACATATACAATATAGCCTATTCATAATGATATCTTTTTTCTATAAAATGCTGGGTTCTTATAGACATTTACTACAGATTAAACTTTAAATATACATTCCAGCTATTTATTAATAAACTTTGTATTTGATGCTTTTGGAGATCAGTCTATAAGTAAAAAAAGTGCAAGTTAATAGCCCAAAGATCTCTCTAATGACTGGAAAGTCAAGTTATCATAGCTCATCCTCTAGGTGATAAGCATATGAAGTAGACTCCAAGCCAGAGCATGGACCTACTGTCACTGTTTCCTCTTTCTGGAAAAGTAAGGATTCATTTGAAATGGACCCTTTTATGTGTCACCAATAAGTACTGAGGCTGTGGTTTCAAGAATTGTAGCACTCTGATGCAACAGGTCATTCTGTCATCATCAGATAAAGAAATCAGGCTTCTGTCTTCCTTTTCCCCTTCTACCAAGTTCTGGCCACTCCCATTTGGTTCCAATTGTCGACTGAAAGAAGTCACCAACCTATAAAAAAACAACAACAAGAAAAAGACCCAGGAAAATATGTATAATTTTCTATTGGACTGTGAAATAGAATTGTTTATGTAAGAGTTCAAAAAGTGTTTTGGCCAACACAAAGAAGGATATATGGTTAGGATTTCTCGAGCCGGGAAGAAGGTAAGAAAACATCTGAGATGGAAGGGAATGACAGACCTGGTCTTTTGGGAAGTAAACTCCTTTAGGGCCACACGATGTCCATGCAAACACAGACTGAGATTACACAGGGAACAGTGGTTCTTCCCAGAGGTTCAGTTAGGGGGCTCTCTGAAGTCCAGTGTCTCTTTTCATGTTTTATTTATGTTTTCTTCTAAATTTGCATGTCTTCTGAGTATGCCCTGGAAAAAAGGTCTGGAGTGACACTGGCAGGAACCAGAGCACATCCTCCTTCTCTCCCTCATTCTCACAGCTGCTCAGTTCATTTCAATCTGGAGCACTTTTCTGCTTGAGTGCCTTCACTCTTCAGTCTTACTGAACTCTCTGGTTCCATCAACTGTTTGAGTTCCTAAGTAGAGCAGAAGCATCCACTGATCAAAGTTTTTAAATAATCTTTGCATAACGCAGTCTACAATGGAACATGAGCATCCATAAGTCTCCTCCTACCAACATTCCCACTTTCTTTCAAGTCTTCACACTTTCAGACCCAAGGGCCTTTTTCCTCATTTGCAGAGATTCAGCTCTGCTGATTCTGAAAAATAAAAATATTATTTACACTTCATTTGTATGTGCTCAGTATGAAGAATTGGAACAACAGCTGAGAAACCGTGTTTTGTTTTGTGGCCAATATGGCACATGCAAAACTTGTGGAGCAGCAGCTGAAAGCCTGTGTTTTTGGTTTTGGGACCAATTTGACATCTTTTAGCAATTTTTTTGGGCAGCAATTCAGAAGGCTCTGATACTTCCCCCTCCCCAGAGACCAATCTGGTATCTTTCTATCTAAGATTTTAACACCTTTTGTCTGTGGAAATCAATAAACAAAGTCTGAAAATAATTTTCTTTTCAAAAATAAACTGTTATGGAAATTTCTAGTATCATTTTTGGCCAACGTATGACTTTAAATCCAGGGTTTTCATCTTTCCTTGCCTATGTTATTTTATATTTATTATACTTTATTTTAAAAAATTAATTACTTTTTCTTTTGAAATATGAATCTTAAGATGGATATGTTCCAGGCACAGTTTTAAGTGAATAATTAGCGAAATTTTACTACAGAATTTGAAGGGTGATTGCTGAGGCTATTGAAAAAATTTTATAAGGCCTCAGATATTTTTAATGTACCTGTTCCCTTTAATGTTGTTTTTATAAACCTGCTATTCATGGAAAGTGACAAACAACTCTACCTTGTAAATGGAGTTCACTGTGAATTTAAAGTTAGTGCCTCTCATGATAATCCTCTGAGCGTTTTTGGTCTCCCCGCCGCATGTGAGAGATTGGCTATATTGCAGCCTCCATGTCTAAAAACCTTTCTCCCTAGGAATATAATCCTAGGGTAAAGGGTATAATATGTACTTTCGCTAACCATGGGCAGAGCTGAAAATAATTTTAATTTAACATGGATATCAAACAGTGCTTTATATCATGAAAGTAACACTTCATTTTATCGATGTATCCTAGACTAAAACATAACTGAAAAGATTGCAGGTATGATTTTAAATATTTTGCTTCCCCTAGCTTTTAGTTATTGACATGTCTTGTTCTGCATTGCTACTCTCTGTTGTGTTCAACTGAATATCCTAATTAAAAAACTGAAAAAAAAGACAAGAAGATTCTTTCCGGAATTGACACTTTGCTGGCAAACTTAGTTTACTTCAATACAACGTATTTGTTAAAGTAGAGTTTAAATTTCATTTTTGAAAGACAATGTCAAGCACATTTTCCCGGAGAAAAAGACCATTCCACCATCTCAAATGTATGACAGCAGCATACTGCAGGAAGAGCATGGACTATTATTACATTAATTGTTTGCTGACTGTCATTATACAAAACTCTTTATGAGATGTAAAGATGTGATTTCTTTAGCCCAAGAAGGCTGCCCAGAAGTATCTTTGGTAAGTGCAATCATTTGAGCCTGTTAATGTGGCACCATTTATAGATATTAGATATGTCAATAAGAGAAACGAAATAGAAGGGGTATCCACATATGGTGTTGAATTTTGGCCTTATAAAAAAATAAATACCCCTTGAGAATGTGGTAAATGCATAAGATACAGAAAAAATAGGAATCACCTCATTATAGTATGATTGTTCTCCTCCTGGTTCATCTATGAACATGTACAGGGTACCCGCAGACTATTGTTCTTTTCCCCTTATAAGTTAAACAGAGCCTGAATTTTCTATCGAGTTTGAACAAATTTTCGTGTTTCTGGTATGCTTCCTGAGCAAACTCCTGTGAAGCAGTAAACACTACAGCAGCCCAGAGTTTATTCTCTGACAACGTCTAAGTTTTCCATCCTTACTCTCTGAGATAGATATCAAGATCTATTTTCAAGATAAATTATTTAATTTCCCTTCATAAAACTGTTTTCCAGGCAAGATACATGAGCTGCTTTGAAAAAGGGGTTGTTTTTCTTCTTTCCAGAGAGTTTCCACGTCAACAGATCAGCCCCTGACATCTCAGGTTAAGCTATCTCAGCATAATTACTGATACTACAGGGTTTGCAGGAAGCAAAAAGAGCACTGTGAAGGTTTCAGGTCAAATATTAATCTACCTGACAGGAGCATGTCTGGAAAGTTTCATCTTCAGCATTCCAATGATACCTAAATCCTTCTCACCTGCTGGAATGGCACTGACTTCCAAATTATGAGGTAATTTACAATTTAAAATTTGCGTTAAAAAGTCTGTTTGAAGAAGAGGTTTTATTTGTTTCCTGTAATTCTGTAAACTTACCAGTGAGCAAGGGCTGGAAACTGAGTGTTATGTATTTTTTAAGTGTTTCTTAGTTTCTTTTTCCTGCTTCAGAGAAAAGCTAGGTCTCAGATGCAAACTTCTAAAGTCAGTAAAAGATACCATTCTTCTGGTCTGTGGCTGGGAATGGATAACACTCATTTAATCTATGTACATGGCATTTTTTCTACAATGGGGTAAAAAACCTCAACAGCAGTTTTACTGTTCCAAAAAGCAGTTCCTCTTTAACAAAAAATCAGGCAGAATTAGGAATATTAATACCGTGTTGCGTAACAGATGCACTGTGTCAAAGCAATAAAATGTTTCTGACTTGAAAAACTTTCCATGCAAAGAACACTTTAAGAATTTTACCTGGTTTATTTCCGTAAAATTCAAGGTAAGATGATATTAGTATCGTTATTATCATTATTATTATTATTATTAATTTATTATTTATTATTTTTTATTATTATTTCATTGCTTCAGCACAGAAGTATAAGGTATGGTTATTTTACAAAGCTGAAATATGTTATGGGAAGTGGAAAGTGTTATGGGAAGATAATTTTCCTGGAACACAGAAATCCAGAGCAGATGGAGGTCTCATGAATACAGTATCAGACATTTCAATAATGGTTGAAAAATGGATCAGCTACAATTAGTTCCTACAAGCATAATGGAACAGGTCTTATTCCCATGCTTCATACTCACAGGTGTATGTGCAGTCCTCAGGAATTCTCTTTCATTCTGTTTTCTATATTGTCTCATCATGTTACAAGAACATGCAAAAATATATCTCTGGAATATTGGCCAGTGTAAGTTCTAAAATATGTGAAATCAATATACAGGAAAGTCTTTGCTTAATTTGATGTATTTGCAAAATTCAATTTATAATTATTTATCATTTAATTCATTTTACAACCTTTGAACTACCACAGCTTTTTTGTATACCTATCCTCAGTTGTTCTTCACAATTCCTAAAATTCCTCTCATTTGCTTGTAACTAGGTGATACAACCTGATGATAAATTATTTGGTAGTCATCACTTAACACATTATTATTGACAAAAGAACTACTCTGATCTGCTAAATCCATTTTATGTTAATGTAAATCTGTAAATTTCAGAAAAGTTACAGAATTAATTTATGCATGATGCCCCATCTCTTTCATCTTCATTGATTAGGATACACCAGCTAATACCCTCTTATTTTATATACTTACACATATAAACCAATATATTACTAATAGGTCAGTGGAGTAGATTTGTCAGATGAGTTGTGTGCAAGGGCAGTTGATTCTACCCTTAAACTAAGGATAGAATCAATTGTAGAAATAATTTTGTCTTCCACGATCACATTGAGTTTATCCGAGATTTTTCAGTAAGCATTGGCTCCAGTAGAACTATTTCCCAGTATTCTAAAACTGTCTTTAAGGCATTGTTTTGGAGGAAATTATGGGACTCTTCAGAAGACCATTTTGAGTAAACCCTGCCTGTTTGGAAAACTGAGATATCCTAAAAGTGTACAGTAAGAATTTTCTCAATTAGCTTAAAATATAAACTTGAGACATCTACAGCTGAGGTAGTCATCACATAACATGTTTTCTTTTTCTCTTTGAGGTGGTCATTAGAGGGATGTAAGGGCAAGACTCATCTGGTCTATACTGAAATTAAATGCATTAAATGTGCCAATTTTTTTCCCAGTGACCGTGAAAGGAGTGAGGGTGACTAGCTGACACAGAAATGTCTATATCCTAGATAAATAGAGTTAGTTGATATGTCTACCACACTACAGATCTCAAAGAATTACCCTTGCACTCAAACAACAAAGAGAACCCAATTTTCAGGTCATTTCTAAAATGAGGGGAAAAGTCATATATATGCATGGTACTTGAAACTATAATAGGAGAACAGAACACATGCTAGAATTGAACGTGAACAAAGCTGGACAGACTGAAGGAGAAACAGATACTGGTTAAAACTTTTAAGATGGAATGAGATTTGTAACATAATTTCCCAAGGTCCTATTCTGTGCCTAATTTTATTCATTTTTTATAAAAATAATTTTTGCACATGATTAAGAGACTGATGGGGCCTCTCTACGAAAACCGCACTGTGCTGTGGGTGGTTCTTCATGGCACAGCAAGGAGGAAATCTGTGCCATGTGGGCCAACTCAGTTATCTAAGGCACCTCCATCACTGATAGCAGGAATAAAGTCCAGGAGTTGGACTTTGATGATCCTTGTGGATCCTTTGATGTCCCTTCCGGCTCCAGATATTCTATGAGTTAGTGTCCATCCATCACCTCTGTCATTTCTATTAGTCATCCCAGGAAGCCCAGAGAAGAACAAGCAGGGGATGTAATTTTATCATCAAAAGTTACATTCTAAATAGAATTTTCTATAAAACAAGTTTTCATCATCTTGAAATAGCAGAAGGCAAGAAAGACCTGAATATCCTTATTCAGTCAAATAGTGTCATGTGACTCTAAGCAGGCAAAAATAATCCTAGCATGCTTCAGGCAAAGTGATAGAAATAGAGACGTGTTGATGCCATTATATAAGGTGCTAGAAAATTCTCCTCTGAAATACTGGATCCAGTCCATGTTCAAAAACTGTGAATTTAAACTAGAACAAACTTGGAGAATAACCTCTCTACGGATCTGTAAAATAAAAGTGGAGATAATATATATGAAAAATCATAAATATCTGTAAGCACATATGGTGAAAACCTTCAGGGAGAAAAAAAGAGCTATTAAGCTAATAGTTACTGTTGGCACAGTAGTGAAATGGTGTAAAACAGTCATGCATACTTTTAAACTGCCAGTTAGGAGATTTCTAATACCAGGAGCAGCTTTCAACCAGAAGCAGAGGGTGAGAAATCTGAGCCAATTTTATAATGAGTCTTGCAGCATTTATGAACAGGTTTCAGTTGCCTATAACAACAGGGAGCAGAGCTTTATGACCCACTAAGTTTTTCCGGCCTTATGCCCAAAGATGCAGAAGGCACTGGCAAAAGAAATTCTGCTTGTTCATTTAAATGGGAAGTTTTCACAAAACTTTTAAAAATATGAACACTGGTAATATGTTTACTTTCATGGTATTAAATGAATGCACTCATTGGTCACTGTTATTTTGAAAATATCTTATTACACTTTAGTATTATTTTTAATTGTAACAGTAAAATTAGTCGTTTTCATTTATACTTGGGCTATAAGGGGCTTGGATATCGGGTGTGCTTCTTATCCATATACATATTCATAATAAGATGAAAGAGAAAGGAGAGGTGCTTAGGTTGGTTTTCTTTGCTTGCTCTTTGGCTTTTCCTATGCTGCTATTTGTTGAAACACAATTTCATTCACTGCATGATAATGTTCCACCTCTGTTCCTGAGAAAAGTAGTACTTGAGCCCTCAAAAGCTGAAGAAGCTCCATTTATAAGTATTAAATATCTGCAGTATGCCATGTAATTGATTCTATGTGTTTTGTTTAAGATAATTTTTGTCAACATTGTTTTGCTTATTTATGTTTAATGAGGAATGAAGTTAATTTTTATAACAATTAATAGAATCAGGAAACTCATGTGAGTTATTTATTACTATAGAAGCCATTTTAACAGTCTCTTCAAAAAAACATAAGTAAAAATTCTTTCATTGCTACTGTCAGACATTACATTTTCCAAGTCTGGTTGCAGATGTGAAGAGTAATAGCCATGAATTGCTATTAATTATTTCAATATCGATGAAAATAATATAATAATAATAATAAAATAATAATTAGTCATATCTATCAGCACAGTCTCATTTATATTACTACCTCCTACTCTGATCTTCTGTTTCTTTTTCTTTCCAGTTATCCTTTGTTTCCCCAAGTGTATTCCAAATTCAGACTATACAGATAGGTGACTTGAGGTCACAGAAATTAAATGGTGAACGAGACGAAATCAGTGGAAAGAACAGGAATTTCATTTTTATTCATCTCATTGAAGGCAGTGTCTTAAACAAATTACAAAGTTGTTTCAGTAGTGATCTAGAAGATTGGGTTAGCAGTATGGCTGGAGATGGTGGATGGCACTAACTAAAATTAGGATTTTATTAAGCAGTGATGCCTACTGCAGTGTTTGAGCAGAAAAACAGCACAAGTAACATCTGCTTTCTCAGATAACTCCTATCATTCTTTCTCTGAAAGAATAAAGTGTGCTGAAGATTTCGGAGCTGTGGAAAAAGCAAAAAGATATTAGGTCACTTGGCCCAAATCCCAGATTAAGTCAACCACTGTCCCTAGAAGAGAACCCTGAATTCCCAGCTCTCAAGGAGCCATGCCAGCCACTGGGAAGCATCATTTCTTCAGAGTTGATTCAAAGGAAAGTAACTAAGAAAAAGAACCTAAGATTCCAAATTCCAGAAAGAAAAGCTTTACTTTGTCTTCTAAATCTGAGGAGGTGTGTGCTGCAATTTTTTGATGCGTTTCAGGTCTAATTCTAGTTCTTAGGCACTGAATGGTACAATACTTTACGGCTGTTTGATTTTCAGTGAATAAAAAAGGACACAATATTGCAAAAGGATGAGTACTTTTTCCATTACAGGATATCAAATTGCTTTGTACCAATGTGCTAAAGTGTACATAAAACCTGCAAGCCATCATTAGGAGTGCGTGCAGATGTGTACTCCTCAAAGAGGTATGCCCGTAAAAAAGGTTGCCATTTACTCACATCCAGCTGGTCATTACTGCATCTTTTTCAAAATTTATTATCCATACTTAAATTTGCTTACAGAGATGCTCACGCGAGCACTTTGTATCTTCTGAAGAAAGCGGCGGCGAGCTGAAATATTTTGGCTAATGGATCTTGGCAGATTCAGCTCATTAGTACTTAAGCAGAACAGGCACCAGACACATATGAGCAATGACTGTATCCAAATCAGAAACAACCTGGTTGTTGTTTCCAAGGGATATATCTCAAAAACACATTGTCACAGAGTTTAATTCTTCACTCAATCTGAATGACAAATTTAGAAATTACAAATAGGAGGAGGCCTGGAAGAGACCTCAACAGGCCATCTCATCCCTTTCTATCTGCATATTTCTATGTCATTCCTGACAGGTTCTCATCCAACTTGTTTTTCAATAACCTCCAGTGATGGAAACTTCACAACCTGCCCAGGCAATGCATTCCAGTGCTGCACTAACCTTTCTGTTAGGAGGTTTTTCCTGTCATCTGATCTAATCTCCCCCTGTGCTAATTAGAAACCCTTGTTGTAATCATAATACATTATTCAGTTGGTCCACATCCCTTCTGAACCATGCACCAAATCAGACATTAGCGCTCCAGCTGACACCTTATTAGTGCCAAATACAACAAATATTTCAGCTGAATTAGAGATAACACTCCTATTTACTTTTTTTTTCAGAAAGGCATAACATTCTTGACTCTTGTCCAGCTTGTGAGCCACAGTACCTCTCAGATCTTTTTGTTTAGCCAGACATTTTTCAGTTTTTACTTACAGAGAGGAGTTCTTTGTGTGTCCTTTTAGAACTGTGTTTGTTTTCTGTGTGGAGGTTTTGAAAGACTGTGATCAGCTTGATCTCATGATATAGTCTGCAATGAGCCAGAGACTGGACAGGTGGCATCCTTAAAACCCTCTCAACTTGAAAAATTCTACAAGTCTCTGAATTTCTGAGATAATTTTGAACTTAGATTCTATTCTATGAACTCAAAGGTTGTCCACTGTTGCTGTGTCACTTGCATTTTTAATAAAAAGATGATATCCTTGCAAAAAACCAAAAACTTTGCACAGTTTTTAATCCAGGACAGACTCTTTATTCTAAAACTGGATATATTCTTCCAGATTGACTATTAGCCACTGCTAAAATACTCATGAAGTGTGGTAACTGCCACGTAGTAGTAGCAATTTCTCTGCTCATCACAAGTTAGACATAAGTGTATGAGTCTGAAACCCTACCAATGTTCACCAGTGGCTTCTTCTACAGCACACATCTGCGCTCTCCCCAGACTTTTACTCTCTCCCAGGAGATCTAACCAAAATACCATCCGAGTCCTGGTCTTTCACCCTCCTTCCCAGAGGTGCATGATGTCTCATCTCTTCAGTATTATTCCTGGCACTATTCCGAGTTCCTGCCTGGATGAGCATCAACATGAAGCAGCAGCCACTGGGGCAGATGAGCCTCAGCAAATTCTTCTACCATCTTGGATTAAGAGTGCTGGCAGGGTATACTGCACATGGAATGTCAAAGCCAGTACTCACATGTATTACTTCAACTCTCTTAGGACTCAACTGGTAAATAATTCTGTCTTTCATATCCTCTTTAGTGTTCATTGCATCTCAGGGCCTCTTGATTCTTTAATACTGGAATGATAAATCACATGCCCTCAGTACCACCATGCTGGTATTATGGGAGAAGATTCTGCCTTAAATAGAGAACATCAGACTCTAAAGGGCAACCAGCTGTGGTCAGCTTCAAAAGCTCCTTTCCTCTTTTCCATCCCCCTTAGCTTCCTATGGGACCATGCTACTTCTGATTAGATTTGACAGTCAGTGATTGCAATTAAAGCCGTCCAGACTGGTGTACTGTACCTTCTGTGCTCTAAATCTCCTTGTGAAAATAATGAATGGAGTCTTGCCGCTTTAAGCAGTAACCTGTTTTTTTCATGACTCAGCTGTTACAGATTCATGCAAACTCACCAGCGCCTAGGTTTCACACCAAAATGATGGCCTTGGTCATCAAAGTGTATAATTTCTTTGCTCCAGTACCCCAGCAGCAGACTTCTGTGAATAAGAAAGTGATTTCTGGGACATCTCTGGTTTGGCTGGGAGATGAAGAGCTGAAAATGAGTCCAAGACTTCATTTCTTAACAGCTTTTACTTGACAGCAAAAGTAACTAATGAATTTTCTCTCACCCAAAAGTCCATTTCTCCAGTTTGAACATGGCCTCTAAAAACTGCAGTAATTGTTTCAAGACTGTTACTTGTTTAGGTGTCAGAGTAATGGAAGACAACTCAACTATATGAATGTATAGATACACAGTTGTTACAAAACAGTAGAGTCATGTGATGAAAAAGGGTGGAGAGGAAAAAAAGTTAACAGATTTGTTACTGTGCATAAATCCAGTCAAAGGTCTGACAGACAAATTAAGAGAAGAAACAATACTTTTTAGCTGTGCCAGTGTGGCTTTGTAGCCACTGCTCAGGTGATGTCAGGGCTTCCTGTGATACTGGACTGGCAGAAGATGTACCAAAGGTGTATCAAAATGGCAGAATGGACACCTCCTTGTACGGGTAGTTTCTTTTCTAGAGGGACTGAGGTCTGTTCAGGCAGCTTGTAGCAGTCAGGGCACACTGTAATTTCTTTTTCTACCATCAGAAACATCCCCTTGAAAGATCCCTAAGACACCAAAAAGGAAAATCCACTTCTGTCCTTACAGAACTCTTATTAGATAACTTAATCTGGGAAAGGTGATGTGATAGTACTGTTATCTTCCTTTCTTTGCATCTTCTTTCCATCATCTGAAAAGACTTTACAAATGACATGAGATTGTCTTCACTGAGATTTGTTGAAGAAGTTGGATGTAGGAAGCAAAATTCAAAGAGTATGATCTTCAAAATTTGAAGATTTAAATCTTTTGGGAGTTATGTAAGTACCTCTTATTTCCATAAATTATAATTTGGGACATTTTGAGACAAGTGTTCTCAAGAAAATTTGTAAAACTACTCCAAAACTTAGTAAAATTCAGCTATCTGTGCATGCAGAAAAATGTGTTTATTTGCTAGGGGGAGGAAAAAAACCCAAACGACTCTTGGCATTAGAAGGTTTTAAACTCTTGTTTTTCTGCCCTCCCCTGCTAAATCCTGGGATCAGCCAAACCTCTATGTGTTTTTATCTAAGCTGAGTGACAGCATTGTAAACCTAACCTCATCAACATGCTGTAAATGTTTTGGATTAATTAATTTCCTCCGGAAATGTGTTGTATCCTGGATTCTGCTTCAACCCCCTATGAAGAAGGCCCAACGTGGAAGTATCAGTTAGCACCATAAGCACAGCTCAGTGACAACTTTGCTGTTAATGAAAAATGGTTACTGTTCCACACGGAAGCCCATTGATGTCGATATGGCCAATGCTCCTGTGAGCAAACATCTGGTCTGTGTTAGATGTTAATTCTAATTCTCAGTCAATATTTCTGGACACTGCTGCTGTTGGTAATTTATTGATATTACCTGGGTGTTCTGCAAAGCTGTTTTGATGTACATAAAGCACATTTATTTCATAGTAATTTATTAATAGTACTTCAACTTATTTTGTCATGTTGGTTGGGTTTGTAAAGACACACATCATTAATACCTACATTCTTGTTTAAGCTCCATTTGATTCTCTTAAATGTTCCCATCTGAAGAGCACTATCACTGTTCATTTGTGTGTTCTGTTCTCAAGTCTGCCAAGATGTGGTAACAGAAGTACGTGGAAAGAAGACTTCCCCACACCCAAAATAACATTACAAAACTAAGCCTAAGTAATCCACATCATAGGAGTGAGGGGACTGGAGACGAGAAATACCCACTCTGTTGAAGTTTAAACACTTGCCTGCAATGCCTGTATTTGGAAGGTAGTTCCACCAATAGCTGATGGCTGACTTGATAAAATCTGATAGATTTTGTTTATAACATAGTAAAATACATTTTATACTTATTTGATAGTAAGGAAGGAGCTGCCATCAACCACACATTTGGAAGTAAAACTTCATTGGAACCCACGCTGGTAATATTACAAATGATAAAAGTTAATAAGAATGTTCTGGCAGTTCAAGCAATAGTGAACTTAATTGATTATACAGAAGAATTGCACTGCTTGAGAAAAAAGGTATCAGCATGAGCAGCCTGTTAGATTAAGCAGAACCATTTAAAAGATAGAGCAACAAGGGAAGACAGATCTCAGGTTAGGAGTAATTAGACTGGTACAATTTTCCATCTGGACATTTGGATTTTAGTGGACAGGGAGGCAAAAAAGCTCATGAAGCCAGGCAAGTGGAGGCAGAGAATGGGAGCAAGAATCAGGGAGTGGGGGACAGAGAAAATAAGAGTGGACAAGGAGTTAAAACAAGAAGTTAGACGAGGAGCAAAGTGAGAAACTACACCGTGAATGGAGGAAGGAGTAGGACCTGCCCTGAGTGCCAGGTGAGGCTGCGAATCAGGTGAGAGAAAACTTCTAGACTGGGTTGAAGTTAAGTGAAGACTTCATGAACAGAAGGCAAGAACCAATGCACTGTGACCCTGATAATGGCTGGACTAAAGGGATTTAAAAGAGGTGCACTACAGAGAAGTAATTCATACTGGTGCCACTGAGAAGAGGGTACAGGTGGGGAGGAAAAAATAGAAGGTTCTTAGTATAAAACTTTAATTATCTATTTCCTAATTTTAGAGGGCATTGCTTTGTATCTTCATTATTTTAATGGGGGGGGGGGTAGTGGTAAGATATGCACTGTAAATCTAGTTCATCAGAAGGGGGGCTGTGGTTTGAAACACATAGTTACACAATGAGGAGATCTTGAACATCCTCTTTTATAAAGAATCCTTGGTTGCTATGGAGGCAGTTTCAAAGGTCCTTTGTTAGAATATGTGTGTTTTCTGCTAATAAAATAAAAAAAGAGGTCACACATTCTTGGCTCAAAGTCGATAACCCAGAAATAAAAAAAAAAAAAAATATATCACTGAAGGGGTAGAGAAGCAGAAAGTCAGGTGAAAACATGCTGCCTATAGGGAAAAGACTGTCTGTAACTAAGGAAAGAGGATACAGGTAGGAAACAAAGAGTGTAGATTTTAAGAATAGTTTCCGCTTTTTACTGGTTATCTATTTGCAGAATGAGAACAATCTTCATGGGGAGGGGAAGGGCAGCCTGCTCTTGCAGTCAGAAAATCAGACCTATGCAAACTAAGGATGAACTGAAAGCTTCAGAAAAATCCATCTATCTGTTCCAGAGGGCATTTTTCTCACATGGCTCAGAAAGGTGTTGAAGCAGTTTCCAGGGAAAGAGAAACAGAGTTTGTCCCAGGGTCTTACTCTTTTCTTACTCCACCATACCAAGAGACTGTGTTTAGCATTGCTCTACAGTTCAGGCTCTTGTGGCTTAAAGAAAAGGAGAGTGGAAGGTGTGGGCTTGCTTTTCAAACTTCTTTTAATGAGTTAGAAACCCCTGGTCGTGGGCCACCAGTGAAAAATCTGCCTTGGCAGTTTTATGCTGGAGAAGCTGCATTGCTTCTGGGGAGCACTGCTATCAGAGAGGACCCTACACAGCTGGCATGAGCAGGAGAGTCTCTTGCCAAAGAGCAGAGATACTGGAGCAGGGATGGCATCCTCCAAGGCAGTCAGGGCCCATTTGAACCCCCCGCACTGTTGTGAGTGCTACAGCCCCATTGCGTGTTTGCATCTGAGGCCAGGGAGGAGGGGCACACTGCTGTGAGAGGGGCCCATGAGGGTGGACTGGGGCTGGAAAGCATATGTGAAAAGCAGATGTGGTGTGTGTTCCTGAGCAGAGCAGGGTGTGACAGCAGGGGCTTGGGAAAGAAGTCTCAGTAATGACTGTGTTAAGATATTTTAATAAAGAAGTTACCTAGTGTAAATAAATCCATATGTTTTGTAATCCGTAGTCCCATTCTGCTTCAGCATCTGGCAATGTGGGGATTTAGCAGTGATAGAATTAATGGTATAGCTTCCTATGATATTTAATGGGGAGTGGAAAACAATTAATGACTTATTTTAGATGACAGTTTCAAGAGCAGTCTTCATTAAGGAAGGCTCACAATTAAAGGAGATTATGCTTGCTAAAAGCCAGGAAGAATTAAACTAAACAAGAGCAACTTGGAAGAGGGATCCACATGCATAAGTAGTTTGTCTTTATGTACTATTGTAACTAGGAAGGCTCAAAACTTGCCATAGAAGTGATTTGGGGACGAAGAGAAACATTTTGGCCAGACTTTGGTTTTTGTGCTAAAAGTACCCATTTTATCTGACTTCTATTTAGTTTTGCCAATCTTTTCCTACTCTCTTAATTCCCTTTCCCACAAGCAAGAAGCAAATTTGTCAAGAGAGAACAGGGAATGGACATGGAACAGGTGGTGTGGAGGCTTTTTGCTAGAAAATACTGACAAAAAAGTGCTTCTAATTTGCTTTCTTTACCAGTGAACTTTTTCAGGAGAAATAAATAACAGCTATGTCCTCAGTCTCTATGGATGTACTAGGTCAAGTAGCTTGGACACACAGTTCCTGTTTGCCTCCAGTTCTAACCCTGTAAAACCATAGAATCATAGAATGTTAAGGGGTTGGAAAGGATCCTAAAGATCAGCTGAATTTTTATTTCAAGAGTACAAGGCACAGCTTCTAGGTGAGCATTGTCAAACTATTGCTTCTTTTTTTAAAGCAGATAGTTCTTCAAAACACTGAAGAGACCACTGGAAAGAAAACTGAAAATTACCCCTTTTAATCATTAGGAGTCTGACCATGAATATTCAAATCTGCTTTTTTCCCCTGACTTTTCTCTTTCTCTGGAATTGCACTCAGTACTATTTATCATTTTCTTAAGGTTGACCATGTCTTAGATTATTTGGGATGCCTCTGAAGATGTTTTGAAAGCATGCAAGTTCATAAGGAGAGTGATAGCTGCAACAGTACTTTAGCACACTCAAGGAAGACTGTGACCACTTCAAAAGAGATAGGACACTGCCAAACAGATTTAAATAATGTTGTCCAGAAAGCTGTTTATTATTTCTGTAGTTATCTGAATGCTCTTGTTGATGAAACTGTTCTGCAGTTTTCAGTGTTTGTTCACAATTTCACACATCTCTGACTTTCCTAGGGGAGGAAAATATCTACAGATTTAATACAAAGTAAAAACGTGAAACATGAACATTCATAGCTTGCTAATCATCACTATAATAACCATGTGTGTTCTGGGAAATCACGGTTGCCTAAGAGTCACAAAGTTGCTCAACTATTTCCTACTGGTTTTGCCCCTTCAGGAAAAGGAATGTCAGGACCTTCGTCTCCCTACTGGCCGGTTTGTAGGAGGGTGGGTTTAGGGAAATGATAAAAAGGAGTGAAATGTTACCTTGTTTTCATAGGTTTGCTGCCAGTAGCTAGCCCTAGGGGAGACAGGCATATTGGTAGTTAGAGCTTTGGCATGGCAGTGATCTCTGAATTCAAAGAAAAATGCTTGTTCTTCCCTCAGCCTGGCACCTCAGAGGCTTCAGTGGATACAACACAAACGGACTACATGCTGCTACAAACTTTTACAATCATGCTAGCTTGAACTTCCCCTGAAAAAAATGCAGTCCTACAAGATTTGTGAAAAAAAATTATTCTTGTCCCACTGCACACAGTGAGGGAGGGGGGAAGGTTGGGCTCCTCTCTGTTCCTGCTGGAGAGTGGCCAGTAGAGACAGCAGGATGGAGGTGTCGAAGGCTCGGCACAGCTCTCCATGCTTGGTGTCAGTTGGTGTGGACCAGAGGGCCCAAGGGCACCCAGAAGCAGCTGCCAGATGGATCCAAGTGGCATAGGCTCCTTAATGGATGCTGCCCTGTTGGGAGATTAGTGTGGCAGAACGCTGCCATATGCCTCCCTGCTCGAACAAATCCCCTCCACTCTCCTGACGCACATATACAAACCCTTTTTCCAAGGAATCCACAGAGCAGGAAAGCATCTGCCTTTGGGCTGACTCCTGGAATGAAACCTGGTCTCTCTGATGCTTTGTTGTATGCACAAGCATCTGAAAACAGCTCTTGCAGTCAATTTATTTATGCTCTTCTCTTTCTGTTTTTGTGAGTTCTGATGATCTCCTGATTTGGCTTCAGAGATAGCGATGAGAGGTGAGGACACATTCACCCTCTCCCAAGATGCAGAATATTGGCCAGAGCTGCTGAAGTTGTTCTGGTGTCCCTGGAACACTGCATTCTCTCCAGCGGTTAATTCCGGTACAAGAAGATTTGTGCCGCTTGTTTACAGACTCAGATCACCAGATCTGTCTGGGTATTGTAATCTCTGAATCACATTAGCAAGGATGTTTCTTTGATTATTTTTCACCTCTTTGTGGCATGGGACACTGTCCCCTGTCTAAGATCATCTAGAAGGTTTAACGAGTCCCAGCACCTTCTCAGGCACTGGCAGTCTCCACTCAGTCTTCACTTTCTGTGCCACTTTGTCATTGCAGGTTTTGGTCTCATACTGCAGATCTTCAGTAGCTTCATATGGTGCTGGAGGGGGATTGCAGAGACATATAGAATGAGACCTTCCTAACTAAGCCACCTCATGCATGGTTTCCTGGAGTTCATGGGACCATAGAATCATAGAATGGTTTGGGTTGGAAAGGATCTTGAAGATCATCTCCTTCCAACTCCCCTGACACAGACAGGGATGCTGATAGCTATTATGGTTTGACCTTGCTGACACAGATGGTACCTTCCATTCCTAGTGTAATAAAAGTAGAAAAACAAGGCCAAAATAGGAGTATTAGTGATACCATTAAAGTGTTGTGATAAAGTAGCAGACATGCTACAGAGAGACGCACCAGACGTGGTTAATGACTCGTAAGGCATTGCCACTACAAGAGGATTCATCTCACCTGTGACCTCAGTTACCCTGAAGTCACTGTAATCTTGTTCATCACTGATGACGGATGAAGCAAAAAGTGGCCATGCTCTTAATTTAGTCATCTCAGTAAGATTTTTGAATCAACATTTCTCTGTATGCTGCCTCTTCCAGGCCTCTAATTACCAGCCTTTCCTTCTTCCAAGAATTGGACGAGTACGCCAATGCCATACCTAGGCCTGCTAGGCAGAAATAAGCCATGTTCCTCAAACACAGTTGTTGGTAATACTAGGTATTACTATTCTAGTAATACTAGAATGTCTATTACCTTTTATGTGAACAGATTTATCTGAAGAGAACAAAAAGACACTTTCTATTGCTTGTTTATCTCACTGCAGTGGGAAAAAAGAGACGTCAAATTTGTTCTTTCTGTGCTTCTGGTTCTTTTGCACAAATGTATTTTCCTAAAACTATTTACTATTATGCCCTAGGGAGGAGTGTTAGTAGAATCCAAATATTTATATGTTTATTATTCCCTGCACATGCATTTTCCATTAACATCAATGGAATTTAAAAGTGTACACAGAGAAGGGAAAACAAACAGTTAATGATCTAAGTGAGAGAATGGGAAACATAGGGCCCCCAGAAATCCAGTGAGCTGTGGGGGGAGGGGGGGAAGTTATTCGCCTGAATTAATTATATCTAATAGAAATGGAAAAAAGCTGATGGGCTTGGATCATCTCTCTCTGCCCTCTGCAGGAAAGGGATTGTATCTATGTTTGTCTCTCACTCTTTGTACATTATCTACTCTTGGAGACCTTCAGTGACAGTGAATCAAATGCCTTCAGAGCCTTTTCATTGGCAGCTAATTACCATGACTATCAAGAAATGCTTTCCTGATGTGTAGCTTTAGAAAGAGAACTGCTTCCTCAGCTTGGAAAATACATGGGGAGTTATTTCTATGACAGAGAAAGCAAAGAGGTAGTACTAGGTGATCATAGAATATCTCAAATGGTAAGGACCCATAAGGATCATCAAGATACTCCCAGAAGAAGTACCTACTTGTAGTTCAGCTGATTTCGAAGTGGCCATGATGAGGAGCATTGGAGCATTACAAAAACCACAGCTTTAGTTCAATTTATGTCCCCGTGAAAGGATAGCAAAAATAAAGAAGTCCATCTCAGAGTGAAAGAACCTACATTGCAAAGTTTGTTGTCTCCAAAAATCCCAAATAAGCAAAGAAATGATGAGTATTGAGTCACAGCAAGTTCACTGCTCCACCATGTTGGTGTAAGCAGTGGAACAATCAAGTCTGAGATACTTAAAGGTGTTCAGATCACTTCCACGGAGAGAAAATTAGATGACAGAACAGCACAGCAGTATTTTTCCCTCCCATTCCAGTCCTTCTAACATTTCATTTGGTGACCTCTGATGTCATTTAAGCCAGTGGCAAGACACTTGAGCAGCGGGAGCACTGCAGCTGCTGGTGCCCTCCCAGCACTGCATCAGTGATGTTATCAGTGCAGCCAAGCAGCTAATGGGCATCAATACACAGCGTTGGTAAACTGGGCTCTCTGATGCAGATGGAAGACTCTCAAGTGACCATGGAAAAGACACTCCTTCTCACAGAACATCGGAAAATATTTGTTTGTCTATTAATTGAAACATCTTTCAGAGCAGTGAACTGTTGTGTCTGGAGGCAGGCATTCCCAGAAAAGCAGAGGTGGAGGAGCTGAATATCTCACTACCTCCATCTTTGGGAGAGGATGTTTCTTCTAGACAGAATTCTTTCTGTGCTTCAACAGTGGTTAGTCGGGAATCTATTTTGAGCTGTGGTAAAAGCCAAGACAAGTTTTCCCCACTGTAAATTTAGCTAAGCTCATAATAACTTGGAATTTCTCTGTACTGCCCAGCCAGTCTATTTTTCCCATTTCATTAAAGTATCAGTAACAATGTTAGGGGAACTTACAGGAAATAGGTAACCAGCTCATTTCTGGAGCAGCAGCTGACCTATATACTCAGGAGAATAAGAAAACTTTGATGTCAGGTTAGGAACAGAGAACGGCATTTGACTGTCTAAGCTCAGAAGGACAGACAAAGTTGAAGAAGAGCCTTGGTGGATTAATATCATTAGGGATATTCATGATATGATAGTGACACTTTTATTAAAGGGTGAAAAGTAATGCTTTACTTTGGAAATATAATTCTCCCTGATATTTTAACAGCTATATCTCTGGGATGATCATTATCCTTTATTCACTTCTTAAATTCATTATTATTTTTCCACAATGGAACCTATTGAGGTTTCCATGGTATAGTTCTAAATTGTTCTTGAAGGAATGAAGCAGAATATAGTCATTCAGAACAAATGAGAACTGATAATTAAGAAGAAATACTTCAGTAATTACAAGGTGGTTCAATTAAAGTAATAAAGAGAACCAGTTGTGATTGATCCATTCAAAGTCATAGTTTATTTTTACAAATTGGATTTGATTTCGAGCTAGCTGGGAAAAGGCAAGTGATCTCAAGGCTGTAAGAACCAGATAAAGAATCGGAATAATGAATTACCTGCATTCAACTTTTGCTTATTTTCAAGGGAGAGCTGTTGTTAATGTAACAACTTTGCACCAGTGACTCCACTAAGATTTCAACAGCTTTTTTTTTAATGGGATCTGGAATTATTTTTTTATTTCCACTGTGTAATTTTATTGCCTATCAGTCAGACCCTATGCATAAATATATGCAGTGAAGCAAACAAAAATCTCACAAAGATGGAAGCTTGAGAAGGAAAAGAAAAAGAAGTACCTGCTATTTTTATACCTAGAGGGCAGTCACAAGAAAGACTGATGGACATAGACAGGCTGCTGTCAGGATTACAAAGCCTGGAGTACTGATTATCTCATTAGTGATCCAACAGCTTTGTAGATTTTTTGTTCACAGATTTCATGTACTAATTTCTACACCTTAAGAATAAATTGAATAAAAGAAACTCAAAATGATACAAATTGAAAATTGAACCATCTCATTTGCTGAATTAAGGCCACAGGTCTAGATTTTCTCCCTTCTTTATATGATGACTGAGAAAAGTCACAGAGCTCAGAAAGGCAGTGAGAAACCTCATACACTGAGTAAAAAGCTACTTAGAAACCTTGATTTCTGAAATTGCACCCTGTTTTGAGATCCTTAGGGCAGCTCCAAGAGACCTCTTGGTGTATCTGAACCCAAAGATAAGGATTCCCTACAGAAAAATACCAAGTACCATCTTGGTATGTAACTGATCACAGATAGAGCTTGTCTTTAAACATCACCAGAACAGGTGCTTTTCTGTAACAAAAAGGTGATTACAGTATTCTGACCAGAGGAAATGCAAAAGCCAGGATCTGCTCTTCTCCATCCAATAATTTTTAAATTTATGATTTCCACCTCAGTAGGCAGCTTTCTTCTGGAAAGAAACAATTCTTCTAACACTTCACAGAGCAACAGCATTCTGCAACTTTCTTGGTGAAGATAGGCCATTGCCTAGGAAAGAAGGTAAGTTTAGCAGGGTTTTCTTGCCTTAGCAAAGTAAAACAAATCTGGAAATGAACATCTTTAGAATTGATATAATGTCATTGCTATGACAGAGGTCAGAAAAAAGAAAATAAGTAGAAAAAAAATCCCAGTTTTTCTGGGATATCACTTTCCCTCCTGCAAGGAATTTTGATTGTCTTCTATTTATCAATGGTAATAAACCTCCTTGTATATTAATGCAGAAGGAAAAAGTTAAATATGTTTTCCTACTTTCTTGTATTTGTGAGGTCATTACTACTAAATTTGTAAAAAGAATTACTGAAAATTAATTGTCCATAACTGGATTAAGGGACTGTAAACATAAAAGCATTTTGGAAAATCTAATTATGTGTTACTTGTAGGATTTATGTTTATCCAGTCAATAAAAGCTGACTTTTATTCATCTTTACCTGTTACTCTTTCTTTTTAACATCCATCTCTTCTTTCATCAGAGAAGGAGCATGATAAAAAGTGATCAAACAGAGTCTTCAGAAGCAGTTTTTGCAGGATGATTTGTCAAGCACAATGAATGGAACATTTCATTCCATTAAGTGAAAGGAATCTTAATTGATACTTGAGAGCAATTCCTTTGACAAGAAGAGGCTTTTACAAAGTTCTCCTACCCTATCCAGAATATTATTCAGTTTGGGGATGTTAAATACTAGAATGTAAATTAAATGTATTTTCTGCTGGGTCGGAGAGAGTAATAATTTCTGTACCTTGGTAGCTGTGTTTCAAAACAGAAACATAAAGGAAACAACAGCTTATAGGAGAATGTGTAGAAAATGTTACACTGCTGGTCCTACTCGCCTCCAGCCTCCCACCATGCTTCAAAGTCCATACAAATTACTTCAAATACACTATTATTTTGTCTTTGCTACATACAACATGATAATTCCCATATTTAATAGCACATTCGTTTTTCAGATCTTTCCCCATACTGGAGTTGGGGTTTAGGTCTGCATCTATAGCAGGATGAAAGAAAATTATCTTTATTTAAAAAAATTAATTAAAATTCAAGTGTTCTTCTAATAAAAAAGCTGACATTGACAAGTTAGCTTAAATCAGAAAAATTAAAAATGCAAGACTTCAGAAGATGTCAAGAGAACACGTAGTCCATCCTGTTTTCTTGGAAGCATAAGAAATGAAGCATAAGAGATGAAAATGCTTGAAAAACCTTGCTGACTATCCCAAAATCTTTCTCACAGCAGAAGTCAACTTTGTGGTCATGTTGCTCCTACTAATTTCTCAGCATTGGGAGTTGAATTTGCCATCTGTCCCTTTCTCTGGGGTCACTGCCATCCTTGGCAAGAGTTCAAAACTCCTGCCAAGGTTTTTCCTATTTCTTCCTTCATTGCTTCCTCTTCAGATTTAAGGATGTAATTTGTGTAGGCCGGCAGAGCTCTATCCACTCAAAACAGCTATAATTGCCTTCCAATATTTTGCTGCTTCTGCCCTCAGGAAATTTCCTGTGGTCCTCTATAGAATACAGCAGGTCTTGCAGCAAGTCAACCTGCTGATCGCAGTTCTTGTTTTCTGTCTTACCTTCTGATCGTTCTCTCACACACACACGTTTTGAGCAGGCTTGTGGATGCTGAAAAGCTGCTGGCAGAGAAAAATCCACCATTTTGCAAGTATTCTGTTAAGTCCTTGGTTTCAACACACCAAGCAAGATGGTTTTCTAAACACCTTGCAGGTGTGTCCTATTAGGGGTCAAACAGGTGGTGTGGGGTCTGGCCAATCACTTGGAGAGGTGGTTGGACCAGGGACCAATGATCCCTGCCATAGACCAATGCAGGAATTATATAAGGCCTGCCTGTAATTAAATAAAAGGGGGTTTATCATTTCCCTCAACTGGAGCTCTGACTCGGACCTCCAATTTTTTCTGTGTCGCCTGTGCTTCAACTGCAACACAGGCTCTCAGCAGAACCCTCTCCCCAGCCTTCCCCTTTACTTGTCTCCCTTTTTTATCTGTCTTTGTCATCCATAAAAAGTGTTTGAGGTGTATAGGAGAATATTTCTTTTGGTTGACAGGTTTCTTTGTCTCCTCACTGTGTCATCATTGTGATGCCACAGGCAGATGGAGGGAGGCAATAGAATTGTTCAGCTTGCTAATCATCACTTTCCTTATGTTACTAGCACTATTACCTACATCGGTTCTTTAATGATAAAGAAAACAGAATTTTTTTTTTCCAGAAGTTTAAATGTGTGCTTGTATACCTAAATCTCTTTGCCTATCATATTTTTACCCCCCATATCTGTAGTTTCTGCTTTTAACATTAGATTGAACTAGACAGAACCGGTTTAAATTGTCTTAATTTTTTACACAAAAGGCAATTTTAATTGTTATTTTTAAAAATTAAAACAAGAAAATATGTCTAAAACAAGCTATGTTATATGAAATTAATGCTCTACATCAAGAGATATCTTAAAGATCATTAACATTAGATCCTCAAGCCTATAATATTACTTCCATTTCTCATTCACAGCTGAATTGTAGAAATGCCTGAATCAATGCAAAAAAAGCCAGCATGATCTACCCTTTGCTATCTGTTTTTTCTTCAAGCACTCCTCACATACAAGAATCTTAACAAAATGCAGTGGGACTTGAAAACACCAAAAGCCTCAAGTCAACAAAAACTCTGTTTCACCTGAGAATGCCTTTCAGTAGGGAGACATTTATCTGCCACTGGAATACTGGAATGCCACCACCTGCAGTACACTGTGCTGCTGCTACTCAAATTCACGTATTATTATAGAGCAGAGTAGGAAAAAGAGCTTTCTGAACTTAGAGGGATTTTAAGAGCTAAAACATATTTACCCCATTTAAACTTTACAAGTTTATTGCAAATGAAATGCTCAGGGCTAATTAATGACAAGAGTTCCGAGTTTTCATTTTGGTGGTTGCACCAACAGCTGCCAATCAACCCTATATAAATTACTTTTTGCTCAGTAAATTCTGTTATTCTTACTTTGAGTGAAAATGCAAAGAATGTGTCCAATTCTGATGCTCTCTGCATACCTATACAATCCGAGACACCTTCATGCTCCAATGCTTCGTAAGATATTTAACTATCCCATTTTAACTGAGAAAGAGAAGACATTCACAGATATGATTAAGCTACACAGAGCATCAGTCAAAACCTAAGGCTTAACCAAAGCTCCTGACCTTTTGCACAGTCTGGGTAAAACCTCTGGGTGAAAAATCTTTCCCTGATATCCAGCCTAAGCCTGCCCTGACTCAGCTTGAAGCATACATCGGCACAGGAGAACACTCCCGCTGAATTACATGGCATGCATGATATAATGCTGCTATTGGTTTTACCTTGGGTATGGGAAAACAGGTGATACCTGTCATGGCTGGCATGGAATGCACACACACACACACACACACACACACACACACACACACGAAGTAAATTGCTCAACACCTCTAAAGGTTTTATTTCAAGTATTTCACACTGTTACAGCAGTTGAATACCACATAATTTTTTTTTCCTTTTTTTTTTTCCTTTTCATCTTCTGTTTTGAATTATGTCACATAGTGGGGCCCTTTGAAGTTTTGTACTCCACAGAAACATTTAAGACATGTTTGGATATATCTGATATCTTTTTATGCTTCGTATCACTACCTATTGCCATTGCATTTGAAACTCTTTTACTTAAAATCAGTAGAGTCCTTAGCAGACCCCGTGGTACTCACTGATGCTCTGCTACTTGGAACTGATTCCACATTTGAGATCACTTGGGGCACTTCTTTCCTTGGTTTCAAGGCTTCCTGACAGTGTACACAACACTAACATTCTGCTGCAGAAATGAGGACAAGGCACTTCAGAGGGGAAGGAGCAGTGCCAGGCCAGAAAGCTGCAAAGAGCCCAAGCAATTTAAGCTTCCTGCTCCCACTGCTTCTTTCTTGCTGCTGCACGAACATTATCCCTTGCTCATGACAGCAGCGAAAGAGCAGAAGGCTGTGCAGGTAGGAGGCAGAGACTGGCTACTCAAGCAATGCACTGCCTGTCCTCATCTGCCATCTCAGGCAGTCTGTCACTCTAGGCTACTGTTTACTTTGCTTGTGACTAAATTAGCCCTGTTGGCTGGGCTTAAGCTACTGTTCTTTCCCAATTGAAAGGCTTTGTGAAAAATGTCACCTTTCTCGATGCAGGTTTCAATGCTTAGTGTTTTCTATAAGTACTTCTAAATCACTCATAAGTATTTTAAACACCTGTGACATCGAGGATTGCTGATTCTAAAATACGGTGAGATTTTAATGCAAATAATGGTAATGTCTTACAAAGTGCTTGTGCAACCTGACTTTATTTGACTTTTATTGTTTTTTCTACACAGATACCCCAGTTTGGGTGGTTAGTTACCACTATAGTTCAGAAAAACTGTCACTTCAGGATAAAAAGTATATTTGCAGCTCTCCTTTCTGAACACAGAGATGTTCCACAGCATCCTAATACATGTACAAGAATTACACTGATGCTATAAGCCCTGTTGCCAGGATACTTTTGCAAGACATTTTTCTTCACCTGTCAGTTGAAAATGGTGTGAAATAGCTGTTATTTAAAGTATTTCAAACTACTGTTCACCCATAATGCTTTAAGTAGCACAATAGCTAGAAAGCATGAAGTGGAACATCAAAATCTATATGAACAATGCTTACTATTAATATTATACCCACAGGATGATTTCAAACCCCTCAGCGAGCTGAGAGAGAGGTATGACCCCCTGAAGTACAATTTCTTTCAAAATTCCTATGCATTAATTCTGTCTCCCACCATCTGTGTTATGGGAATGCACTTTCATGTAAAAATGGAGTTGAGTCTTGTAGATTATAAAGAAGAAAGAGGATTCAGCTACAAGCCCCATTATATATCCCCTATGTAAGTCAGGAGTAGATGTTGCAAACCATTTTCTCACAAAAATACATTTTTGAACAGAATTTCAAAATTTCTGAAGCGTTCTTTACACTGAGCTCTCAGTGAGCTGCCTGGGGTCACAGTGTTCAACATCTCAGAAACTGTTTTATCATCATGAATCTCAAAAGCTCTGCTGCTGTCGGATATTATAAGCCAAAGTATCGAGACAGAAATTATACCTGTATCCCACAGGGCACAAAGTGCTCTGTGCAAGGGACATCAGTAAGGGAAAGGCAGGGATGTGCCCTAGACTGAGCATCACTTTCCAGTGAATCGCAAAGCAATTGCAATTCAAGGGAACTTGGCTGACAACAAAGTCTGACACTTAGACAACAACAAAACCCGAAAGGATATAATTTCTCTGCCTAATTTACCTTCAGTACATAAGAGAGTAATCCCTGCTGCATTGATCCCTTCTCAGTCAAAGCCTTTTTTACCCTGTTACTGCAAGAACTCGAAAGCATTAGATTATGATGGGAGAAGCTGTGGGTTGAGGAGGGTATTCGGCATTGTGTAACAGCTCAAGATGCTTTAAACAGCTTTAAAACATATACACAAATATTCTGTGTGAGCTATTACTGCCATTGCCTGAAAACTCACATTTGAGCAGTCTGACTAACTGAAAAGGTGTGTATCTTTTTCATCCTCCTTGATGGCCTCAAAAGTAAAGAAACTCACTGCACCTTTACCTTTTGTCTGATAATTAAACTCCCGTTCTGATGGCATGAGCCAAGAGATCACAACTCTGCTAACATGGAGTAAAAGTGATTTGGAAAATTCTCTGTAAACAAGTTGTCCTGCGTATAATAGAAAATCTGGGGAGCTTGTGCACTCAAGACAACTGTGTGAGAGTTAGTCCACAGAATGGTGACAAAAGGAAAGAACTGATGCAAAAAGTAAGCTCTGGATTGAATGGAATTCTTTTCATATTAAAACAGGTTACAGTGTAAGGAGACGAATTATTGAAGCAATCTCGACATTGCAGACACTGCAGTGACAGTCTATGACGTGAATTCTCATTCCAAGGCTTTTAAAGATTGGTGAATGTTTGGGGGCTCTCAGTAGTTTTTCCTTAGTTGTAAAACACACTATGAAAGACAGGTCCTGCCTATGTTTGTGCTCTGTTCCGATTTGGAGGACATAGACTGGACCTCATTTCCCTCTGAGCCCTGGTGACTTTCTGTCAGCAGAGAATGGTCCTTACTTGTGAAAAAACATAAAGAATGTCAACTGGAGGAGGCAAATCCAGTAAGATTATGCACAGTATATATGTAGGACTGGAAAGAGGACTCTGTCCCTCTGTTCTGACCAGGGAGGAGTGGCACTTGACAGTGCAAGCAATTAGCAAAATCACCAAGGACACTGAGTAAAATTCCATTTCATGAGCCCTTTTTTACACAGCCTTTCCTCCACTTCTGCCAGAATTCTTTGTAAGGTAATATAAAGACAGGAGTGAAAATTGGCTTTGGAAGACACCAGACATCCATTGCTGTGCTCATTTTCCCATATTTCCTTTCTGCCAAACCAGTCCTGGAGACGTAACCACAATGAAACTGTGAGACCAAGGCACTTCTTGGTGAGATGGAGGTGTGTGTTTATACTTCATTTAGCAAGGACAGAATTCTGTCTGTACAACACAGTGACAGTGAATAATCCACTGCAGGAAGCACACAGTTGCCATTTTGTCTAAGGCAAGATCATAATATTTATTGCTAAGTTATAAATAGATCTTATAAATCTTTCCTAAATCCTTGATTGCAACAGGAGCAATTAGCATTGTACCATTTGCATGTTCGAAAACCCACTCTTGCTTTCTTGATGGTTATGTTCCCTCTACCTTTTTTTTGTGCCAAGGAAAATCTTTCTTGGATTCCTTGTAGTTCCAGGTGTGCTGCCCTTTTCTCCTGTGACCCGTGGCTCTGGTCACATCCTTCTGTCACAGGTAGTCATGCACAACTCCACCAGTGCATGTCCAGGCCAGTGAAGCAATCAAGGACAGCTCATCTGTCCTCTCTTGGCTTTTTCACAATCACAACTTCCCTTACAGTCCAATGCATATTTAATTTTGCTATGATTTATTCCCACTTAGTGTGGTAAGCACACCCATTAACTCCAAAGATTTCTGTGATTGCCTATAGATCATGAACACACTTTCAGGATGCTGTCAAAATATTTCAGCATCAGACTGTCATTGCAGATAGGAAGGCTGGCATTTTTAGCTCATATCTCTCCCTTTTTTGTCTGTGCCCCTTGTACAAGGATTCTTTCTTTCACATTTGCTTTTTACAGTACATGTTTCCAATACTGTTTAAAGTTGTGGTCTGTGGTGTAATGTTGAGCTGGGGGCCAGTCACCAGTGACATGCTCCAGGAGAAAATACTGGGGTCAATAACGTTTAATACCCTCATTAATGACCCGGAGGGTGGGGCAGAGCATTCAGATGATACAGAACAGGGACAAATGGCTGACACACCCTGTGTATCTCAGCAGGCTGAAGAAATGGGCAAATGGGAATGCAATGAAGTTCAAGAAAAGGAAGTGTGAGTTCTCCCCCTGGAGAAGACTGGATGGAAAGCAGATTTACAGAGAAGGACCTAGGGGTCTCGGGGAACAATAAGCTGCCCTTGCACCAAGAACATCTTGGACTGCATGAAGTGTTGCCAGCAGGTTGAGGGAGACGACCCCTCTACTCCACGGTGGTGAGACACACCCGGAGTGCTCCGACCAGTTCTGAGCTCCCCAGAACGAGAGAATCATGAACATAATGGAGACAGTCAGTGAAGGGCCACTAAGATGCTTAAGGAACTACGGCATCTCTCCTATGAGTAAAGTCTGTGAGAGCTGGGACTGTTCAGCCTGGAGAACAGAAGGCCCAGGGGGAATCTCACTGAGGCACAGGAATACCTGATGAGAGCAGTAAGGAGACAGACACTTCTCAGTGGTGCTCTCAGTGAAGGACAAGCAACAACAGACATGCATTGTTTATAGCTAAACATCAGTAAAAACATTTTTATCATGCGGGTGGTCAAGCACTGGAACAGATTGCCAAGAGAGGTTATAAAATCTTGGTTCTTGGAGATATGCAGAAGCCAACAGGACATGGTCCTCAGCGACGTGCTCCAGTCAACCTTGATTTGGCCAGAAAGCTTGAACTTGATCTCCACACATCCCTTCTCATTTCAATTCTTTTCAGTCTCCTTCTCTATTGCCCATCATGAGGCTTATACTGCCTACCAGGGACTTCAGCTAGTTTCCAGTTTTCATCTTTACCCTCCCAGTCACAGTTACCATTCAGCACACCATGGGTGTACTCTGTAGTACAGCACAGTTCAGCATTACAGTCACAAAAAGGTGCATGACAGTGGTAGCAGCCCATTAAACACCGAGGCAGAACATAAAGTGCTGCCATCTTTTAACGTCTGTTTTAGTAGGATTATGGGAGAAGAAGCTTATAAGTAAAAAAAACTACAGATAAAACAAAATAGTTTTAGTCAAATAACCTACTAGTTTTGGAAGCTGATGTCCTGAAAAATCTTTAATATCTAAGTTGCTTTGTACTTTTTTCCAATTTTTCAGTCTGACAGTCCTTACACAATGACAGGTCCTCTAAAAAGAAAGAAAGAAAGAAGAAATGTGGCTGGTAATTATTTACTAGTCTCCAGAGTTTTGATTCGTTTAGCAAACACATGCTTTCCGAGCAAATTATTTCCTAAATTGTAGTTCTTCACTGAAACAGCTTCAACAAGTTCAGAACAACATAGCTTCAAGACCTTAATAGGGAATTGATAGCTGTAGAAAACCATGGAGTTAGAGACACTGCTACAATCTCCAGCAATATGGAGGATCTAGATTTTGCCAAGTTCCCATAACCCATAAATTTACACTCCTGGGTGGCTGAAGGATAAGAGCTATGTAAGATATTAGATCACAACTAAATACTATATTTTTTTTCCCCTCGCAGAAATGGTAATTGGCTGACCACTGTACAGGATTCCCCTCAGGCAGATCCAATCACTTATCCCTACGTGCCTACAGCTCAAATCAGCTGTCTGGTTGTGCTTCAGTGGAGGTTTCTGTTCCCTTAGGTAGAGAGAAGAACTGCAGATATTTGTGATTTTTCTCCTTGCAAAGCAAGTTGTGCCTTCCAAAGCAAGATCAAAAATTTTATTTTTAACTGAAATCCACAAATATCAGAGGATTCTGGGAAAGTCCAGAATTTCTCAACCAGTAAGAAAGTATTTTTAAGTATATCATAAATTAAATGACATTAAGCTCTCTCTCAAAAAGATAACATGATTAAATGGAGATGTCTGATCCTTTCTCCTTGAAGTTATTAACAAAGCAAATCATGTTTGACTAATATCTAACACATGCCAGTGTTTGAAGAGTTAATTAACAAACATGGTGCAAGGAGGAATGGTACAGGGATTTAATACCACTCAGGGGCACTAACAGAGAAAATAAAACAATTCTGCCTTTGTAAGCAGACTGTATGGAACACAGCAGAGCTCAGATAGATTCTTATCCAAACCCCCATCAGAAATCACATTCCATACACACACAGGTAATTTTTCATGAAATAACAGTGCTGTGTTTGTATATCTATGTATTTTTTGTCTTCTACTTTGTTTCAATGTAACACTTTTCTGTAATTATCCAAACCATCCCGGTGTTTACAATAATTATAAGAAGTTTGACGGAGTGCAAGGACAAATTGGTCAAGGAAACGGATCATTTTATACTTTTTAAGTCCTTCCCTATCTAATTTTTTACTTTACCCCTCCAGCTCTCTCTTCAACCTATGTGTGCTGCTCTCCTGCCTCTACCATCATCTTAACTTTCCCCTTATGACTACTGTGATTATCCACTGGTCAGAGAATACCCACTTTAAGTCTCAACATATCCATAGTAGGGCTTTTTGATGTTTTAAAGCTGATGGTTCTTTTTTCCTTTCAAAATGTGAACTAAACTGAAGTATTATTTTTAAATGACTATTTCTAAAAATGTGTGTCTTTTAATATATATTTTTTTTATTTTTAAAATTAAGCAAAACATTTGACTGACTGGGGAATAAAATCAGAACCACAGGATTTTCATTAAAAAACACATACCACAAATCATTTCGAAAACATTTCGTAAGTGCCTTCAAAACTTGATATATTTACGTTCAAATTAAAAAATAAAAAGCACTCAAATATACTTATTTAAAATCTTTAGACATCTCAATCAATTATAGTCAGTCCTCCATATGGTGAGATTGCCAAAATTCCTCCTAAATACCAGCAATATTTTAAAGAAAAAATAAGATTACATTAGGAAAATTAAATTTTCTCTGTTAGAAGACTATTCTAGAAAGGGACACAAACAACTGAATTGACAAAAATGCAAGGCAATGACAGTGAGTGGTTAAAACACAATAATAGAAAGGGGGGGAAAGGAGATACAAATGCCTTTTTGTAATCTTTTAATTTTCACTTACTGTGTTTCAAATATGTTATTGCAGTCCTGCCACCTGGTAAATTGTGAAATTCAGCACCAGTTTTCCTCCCAGTATGACAGAAGCCGGCATGTGGAAAATACTTTCCTTCCTGACTTTGGAGAGGATGGAATGGAAAGAAGCTTCATTTTCAATCACCTTTACTTTTGAAAGATTTAATTCAGTCTTTACCTAAAGGAGGCAATTCATACTCAGTTTTGGTTATTCTATCAGTTACAGTGTCCTGGAAAATTGAAAATTCATAGGCTATTTCTAGAGAATCATGGATTCACAATTTGGATTGTTTTGGGTAAGAATGAAACTTAAAGATCCACTAACTCCACCATCTTCTGCTCAGGGCAGGGACACCGCCCACTTGACCAGGTTGCTTAAAGCCCCTCCAGCCAGGCCTTGAAGAAGATCCTGATAAAATGTTCATGTTTGCATACAACAAAAAACTTATTTTTGTCCCTTGACTATTCATTTCCCCATGCTGTCTGTCATCCATTTCACCCCTGTGTATATTCTTTGTGAACGACCTCCCATGTCTGATTTCCAGAATATTGGCCTATTCACAAAATTCTCAAATTATGGAAATGTAAAACATTTAGATAACAGCTCTTATGTTTTGGGTAGGCAGACTAGGAAATAACAGACAAATGATTAATTCAATTAACTCTATTAAGCTCAAGAAAACTAGCGTTTCCATAAATAGTCTTCATGGAAAGTTTATGATTCATTTTCAATATCATAGTCATTTTATTCAAGGAAAGAGTAATGCCACTTTAAAATATTACCTGTGTTATAAACATTATTATATAAATTAAATACATATTTCTATGGAGAGCACATGTGACCATAACATGAAATTTAAACGGGTTCCAGTAGTACTGCTACCAAAATAATTCACTCCAGCAATGGGAGGAAATGAGTCATAATCAAAGGGGGGCCTGCAAGTAAAAATTCTTCAGATCCTGTTACTGGTGCTGATATTGTGTCATCTTCTGGAAAGTCACTGAACTGGTTTTATCAATGATAAAGCAGAAATGATGACATTTTCTTCACAGGGGAGTTGTGAGGATGCTTACGAAGTGCTCTGTATCTGCAGAAAGAAAGTCACTGCACAAGTACAAAGTATCAACAATTTCTTATCATTTCTACTATAAACAACTGATCTACTTGCTTATTTCTGTAGGGCAGATGTTTACTCATTCCTCCTTTACAGGATATAAAGTAGCTGCTCTGTTAAACAACAGTAAAATTTAAATGTTAGAGACATTTTGAAGAGTAGCAATATGGAAAAGGGTGGAGGAGGGGGCGGGGAGGGGACTGCCCCCGCCATCAGAGTATATCCTCTGCACATTCCTGGCACTACATCAAGGTTAAGTTAAAAGCAGCACTTGAAGGCAGTTGCATGTGGTAGATTGTACAACAAGGCTCATTAGCCAATGGTGAGTCTTATGTAAAGGTCTTTAATGTGGTACAATGGCATTTTTCAGCCTCTTTTAAAAGGGAAAAAGTTAATAATGTGAAAGTTTTATTACTTTTATTCTTTTAAAGAAGGGCCTTTTTGTAGTGAAACATTGTGGCTAGTTAGAGCAAAAGCTCAGGGAATTTCCTTCACTCTGGGAAGGACTGCAATTATGCAAGGGGAAGGGACCACAGCAGTAAACTGGCAACCTACCAAGGTCTTAACCCCTGAGACAGGAGGTGGAGGAATAGGTGTTAGCAATCTTACATAAGTCCTTAAAGCATAAACATATGATAAATCCATTACCTAAACTACAAAGAATGGAACCTTGCTAATAAACCTATTTACTAGGTTAAATAAATACAGAAAGTGTTTAAAAAAGGCAAGCTGTGTGACATTTTAAAATCAAACGTTTTTCACTTGTCAGAATTTGTTGTTGGGAATCTGTGAAACATGATGGCCCTTCCAACCCCAGGAACACACACAGCCATGTTCTGCCCACTCAGCCCCAGCTCAGTGCTCGCTGACACTACATGGAACCAAGAGCATTTATTTCTGAGTTCTTGTGCCACTGCCTGCACAAACACAGTTCATCACCCAACTGGCTGCTGGCACTCACAATGAATAATAAAATGTAGGTAGGATTCAAGTGTATTTATCACCTAGCTGTCCAGCACTGTGCTCCATGCAATGTTTGATTTTATCCAGTATAAACATGGTCTAAGTCCAGAAGCAATAATTTTCAGCAGGAAAAAAAAATACAAATCTAGTGTCTTGAGAAGTGGCATGCTGCCAGTAGCTTTAGCAACAGCTCCACAGAATATTTTTGCATCACCCTTAGTACAAAAATATTATTAGATAGGTCATAAAGGGTACTAAAGCTAAGGAGAGCTGTGTTCTACAGTTACTTTACCAAATAATTGCCCTTCTGCAAGATGTGGGAATGGGACATCCAGGAACACATTTTAAAGCTTCTCATAGTGGTTTCATGGATTTGTAGCAAAGATGCGGCATTGATCTAAAGCCAGCTGAAGTCAGTGGGCTGATTCCCTGCCCAAACACGCCCCTTTGAAAGCAGGTGGTGTGGGGACACAGCTGAAGTGGCAGTGTGGTAGCTTTACAGTCAGGTGTCTCTGAGGTGGGGTGGCTGCTCAGTGGCACTTCTCTCCTGCAGAATTCATGTGAACTTGCACTCTCATTTACCAGCCTGTGAAAGGTACTCCTTTTCTGCTGCTGGTAAGTGGCATACTTGTGATGAAATTTGTGTTGCATCAGGTTCAAACAAAGTTTTATTCAAGGAAAAAAAAGATTTAAAATTTCATGTGCCTGTGGAAATTCGGTGATACTTGGTCATTACCATGACTGAAATCCATCTAAGTGTATAGTCAAACACAAGCCACTTGTTCTCAAGCAGTGTTTATGGATAAGGAAGCAAGGTGGGAGATCTATTACTTTTGCCCATACTCCCCATCAAATCTCCCTCTGTAAATACACAGTCAAACATTAATGATGACCCTCATCTGCTTCAGGTTTGTTAATGGAGATTCCTGTGCCTGCATGGAATGCCACTGACATCTAGCATGGAGCTGTAGTGCTAGCAGAGCAGAGCGTATCAGATTTAAAAGCATTGAATTATTATTATTTAAAAACATTTTATAGCAGAAGATAGGTAACAAGCTGCAATTTAAATGAAGTGCTTCAAATTATGTGGTTGAATTCATGGTTTGATTTGGAAAAAAAGGTCTGTATAAAGTTGCAGTTGTAACCATAAGTTTTGTGATTTTAAAGAGTGGCAATATACAAATAGTTCCCTTGTGGTAGTTTTATTTTAGGAATATTCTATTGTTTAATAAATGCTGAGGGAAAGTTATTTGGTTTTGAAATAAAAATATATCAAAGAAGAAAACAATCTATGTAGATTATAAGGCTCATTCTTTAACAGTGCCATTATTTGTGATGAACTCTTAGCCAGCTGCTGATGTAACATTCTGTATTAACTGACAACATCAATATTGCACCACAAACAAAAAAAAACCAGGTAAACAGAGAAATCAAGTGTTTTAACTAATGCCATTCTAGAATCTAAATATTTTACACATATGAGTACACCAGGAGCATTACATATGCTAGCTGGTAATGGATAAGATATTACTTTTCATTTTAAAGTTATCTCAATACTGCAAAACAGAATAACATATTTAGACAAACCTTCAGAGGCATTTGGTACCTCAGAAAGTTTTTATTTTATTTTCTCTCCAATTTTGTCTTTTTTTTGGGCAAAATTTGCCATATTTTTAGCCATCACAGATTTTTGATTAAAAAAAATTACAAAAGTGACTCTGAAGCTGGATACAGAATAAGGCAGATCTGTGAAGGGAGATCAGTAAACATTAGGAGTTCTAAATATGCAGATGGCATAAAAGCTTCTAAAATAAAAAGATAGGCTTGGTTTTCATATGACAATAGTAGCTAACACAGTGATTTGGATCTTGCTGATATCTGTCTGGGATGGCAGCACAGGCTTTACTGTTTTCAGATGATCCTGAGCATACTTGTAGGAATTTAGGGTGTTGATGGAAAAGGCACACAACCCCTTCTTTTTATCACCTCTCCCTACAAATGTGCACAGGGCGATAGTGGCCATTTGCTCATTTAAAGCAGTCACTTTGTTAGGCACAAAAGGATGGGAACCCTCTGGCCAAACACAGACATTTGCACCTGAGTGACTCAGGTAATAAAATAGGATGTGAATAGCCCAAAGGGTTAGGATTAGAGATTAGGGTTAGGGAGAGATTAATTGCTTGCTGGAAATGCCTGTCTTGGTAGACTATACAAAGAGCCAGTGTAGGTAGCCAAAGGCAACCATGTACATTATGGACTTTTAAAGGTCATGAATCTTTCTTGGATCACGTGTTTTCCTGAAGTCTTATGGAAGCTTGAGTGCTACAAGAAATGAATTTCCTCTCTCTCAAGAGATGATCTCCCACAGGCAATGTCCACAGCAAACTGACGCAGCAGAATCCCCTTCTTATCTCAAATCATTGAAGCAAGCAGCAGAAGTAGCCCTGCTGCCTTTACACAGTCAGGAAAGCTCTGCTGGGACCAGCAGCCAAGGAGAAAATGGACCTACTAGTGCATTTAGTTTTGAGGTTGTTTATTGATTGTTACAACCATGCCTAAAATCACCTGTAGTACCCCTATGAGCTAAATATCCCATACAGAAGTGCTGTGAAGATCTTATTGTTCTCATGCACAGTAAGTTGGAGCCAGATGCACACTACGAGAGGTCTCTTTCAGGCTCAGACTGTGAAACCTGAAAACAGTTTAGATGAGTCATATGCAAAATCCCCACATAACCACTGGGCCACACAGGAGCTTGCAGTGTACATTAGGTGTTTAAATATTGCACAATAAGCAAGTAATGGATAAAACGAGAAATACTGAGGGAATGACTGGAACCCCAAAACTTTCTCCCCTCAGTAAAGTAACCTTATCCTTTGCTTGCTGAGCTAACCCACTTCTATCTTCCTCTCCTTGCATACATAAGATGTAAAAGCTAGTCATCTCAAGGCCTCAGCAAGTTCTGCTGCCACTAAGCTGATGTGAAAGGCATGCAGCTCTGCTTCCTCTGTCTGTGCTTAAAATATCTATGAAGTAACTGCCTGCACTCTAAGAGATGTCTTCTTGTAAGACGTAGTTTGATTTTTTTAAATTTAGCTTTCAGAGCCATCTAAGAGCTGCAGGTAGGCATCTGAGCTCAAGATGAAACAGCAAACTTCACAGGCATCTCTCTTTCTTACAATTCTTGGATGCCTTGGCAGTAATTCCACTGCCAGTAGAACAGCTCTTTCACAGGACACTGTCCAGTTTGATGTACTGGATGTTCAAACTTATCTGTCTCCTCCTATTCAATGTACTTTGAACAATGGTGTCTGAGTCTGGGTGGTCAATTATACTCTGGGAGCCAGCGCCCAGACATCAGGAGTGACAGCAATAGGCAATGGCATACCTGAAGGGATATTCTTAGGCTGATCACTCACTAGCTCTTTCCCTTCTCAGACGCAAAAGTTCCATCACAAGACCTCTGTGAGGCAAAGCGGGCAAGAGCAATAAGCCTAAAGCCCACAGAGACAGAACTTTGAGGAACCTAAGTGGGTTGAACAAAGGGGACTAGCAGGGATGGGGACTCCCAGCAGCACAGGGGGCTGCAGGAAAACTTCTTTCTTGATAGGATTTTATACACAGCACTCTGAAGTACTGAGCTACTCACGTGTCCAAACGTATGACCCTGTCTATCGCTGGTGTCTCAACACAAGAGTGGGGGAAGGCAAAAATCACATGCATCAGAAGGTGTTTGAGGTCAACCTTAAACTGTGCACTGCAGGAGGTATTTGTTTATTTTCTTCTCAGACTGTTTTCATAAGCACTTTCTACTCGACTACCTGAGTATCTTTTTTTCCAGTTTCTAAGGAAAAACTCAAAGCTCTCATCTCTTTGAATGCCATGGTTGACAAATCACCGGTACCATCAGCCCTTGCTGCATGTAATTTCTGGGAAAGAAAATACGATTTTCTAGAACAAACACTTACAAAAGGATTATTTGTTTAAACAGTTCACATTTTTCAGAAGGAATTATGATATTCATAAATTCAAATGTAGTTGTTTGTATGTTCTGAAGAGTATATTCTCATTTTCTCAAGGCACCTGTGCTGCTATACATACTCATCTACAGTGGTACATAGCAGGTGCTAATGAAGCAGAAATGTTAATTTATTGTGACTTTAAGCAAAATAGCACAGGCAGAAAATCAATTAGAATGTTATACATTTCTGGTAGATTTTAGGGATTTAGGATTGCTTCTGTTTTCTACAGTTACATCAGCCAAAAGTCTGATTACAAAGGAAATCTATACTCAGTTTTCCTCCTTGTTTAACTCTGTTAGGGACACTGAAATTAACACAGAATGTATTTATCGGTTAATTTTAAATTGTTTTAAATTTTCAATGAAAAAGAATATATGTAAATCATAAAGACAGCTGATGGCAAATCTGACTGATAAAAACACATTTTAAATATTAAAAAAAAAGGTAGAACAACAGCTACAAAGCCTTGGTTCCTGCATTCCTTGCAAATACCAACTCCTTGCTGTTTTCACTGGGCATTTCAAACGTGTGAGGAATGTATTATGGAATCCTTAAAACTAAGATTATAATCATGCCTGTGACCGCCAGTTTAAAACAAGGAAACACACTGTCAGCCAGAGGCTGTTAGAGGCACAGTCAGTCTAAGGACACAGTGATAAGTTTTCCAGTGGAGGCATTGGTTTCTACTGGGCAGAATTTACTGCTCAATTACATTGTTATGCAAGAGTGGCAAACCAGATTTAGCTGTTACTTTTTCAAAACAAATATAGCTCTACATTTTACACCTTAGTCTGTTCCTGTACTTGGTTAAACATTTATAACTAGTTGCCCCCACTCATCCTACAAATGCTTTGGGTTCAGAGACAGTATCTGGTTCATAGCACAGGCTATTGGAACGGAACCGAGACACAAAATTCAAGCAGATTCTGTAACATGGAAAATGCAGAGGAACTGAGGTCAGTAGTTTGACTTTTAGGTTCATTGTTCCATTTTGTTACTCAAACATTGTCCCAGACTGTTTTATAATTCAGGCAGAAGAGACTCTGGAGACTGATTTTGGTTTTAAAGCCTTTCTGAGTATTTGCTGAAAACCAAATCCTGCTCCCAGGAGGAACTGAATAGGTGATGTAGCATAAACAAGTCTCAAGCTTCTAATTGGTATGAAAGAGAAAGTAATAACGTACTACTCATAGTTTTGTAACAAGAAAAATTAAAGCCATTCCATCTTTGTTACCTTTTTACAAATTATGATCAATTAAAATAGCAATGATCAAGCTTCCAGAGAAACTGCTGACTCCCAAAGGAGAAGTTTGTGTTGCAACTCTACCTGCTTCAGCTATCCATTGATGGTCCTATCCACACAGCACAAATTATTTCCAAAAGCCTAGACTGCCAGATTTGGCAATCAATTTTTTGGTGCTTCCGTACTGGAAATTTGGAAGAATCCATTCTTACGGGTGCTGAACAGCTGTTGTCCCTACTGATACAAGTTTATTCAATAAAGGTTTTTTGATTCAAAGAAAGATGAGTGTTTTGTTCCCTTTCCTCAGGTGCAGCTCAGGAGAGCAACCACCTTCTAACTTGGACATAAGCGAATCATCCCTGCCTCAGCCATGATCCTCCTTGAATTTTAGTATGAATGCTTCTCTTGCTGTTTCAGTCTGCTAAAACCAAGTCCAAAAGCTGAATGTCATAAGATTAAGACTATATAATAAATAATATACCAGGGCTTTATGACACAAAACCCTATTACAAATATAATTTACTCCAAGACATGGAATTTGATATTGGAAGTAAATGTACAGTAAGTTCTTAGTGCATATTGGGACCTATGTGTATTCCTTATAAAATGCCAGCAATTAAAATGAAAATACAACATGTATAGCAGCTTGACAGGATTTTTTCCTAGTAAGTTGGATTAAAAGAAATAAAATTTATTTGGCAAAGAAAAGCTAACCAGCTTTAAGAGAATGTGTAATCCAATTGCTAATAGATGATTTGTGATTTTTTTCTTGGCATTCCAAAAAATATATAAACAGCTTTCTGTGTAGACTAAGAGTGAAAAGGAAAATGAATGCCTACTACAGTAACATGTGGAAAACTACAAATTATCCTACAAATGGCCAAACCTTGGAACTACTCTGTTATTACTGAGGCTAAACTTCCATCTACTCCAGAATGAAGCTTTGACTCAGTAAGGATCACAGGATTTGACTCTAGAAAGGTCTGATATGGTTAGGATTTGCTATCGCACTGGTGTTAATTAAGTGGAAGGATTTTTTCATCAGAAAGATGTTGTGCTGTAAAATTCACATTTCCAAGTCCTTTTCTGATAAATGCTCCATAGAACTTTTTCTGCTTGTGTAACATGCAGTGTTAAATTCACAAGTACGAAAAACCTACCACCTACTGTTACAAAAGAAAAATGGGACAGAGAGAATATGGGGTGACTGATGAAAAGAAGACAGGTGGGCTTGGCTGATGTTCAGTGTCCTTTCCCCTCTGTCAGAAGCAGAGTATGAGGTTGCGTTGGTCATTGGTCTGAACAGTGTGAGATTTCTTATATTCCTATGGAATATTTCATATGTGATTGGTACACAGCAGGAATGTTTAACATAGTTAGGGACCATGCCAAGGATGAATGTGCAAAGTTTAATATGCTATCCGTGGTACTAAGATTACTTGTTTTTTCAGGTTTTGTATGGAGCAATCTGTGCCTATGAAGACATACAGACTGTGCACAAAAAAGAAGCCTGTATTTGAGATACGGAAAATTACACTACTGGACCACCATCAATTTAAAACAGAGATTAATTTTCAGCATTTCAGTCAGCTGAATGGATTCTTTTACCACTCTTCTACCAGCAGTCCATGATCTCAGAAAATCTGAAGAATCTGGGAAAGAGCAATGACAAGGGCTCCTCTGGCTTATAACCAGTCCTTACCAGTTTTATCTACTGCTTAAAATTTCAGCCTGTCTTTCATAGTATCAAATATTTTTCCTGTGATGACTCAGTTGTATTTATTAATTGTTTAGATAATTGCAATTGTAAATGGAATGCTTCACTGATTCAGTAATTAGGGAGTCTGAATTTGAAATAATTTATTAGGTCTTAATTTATGTGCTGTGAAATCTGTTAGATCATTTGCTAGTCAGAATGTTGTCTAGAATAAAGGCATTTCTACAAAGGGATTTTAGGGTGAGGGTCACCAGCATAATCAGAAACATTCTCAGTCTGGCCTCCAGCTAAAGATTATATGCTTTTAAGTGTATTTCTGTTTTGCAAAATGGCCTTTTGAAGACTTAGACATTTCAATAAAATTCCTTTTTTCTATATAAAAAGAGAAAAAGCAATTATTTTGCACTGTTGTTTGACTTCCCACCACCACCACCCTTTCCCCTAGACATAGATGACCCAGCTGATCAAGTGTGAGAAGTACATAGCTCTCTGCACTGACTTGTCTGAACCTCTGGAATGAAATCTTCAAAGTTAGAAGCAAAAGTTGGCATGAAAACTAAGCAGGGATTTGATTAAAGATTTGGAGTTACCCACACAATAAATTGAACCAAACTAATTTTTGTCATGTACAAAGCGCACACTTATGTTTTCCACAATGTATGGAAGGAAGTGGCATCAGTTGGCTTTCAGTAAATATTTATAGTATTAGTATTTATACTAATTTATTGTATTCATCCATACGCTTATTATAATAGAGGATTTGTCAGTATGTTCACTGTAAAAAACCCACAGCCAGGACTGGAGCTTTTTTGTTGTTAAACTCAGCTGTTACAAATGATATTTGACTGAAGCCTCAAAGCTTGTCTGCTTGTACATGACACTCTGAAATTGAAACCTTACACTTTGAATGTCTTTAGAAATGTACTTGTAGAGGGGTTTAAGGAAAAACATGGGGCTGCTGAATATATTGCTTTGGGCAGGATTTATCTGACAAAATATATGTGTCTATACATCGATATAGACATATGCAGCTGTCTACTGTAGACTTATGTAGATGTCCATATGTAAATGTCAGTATTTCAATTAATCACATACTCTACATAACCAAAGAAGAGAGGTGTGATTCGTTTTAATCCAAAGACGTCAACTATAGAGCCAGATATTGTGTCAGAGGCACACCCAAGAGTAAGTGTAAGAAGGGAATTAAAGGTGACTGAGTTGCAGCCACACAAAGTGAAGTGAAATGAATTTCACAGGAATGACCTGAAGTTTAATGCTTTGAAGGTGCTTCTTTTATCCAAGGGATAACCTGTTTAGATTTTTTTTCCTCCATTGTTAATGACTTTTCTTTTAATAGTCAAGGAATGTATTCCCTAGTAATCTCACATAAAAATATTTTGTCTCTGGACAAAAATGTAAATTAGCACATTTGGATCTATGACTATCGTCAAGAATGGTGCATATTCAGCTTCATTTTCTTCAGTGAAAATAATGAATTTAAAATACAAAACAGAGGCAAAAGTCTGAGCCTTTCACTCCTCTTTTATTTTACTTTCCAAAACTAACTCTTCACATAGTTACAGTCATGACCTATTCAACCTTCCTTTACTCTATAGTGTGTATTCAGCAGAAAATCCTAATGAGCAACAACTCTCCATGAATATCAATGGTTCAATAAGCAGAAGTGGTAAGCAGGGTTTTTTTTCTGTCAGAAGTCTTTTTCTGGAGCCTGGAGAAAGCTAAAAATAAGTGGAGTGGCATATTAGGAAAAGGAAGAAAATGTGCACTTTGGAAATAGAGTAGGGTAAAACACAGAGGGAGAAACACAAGTAGTAAACATATGAAGAATAACTTTAAATGGAAAACATAAAGAACATAGAAACACATTTAATTGAATTTTATCTGTGCAATCATTCAAAATTTCTCTCAGATGCAATTCAGCTCTTGCGTATATTAATAGGATCTGCTGAAACAAGTTGGATAATAATGAAGGGCAGATTTTCTCTCTCTTAAACTAAATGAGATGGTTATAGTGCCAGCAGAATCTGCAACCAATAAACTTTTCTTGTCTAGGAGCTCCAAGATTAGTTCCTAAAAAGATCTCTGAGAAGGCAGGCACAGGAAAGACATTAATAAGTACAAACACAACTGTTCTTCATGTCACCAGATTACAAAAATTTGCTTTATCAGAACAACTAAAACAATCCAAAAAAAAAATTGGATTGGGAAGCAGTTGTCAGAAGTGTCCTTTAGGAGCCTGTGATTTACAGCTGAATTTTATTCCATAATTTTATAATTCCTTAAAGAATTATCACTTGTTCTTCTGCCAATACATCTCATTTATTGTTACCTTCTTTAAGAACATCTAAGCAAAGTTACCTGCACAACATCAAAAGCCAAAGTAACAGTATGGACTTTCTCAGGACAAACGAAATGCTTATTGGGAGACAAAAATCATGATTATTTCTCTCACATGCTTACTTTTGTTCCCTACTTGACTTGGTGCTTCCTGTACTGTTAGTATATCACCTGGATTCCCAGGGGTTTTCTAAATCTCAGCCAATAATCCTCACCAAGGAGGAGGAGCAGGGAAGGAGTGTTACATTTCTGTGAGAATCTTTGCAGTTTGTTGCCACTGAGTGAATTGGAACAATTTGGCTTTGAGGAAGTGATTTATACACACACATCCATCACGTATAACCTGCTCTGCTCTGTTAACTTTCTGTTTGATCTCTGGAGGGTTCAGTAGATTAGGGAGGGTCTTCACACAGAGGTTTCATTAACAACCAATTGCTTAACCTGGCATGACTCCTGTTTGTGCATTTGGACACTTTAAAGTGGGAAGACTAGGGGGAAAAAAAATGTTAATGGGGATCATTATTTCCCAGTTCAGGAAACACCAATCATGCTGCTAGAGAGAATTTGCTTCCCACTTCCTTGGTTTTATGTTTTAGACAGTGTGGAAAACAGAACTGAGGTTTACAATTCGAGCCATTCAAAAACTGTGAATACGATAAATGAATTCTGGCAGCACAAAATATATAAGCAATGAATTTAATTAAATTCATTGTTTAATTCAATATCTAGCCATAAGCCATGGAAACTTGAACATTACAATCAGGTTTAATGAGACAGTAAATGCAGGCCAAGCAGTTACACTTTTTAAATGCTCCAGATTAATGGGTCTCTGGTTACTGTCACCTGTTTGTCTGTTCAGAGTGGGGGGAGGAATTTGCTCGACTCAAAGGGTTGATACTATTATAAAACAAAGTTAAAGAACAAAGTCAGAATCATAGAACAGTATGACTATTCTTGTTATTGGTGGGGAATTTTCAGATATTAAAGCAAACAGTTTTGGAAAACATCAGCCAGCGTTCCAGCAGCGACTTCCCATGCAAGCACAGTGCACTGTGTCTGCACTTTCTTACAGAAAAGGTGTACTCTGTTAATGAAAGGATTAAATTTAGTACTTTATGATATCCTTAGAAACAAAACGACTGGTTTTAAACCCGCAAAGTGCTTACCATAGTTTTACAGTAAACAAACTAGTGAAAGCATGTGAAAATTGGTAACTTCTTGATGAACTCAAGAACATGGAAGAAAATAGGTATGCATCAGTAATTTTTGGGAAATATGTGGAGAAAGTTGGCACAGCAACTGTCAGGGTTTATTAGTAGCAACTATGGCAGCAAGACAAAAATTTGGCAACGATTATTAATACTTATTTCAATAACAAAACATAAAGAACAGTGTTACATTCAGTCATAATATCTGAATGCTTAAATATTATCTGTTATTAATGAATAACAGTGGTCCAATATATCCTAAACTCTGCCTATCCCATGATCTCTAATCCCTCACCCCCCAGATGTCCACAAAAACAGATGTGCTCTGTAACATGCCCTGATACTTAAATGATAACAGACTACTGAGTACAAAACTTTGGAAATTTACTCTCTTTCATATTAAGGTTACAATTCAAGCCTCAGTAGCATTTGCAAATGTGGTGATAACACACAAGAGAGAGAGAGACTGGACAGAAAGACTAGATTTAGGACTCCATGGATAAAAAGCAGCAACCTTAAATGCATAAAGAATTTTATTGGTATTCTTTTCCTGCAGGATTGTTTCCTGTGTTTCCTTCCCCTTTCATTACCTTTCCTTTTAAGCCTTTTCAAGAAACAGTCCCATGGTCAGTTTCCCAAAATGAGCAGTCTCTTTCCCATGATGGTAAAGGTATGAGCTATAGTCTTATATGATCAAACTAAAGATTCTCCTAATTCAATAGAAATCAGAAAATTTTGTATCCAATGCAATGTTTTTGTTGTCATTAAAAATCACATCCTTGGATATATGTTTATTACCTATACAGAGATATCCATACCCAGATATAACCATACATATCCATATACTCTTTATATAATTTTGAACTTTCCTCTATTTTCTATGGTGATAAATTCCACAATGTCAGCAGCAACATTTAGAACTGCCCTTTAAGACTGCAACATTCCACCACCATTCCTCTGATTTTTATCTGTCTCACATGTTATCTGTCGTCCTCTATTATAGTTAAATCACAGCCTGTGTACCCGGGGCTGACTCTACCAAGCGCCCTACCTGGGACAAGAAGCTTTATCCATTAGTATGACACAGAATGACAAGCTTCATGTTCATTTCATTTTTGGTGAAAGTAATTTTATTCCTTGTTGGAAGACATGGAAAGAAAAAGGTTGTGATCTATTATTTCTGTATTTAATTTATGTCTTTTGCATTTTTGTGGGAGATTGAATAGCATGCAAGCAGTGGGACATCAAAATTTTAAAAAGTGGTTTCAACAGTTTTGTAAAAGGAGTGTATTTTCCCCCATAGGGTCTTTCCCTGGCAATATTCTTTGAGCTCATGAAAATCACTGAATAGAGTGTTTGTCTATTTGTTTGTTTGCTATACTGAAATCAAGCTTTCCACGATGATTAACATGAACAGAAGCCTTTGGAGATTTTATTGCCAGAATAAGGAACGTCTCCTCTGATCTCTCCTGTAACAGATTTTAGATATAACCCCTCAGGAAACAGAAAGTACATTGTAATGAAATATTGAAGATTATTTTCATTATGAAATTACCAAAGCCAGATATCGATTTCTGCATTTTCTGATCATGCATTTCTGGTCAGACATGGACTTTTTATTACCTGTTTTAACTTGACATTTCATAGTGGTTTATACAAGGACTACCATCAAATGTTGAGCATTAGGATGCATTGGTTCTTAGGTCTACCTTCATCTGAATGTGCCTCCAGTCTCAACAGAAAGGGACTGGGGTGAAATACTGAAAAGAAGCTGTTAATCCATCTGGTCAGATGTACCCAACAGAGAGAGAAATATACTGCCACAAAGAGATAAAGGACGCATGCAATCTTCTGTCTGAAGCTATGTACACTCACCATGGACTTTTGCTTTAGAAATTAAGACACAGACAGCATCCATTTTCTATAAAAGATGGTATAAGATTTTCCTTTTGTTGTTTGCCAAATGGACACCCACCTTCACCCACAGCCAGCTCACACTGTGTTGAATCAGGGATTGATGCAGAGATGGAAACAATCAAGGGGAGCTGCAAACACCGCAGCCCATTTCAAAAGCATTCCTTTTCCAGGCCATCAGCTGCAGCAGCAGCACAGGAAGCCTTCCCTGATTTTACCACTACTGAGCAGCAGCTTGATGGTGTTTATGCATGGCAGGACCCCACCAGCGAGGAGACCCGCAGCTCCGGAGCACCAGAAGGGACATTCGGAGAAAGGGTACAATTGACAATGGAGCTGTTCATGGCACCAGGGCTGCAAGCCCATCAAGCATCCCCTCTATCATGTTTATTGGTCTTTATTCAGCTTTAAAGAGGCTTTTTTATCCTGCACAACTTAACTGATATGTATGCTTTTCTGATGTTTTTCTTGTTCAGCAAATGAACATCAGGTTTGACAGACATCAGCGGGTCTAAGGGTTCCTGGGTTACATTTATCTCTAAACAATGCTACAAGGCTTATCCGATGCTTCAGCACAGGCTGTCAAATATGTTTGTCCTCTCCATTACACTAACTAAAGCTGTTGTGTCACTGGGCTCTTCATGCCCCCTTTTCAGCTCTGTTAAGGGTCCCTTATCTTATACTTTCACAGCATAATATCTGATGCTGGAACCGTACAGAGAGAGAAGTCTTATGCGTGGCCTGCAGGTGAGCCTGTAACACCATAAATGTAATGTTTACTTCAAATCTCACCCTCTTTCACTTCTGCCCTCTGACAATGCAGCTCTAGTCCTGGATTTTACAGTGTTTGCCATGGCAAATAGATATCAAACACAGGAACAGGGTTTTGCTTGATCCTATGGGAAAGCAAGGTGGGGAATCTGAAAACCATTATCAAAAGATTAAGATCTGCAAGCAAAAAAAAAAATAAATCAATAACAGTAGTGAAAATGCAGAAGAATTTCCCAAAGGCTTCCAAAATGCATTAATGAATAAAGTTTTCCCTGCATGTTCAGTTGACGATGACGCCAAAATATTTTCCATTTCAATAGTAACTCAGAAAGGTACTAAAAAATAGCTCCTAAATGCAGACTTTGGAGTGTCCAAATAACTTTGTTTAAAGGTTTCAAAGACAGCTTGTGAAGGAACCCTTTGGAACATTACTGCTTATTTTCAATACATCTTGAAACAACAGAGAAATTGAAGACGTTTTAAAAGGGCAAATAAGACAACCTGGGTAATTACAGGCCTGTCACACTGACATTGATCCAAAGCAAAAGAGCTGGCTGGTGCAGGACTTGATTAACACGTTAAAAGAGGAAAATATAATTAATGCCAATTAACATGGGTTTACATCTAGCTAAACTGGTAGGTTTTATGATGAAATTACCAGCTTAGTTAAAAATAGAATAACAGAGAAATCATCTATTTATATCTCTTTATGGTATTGATTTGGCACTCCCTTATTTATCAATTTATTTATTAGATAAGAAATTATGGTGACAAAAATGTAGCATAACTCATATCAGTAAAGTTATGTGACTGACAGGTCTCCAAACACACTGAAAATGGATATACATCACTGAAAATGTAGGGGGGTTTTGGATCCCCATAAGTTACTTGCATAAAAAACCAGCAAAAAAAAAGCCCTGGAGTGGTAAGAGCCACCTCATAACCAAACCATAAACAAGTACTTTGATCCAAAATATGGCCTCATATATTGTATTACCTCTGAGAATAATCACTTCTTCTAGGTTGTAACCTCAACTAGCCACTGGAAGAAAAAAGAAAGTGAAAGAATGAGAGACAGAAGTATCAAGTTTTCAGCATGATTCCCTACTTTAAAGGCCAAATACCGTCACTGGGCACAGAAGGAAGGGAGGTTGCATTAACTCTGTGCTTGGAAATTGTGCTGCTGAATTTGGCACACTCCTGGTGGTGGTACAGAGATAAAGAACAATCCTGGGGACTTAGAGTTTGAGTGGAAGTCATGGGAATGATGTGAGGATTAGAAAATTTACTTCTTTATGAGGTACTTGAGCACTCAGTAAAATAACTTTTGTCAGAAAAATCAAAGACATGAACGTACAGTATTCCTTAGGTACTTATTTAAGGACAAAATTTCATTACAGAAGGCTTTTCAGTCCAGATGAAGTTTCCATTTCTGTGATCTTAGGCTAGAAAGGTTAGACCAGCAATAAGATAAAACTCAAAAAATAACTTAGAATATCTTCTTGTTTATAGATTCTTTCCTTTTCTCTCTGGCCTATTCCTTAGACCAATGAACTTTTAACTCTACTCTGCACAGCTGTGCTGGGAGCTGAACATGTTCTCTCCCAAAACTAGTCTAAAGCTGATTAGGTGGTGTAATCTCTTGTGACATGGAAGAAAAGGATTGTAAGCCTCCTAGGCAGAAGAAAGAATGTGCTTTTCATTCTTCTGTACCTCGGGTAATGCTCTAACCACCCATCTACAGGGCAAAAGCTATCACTGACGATGATACCATTTTTGATGAGAAACGTAGCATGTTGCTACATTTGATGTGGAACACAGTTGTGCGAGAATACCCCCATCAGCCATTTTCTAAAAGTATTTTCAGGCAATTTAGACAGAGAAAGCAGAAATATTCAGCTTGTGGTCCTTGAATACGCACTGAACAGACCCCAGCTTCTCCACTGTCCTATTGATCCCCTTTTGGTTACTTTCTAAAGGATGAGTTCAGACTCCTGAAAACCCTGCAGCTCAGTAAGGAAATTATTTGCAGAACTGAGACAACTTTGGACTTAGCACCAGAAAAATAATTTTCAGGACATCAGAAACTCAACTTCAAAATCAAGCTGCACTTCACTGCTGTTCTAGGTCTCGTTCAGAATCCCTTGTGTTCCATCATGGGTGCAATTTTTACCTTGTAATCAATTAAAAAATGCACTTGGAAGAAAAAACTCAATAGAATAAACCCATGTGTCTTTACATACAGATATGAACATTGTCTTCTCTGATCATCATGATTTTCATAAAAAAGGAGCATATAATAAAGTTAATTTTCATTAATATAATGATCTATATTTTTGCATCGTTACATAAATATACTCATATCCAGTAGGCAACTTCCTGTAAACCTGAAAATGAAAATTTTAAATCTATATTTTCACTTTTCTCTTTTTAAAAAAATTAAACTTCAAAATGAAACTTACATATAATTCTTCCTACGTCAGTGCAAGATTGGACAGAGCAGACAATCCAGTACCACTCAGCAGGAGTCCTGAAAATCCTGAAGAATATCATATAGACCAGAATTTCCTACCTGAGCTTCACAATTCTTTGCTTTTACACTTTATCCAGACCCTTAGCTTTATTTAAATGGGTTTTTTTTAATTACATGTATAAAATATTTAAGTCTAATATACACAGCATCATTATCCTACACTGTGAAAAGCATAAAAGCATATGAAAGTAATAGCTTCCTCGACATACAAGAGGATTAATGTGCATGAATTGAATTTTTCTGTGGTCTATGAACTCACATTTCATGGAGACACCAAATTTATAGACGGAGAAAATCCTTCATCCAATTTGAACTTCACAGAAGCTTACCATAGAAACATGAGGGATGCATGCTCCTAGAATCACCTTTGCAAATTAAATTTCAAGATGGAGATCATAAGAGAGTATGCTTGCAGGAGTGGGGTTTTTTTTAATAATGCTACAATTTTATTTAGCACATGAGAGTTTGGTGTTTTTTCTCTTGCTTCAGAAAGTTAAGTTGCAGTGCATGTTACAGAAAAAAGCATTTATTCAATTGTTTAGCAACTTAGAAAGCAATGTAAGCTAAAGGACGACCATTTTTGCCATTAGCAAATCAGTATCTTCTAGACTTCTACGACTCAAAACTTCCATGAAAAAATGTGCTGCTAAAGGCACAAGTATTTAAAATCTATTATCATTAGCATCTTTAAAAAAATCCCCTGTATTTGTAGAAAAAACAACAGTACATAGCACCATTTTCACATAGCCCTTTTGGGGTACCTCCATGACCCTGATGCCACCTATCTATAAGGCACAGTGGCACACAAAGGCTTCTTAAAACGTGACCACCCAGATTGCTTCTCACTTTTTGAAATAGATTTTTGAATAGTTATTTCTGAATTTTTCTCCAGTACTTATGTAGAAAGTCAGCTGGATTCCAATAGTCATGTTGTTCCACTGCTCTCTTTCAGCATGTCAGCAAAAGCACGGTTTTATTTGGCTACAATTCCTTAGCTATGTATTCCTTAGTTGATTTAGATCAAATAAAATGACAACAAAGGAATGTCAAGGCAAACCTAAACTATCCAAAAGCAATTTTTGAAATTTCCAATTTTGAAAACATTTTTAAATATATATGGGTATAATTAAAACTCACATGCAGTACAACAGCAGAAGATGATGCCTAAAGAAGAGCAGGGGCTATAATTCTTTGTGAGGGTCCCTCTCACAGACAGGCTGCAATGTCATCCCCAGCTAACACATGGGAGCACTCAAGCATGTGATCTATCTAGGAGTCTTAGATGCAATAAAACAGGCTGCATCCTCCCACTCTTCTTTGAGGGTGTATCAATGCACACTTTGTTAATAAAAATCAGCATTTCCTCATATTCACCCCACCCATCGGAGACTTCGTTCTGCATGAAGCATGATCGGCCTTGGTCAGACCCATCCAGGCTGACCTCTTGTTCCAAATCTGTCAGTCTGGATACACAGTAAAACACCACTTACTCACTCTGCCCTCGACTGCTACTTCGGAACCAGAGAACAAAGGAAAAAGAAAAGCTGGAAAGGGACTTTTTACAAGGACATGTACTGATAGGACAAGGGAAAATGGCATTAAACAGAAAAAGGGAATGTTTAAATTAGATATCAGGAATAAATTCTTTACTGTGAGGGTGGTGAGGCACTGGCACAGGTTGCCCAGACAAGTAAGTTGTGGATGCCCTTCAGTGTTCAAGGCCAGGCCAGATGTACCTTTGAGCAACTCGGTCTAGTAGAAGGTGTCCCTGCCCAAGGCAGAGCATTAGAACTAGATGATCTTTTAAGTCCCTTCCAACTCAAATCTTTCTATGCATCTGTGAAAGTAAGCAAAACAGAAAATAAAGAAATAAATAAGTCAACTTTGCAACTTTTTTTTAGACCCTTACAAAGTAGAAACTGTGACAATCTGACCTTTGCTAGAAGAGAAAGTACAAACCAAAATGTAGTCCCCGGCCTGGTCCTTGGCTATGTGACAGACCACTCCTTAGCACAAGAGGGAATTCAGTGAGTCTTTCAAACAGGAAAACCACACACAGAGCCAGCCAACTAACCTGCAATTTAGGCATTCCCGTAAGTTCTTGTCAGTGTGTACAAGTAGTGTTATCACCTATAATTGACTAGAGGACTTCAATTATGCTGGTAAATTTAGCAATAATTACACATCTTTGCCACCATTCAGGAATTACCTCTCAGGGCATGGAATCTGTTTATACTCACTTCCAACACATTCAGCCTTCATGTGTTTGCTCAGCTACATAGGTTCATCCAACCATAACGATCTCATTCGCTGCATGAAGTGCTGTGCTCCAGGAAACAGTATCACGAACCACACATTGGTTTCTCAAAGAATCCAGGGTATCTCAAGGACAATTTGTGCGGCATGGAAAGAAAAGCACCTTTCTCCTCCTGACACAGGAGAATTTATGAAAAAATTAATTTCCACTGGCATAGGAAATGGGTTTTGTGGTGGATAGAGTGGATGCTCAGAGAAATCCAGGATCATCTTAAAGTTGTTCCTTTCTTCATTATGCTCATTATTTCTTAACCTCAGCCTTCCTGTTTGTTCCTTCAAAAGAATGTTTTTGAGCCCAAGAGCTCATACAATTCCCTTCTGGGAGAGCAGTGAGGAAAATGAGCCATTCTTGACAGCTATCAGAAGGCAACACTTTAGGAAAGTTCTCATCTACCACAGAGGCAAAACAAGAGCTTTAGAAGAATAAAGCAGACTGTGCCATGTGATTCACCATTTCCCCGCCCCCCCCAATTAAATGTAGAATGATTTACAGTAGCATTCTACTGCTGCTCTTAATTTTTCCCTTTTCTTAGGTCTCATGCTAGCAAGTGTTCTGGGAGGAATGTTGTCCTGTTGCACGCTTCTGCATAACTCGGCAGGTATCTTTGGTCTTCCCTTGTGTACATCCCCCAAACCTGAGGTAAGGGAAGGCAATAACACAGCACCTGGCACAGGCAGGTGAACTGAGAATATGACGCTTCATGCAAAGGGAAGGCTGAAATACGGTCAATTAATAAAAAAAGACAGTACTTACTTGTAACACACCGATGGTTTAAGCTGAACTCCAGGTAAAAACTTTCACATCACTGCATCAGACTAAGCCTTGGCTGGGCTACCCTTGCCCACTGCTATCTTCCCCCTCCAGTTTTTTTCTTGTTAAAGGAACAGATTAAATTATTAAAACTAAAGCAAATTCCTGGCATTGGTCCTATAAAACGATACATGAATACTACCTTAAACTACAAAAACTTTGCAGAATAAAACCTTATAAAGTCTGTGTGGCAAACAAAACAAAGTACTTGCTGCTGACACAATAAAATAAAACATTTAACTATATAGCTAAGATAAGCCAAGAGCACATGTAATACTGGAAATTGTTTCTCATAGCACCAGCACCTCTGGAAATTAACTCTTTCTTCTTTAAAACCTTCTTTCTCCACATCAAACACTTGTCAGGAGTGCTCTGGCTGCTCTCTTAGGAAACATAACCACCTCTGCAAGACCTAATTTCTGTGTGAAGGTTAATTAGTTTAATGCAGGAAATAGTCTAGTGGAGTTCGGGATTTCTTCTTCAAATAAATGAGTTAGAGGCTTGAGTTTGGAAAGTATTGCCTGAGAAATTGTGGCTGTTGGATGTGACGCTTTGAACAACAGAGCATCACTATACAAAAGGAGAGACAATAGCATCCCACAAGTTCTACCTGAGTTGGCAATTTGTTAAGTTTCTTATTAAACACTTAAAAACACTGGATTAGCCTCATTTGGGGGTCGAATTGCTTCCTGCTTACTTTTGTTACACTCTATTTTGTTCAGTACAAACCTAATGTGAACCAGAACATAGCCGAGGTTGGGATTTGTAAATGAGCTGCAGAGACTGACATCTTGTTGAAACACAGATGCTTCAGTGAGAGGATTTTTCATCATGGCATACCAAACCACATTATTTTAATTTGCTGTAGACAACAGTAGTATGCAAGAGAGTAAAGAGAATTTGTATTTGCTGCACATTGATTTGCATAGTCAAGATTATCACACAGATTTAAGATCGTAAGACACTGATCTCTGAAGATCATAACCTTAAAGCCACAGTGTATTTGGGCATCACAAACCTAATTACTCCAAATCACATCGCTTATGGAAACACTTATGCACAAGATTATTTTCAAGCTGGCAATTTAGGTCTCGATCAGGATTTGATTTGCATTCCTTCTTTAATTTATGGAGTTTGAATTTCTTCCTCATCTTACCCTGATACATTTTCTCCCCCACCCACAGTTGGTTTTCAAAACCTGTAAACTAAAAGCCACCATGGAAACAATCCTGTTGATGTAGGAGTAAAAGTTAACTCACTTTCCATCAGCAGGGTAACAGGAGAGGCAACTGGATGCACACAGGGTCTAACAAGTAGGAAGGGCACTTTATTGGATGCCTTACAAAAAAAGAGACAAATTTAAGAGGGTATTATATAGGCTTGATGAAAACATTTCATATACAAACCTGTATTTCTGATTGTTTCAGTAGCCTGTGCAGTGTTTATTTGGACAGTTTCCCAGGGATTTCCTGCTTTATTAAGCAGACTGCATCCCGAAGCACAGCATTTACATGCTACCTACATGATAAATGAGATAAGTAAAACACATGGAGCAAGCCTCTGATGCCACAGGCATTATTTAGAAGAAAACCCCAAGTTTAATAGGGAAAGATCAACAAACTTTTTCCTCCTTTTGATATAAAGGCTATTTTTAAGTCATCAGGAAAAGCTGTTTGCACAGACATACCAGAAAAGTTAAATGTTAACAAGAAAATACAGAAAAAAATAGGTGTATTTATTATATACTAAGCACTATTTAGTTTAAGAAACTTAGACTAAATGCAGTCCCTAGTTAAAAGTACCACCTGGCAACAATGGCTGTTGGCAAAACTCCTAATCAAAGTTTGGGCTGTTGACAGAAAACTGCAGATGACTTCAGACTATTTTACAATTTTTAAACTGAATTTAAGTTCTGTTCGCACTGTTTTAGGCCATTAGAAATACCACAAAAGATCAGTTCTTAGAGGTGAATAGACTACCTTTTTGTAAAACTTAATTCTTTTTAACCATTTCAGCCAAGCGCAGTTTAAATTCTTGTTATAAGGAAGAGTAATGCAAGTTGATTTTTTTGGTTTTTTTTTCAAAAAAATGTTAAGACTCAATAAAAACCCCTCAAACATATTACTGGATTTGGTACAGGGCTGGTTAACGCATAACTGAATATGCTGTACACTAACAATTCTCTACTTCCTATTTTGAACCACTTCATTAAAAAACACCATTATATGTATATGTATACAATAAACAAAAAAAATCACAAAAGTTTTTTAGTGGAATAGAATAGAACAAAACACATTGCTTGAAACCTAAATAACAGAGTGGCTACTCGTAATACTGATATACACCAAAGAGTCACAAATGCCACCTAAAGCAATTTGAATGCAATTTCTGTGATTATTTTCTTATCCTACATGATATTCTTCATTACTCATACAATGAATTGAGCTAATTCTAATACAATTACAGCGACTGGTTAAAAGGATACCGGTTCCCAACAAGCATCCATGGAAGGCATCTGTAGAAGGACTTTTTTAATTGACACCATCCAAATCTTCTATGAGTTTCGCATATTGCAACAATCAACAAAGAGAAGAAAATTACCACTGGACAATTCCACATTATAGTGCTACCCAAAGACAGCAAACTGAAGAGGCAATGTCCTTTATGAAATCTAAGTCTATGACATTTCCATATGAGTTAGAATTTTTAAATTCAACTTTATTTTAGACGGAGGATGGTTTAAGATGTCTAAACACAAGCTCTTGATGCTGTTTAGATGCTCCAGGCTACCTGAATTTTCTGTCCAGCACTGGCAGGTCCAACACACCACCTACAGAAAGGAGACCTGTAATTTCTGGAGTGGCAAGATTATCCTGTCACCCACAAGAGTGTTAGCTAAATGTTAGCTAGAGTCTGAATGCCAGCAATCTGTTCTCCATGTATCAAGTTAGCTGTTTGTATTTTTCATTTTTCTGCTAAATATTAAATCAAGAAAATCCCTTCAGAACAAGAGAAATATTCTGCTATACACCCTAGGCACTCCAGTAAGTGGCAGTGCTCAGCAGTCATGGGATACGCTTCATGAATGCACGTTTATGTTCTCTGATAATAACAATCATTATGAAAAAGACTAATTCATTCACGCCATGTGTATCTTGAAACAGCATTTAACACATTACCGCTGCAAAGATATTATGACAATTCTTGCTGGTCTTGGCTGACATTCAGCAGATTGCTATGTCTCTTTACCTCAATTCCTCCATCTGTGGATCTGGACACATTTGTGAGAACCAAGAGATACAGACAAAAATCACTGCAAGAAGCACAGTGAGTTTTAGACAACTTTTAATAAGAAGTGATAAAGACCCTGCTCATCATTCACTAAATGCATTAGTTACTGCAACAAGTAGCAACCCTGAAAAGTAGCAACTTTTTGCTTTTAAGCAATACTTCTGGAGAAAGTATTATTGTTTGGAGGATTCCTTACACAAGGGTTTTGCTCTCCCTCACCCCTTGCATAACTCCATTTTGTCTACAGGCAAGCATTGGTGCAATTGCAGCGATAAAGGGTTTCTCAAAGTGTCCCTAGCTGTTGCACTTTTCCCTACCTACAAACAGAAGTGCAAGGCAGAGTATTACACACTCCTTGGTAAAGTTCATCCTTTGACTCTTCCACCCGTTTTCCCTCTTTCTTACATATACCTAATCTGCTCGAGATGCAGCTATTTTGCTAACTGGCTTAAGCAGGAGCCCAGCTTACCGCATTATACAGATATTCACATATGGTTGTGACCACAGGCCAATTACCTCTTCAAATAGACCAGGCACATTTATTTGTATGTGTGATTCCATAAACATGAGAAGACTGGAGTACAAGTCTGTGTTGCCAGCAGCAATTTTGTCTGCTTTCACAGTAGCAAAACAGAACCATACTTAAGGCATAAGAGACCAGCAAACTCCTCCTGCCTTTGGAGCTGGCTAAAAGGGGGCCCCAGCTCAGCAGTTTAGACACTGAGTGGCAAACACCATCTGTATCCTTTTCCCTTCCATAAAAGGAACCTTTATAGGAGTGTAAAGGAAAACAAAGAAAGATTACTACCAGTAGTTATAAATGAATAGTTAATCATCCAATAAGAATGTGACACTCTCAAAGACATTGTGCTAAAGCAAATTAGTCAAAAACACAAAGCTATTGAACAAGACTCCTCCAATAAGCAAGTGATAAACTCAAAAAACCAAACAAAAATACCTCCCTAACCCAACTTTATAGCTATTATTAAAATATAACCAGGAAAAAAAAGTTAAAACTAGAATTTATATTTTGTTCATTTTACTCAGGCTAATCTTGAATTTCCCCTATTCCTTCCTTTTGGTCAGAAAAGCTGAAGCACAGCAAGAATGCCGACATGGGATTTGCTAACACAATTTTAAAGCCAGTAAACTGCAACAAATATGGCCAGGGGCACTTATGAAAGCCTATTTTTTGGTTCTGTTTTTAGTTCGTGAGCCCTAGAAATCAGCACTGAGAAGAAAAATAAACACAGTTTTGACAAGTACAGTAGCAAGAATTAGCTTTGTACCCAGACAAGGAACAAGTCCTTTAAAGCAGAAGTTAGTGGATTAACAATCTGAACAGCACACAGTGCATGTTTATTCAAGCTGCGACAAGAAGTCAGGCAGTGAAGCAAGGGCCCTTCATTGTGAATTTGTGCTCCACACAAACAGCTTTAAGTTCTTTTTTTGTTTAGGAGTTTGTTTGTTTCTAGAGAGAAAAAACTAGGGAGAATGTAATTGACCCAGTTGGAAGCAGCAGGTCGGCGCGGGAAAGGCCATAGGCGAAACACGAGCACCACCACGAGGCAGCCGCTGGCTGCTCAGACCTACAAGCAGCCCAGGCACCGCGGGAGCCTCCACCGCCAGCCCAGACACGGAGCACACACGTGCCGAACAGCCGCCACGCACGTCTACTTTCAGGGATACAGACAAAAATTAGGCAACTTGATTTCTACACGAGAACTTCTTTTTTTTTTTTTGCATAGCACTTGGAACATTCCCATGAGATGTACAACAGCACCTAATGCCGAGAATTTTTTTAGGTATCTGTTGACTTTTAACTTCCAGCACAAGATCATCATAGCTTGCCGGGTGTGAAAGCAAGTCAGTGTGAAAGCAGGCTCAAGAGAGGCAGTTAAAGGTTTTAACTGGAATCATGCTAATCTAACTAGATATGGTTTATCACTTACTGTTACTAGGTGTAAAGGCATGTTCATTCTCAAATAAAAATAACAAGAGGCAGGGAACATCATATCAGGGAAAGTGGTCTGAAATTAGTTTGGTGTAATCGCATTCAGCTATTTCGTTTTCTAAGATTTTGTTTAAAACAGCCTTACTTGCTTTCTGAAAAAATGTCAAGTTTTCCAGTAAATCCATCTTAAGTGGTTTAAGACAGCAGTAACTGGAATATAAAAATCCCAGACCAGATCCCTCAAAACAATTACTACCTTACAGGTCATCTTATCTAAATACTTTTCCTAGAGATTACTTATCATTCTGCATCTAAATGATTTTAGGCATTACAATAAAACAATTTTGATTGACTTATGGCTGACAGATTTCATTACTCGTCTGACAAGACCAGTGCAACACACGGTAGAACCTTTCTTCCCAAGTTCTAATGATAAGCATTCCATGTAACCTCCCCTCTCCTTGGGATCAAATAATATCACATAAATTGCTGTAAATGCAGTACTTTCATTTGTTTAATTTAATGAGAAATCTATGGTTTTTATTACAGTCCCTGGGTCTCAGTCTGCCCTCTCCAGGTAACACTACAAATAATTATTTGCTCAACCTGAGTTTAAACTGATTTTCACTGACTTTTGCAAGGGGATGGAAGGTTCTGTGAGAAGACTTCACAAGGAAGGCAAAAGCTTACTTTGATTCATGGTTGTCCGGCATTCCCAATGACCTGAGATATTCTGGATGACAATTTGCAGGCAAAGTTACTGAAAATTCTAATTATCATTAGAAAAGTCACTGGAGAAAAAAAGCTAAAAAATTCCAAATTCAACTACAACAGCTTGATCTGAATAAATTCAACCTGTCTGAAAGCAGCACAAGAGGCATTAAATACTTCAACCCACTGCTGCATGAAAGAGCTTTTCCTACAGTTTTACGAACTGCTTTGATACTCACATGGTACTCCCCTATGAATTCAAAAGTATTGTAGAAATCTTCGTACAAGATCCATTTTAGACATTTAAGAAACATTAACTCTGAGAAGTCTAGAACTACAGAATCAAAACGCATTTATCAGCCTAGATGTGGGGGCTTAGGGTAACAAAGAGCTTCAAATACATACTTCAGGTCTGGTTTTTTTTCTTATTTAGTATAAACAACTGTCTGAATGAATATGAATCTATCTTTAGTCTATAAACAACTGTCTGAATGAATATGAATCTATCTTTAGTCAGCCCAGCATTAAAAAATTTACAGTACACAAACAGTCAAATAATTTTAAATATAAGTATAAAACTCTCCTTCCAGATTTGCTTAACTACTCCTGTACTTTCGATAAGTCAACAAACCATAGACAGAACGATTTTGCAAATTCATCTGTTAAGGCAAAAAAACCAAACAAAACCATTTCATCTTTGACTTGTTTTATTTTACTAAGAGAACAGCTAACTCAAAGTTAACAGAGTTAACACTCTGTTCATCATGCAAGGAGTATATTTAGTTTTAATTACTTTCTAACTACCTCTACTCAGAGACAGTGTGGGATTTTTGTATTTGCAGGGCAGAGCATTTATTAACTCAAGCCTTCTTTCTAGTGTGGCACAATCAGAATGTTCTAAACAGCTGGTTAGGAAGATAGCCAAGATGCAAGAAAGATGTCTGAGCCTCCTTTTCAAGGGCAGCCAACTCTTGTACTGTTGGTGCCAGAACATCCACATGGCCTTTATACAGTCCACCTGCCAAAAGAGACACAACCTAAATTATGTGTTCAAAGCCATTTTTCAGCAGAACAATGCTCAACTACAGTCATTCGGAAAGTTAAAATTAATTACTGTGTTAAAAAAAATCACAAGCCAAAACAGGTATACACATACCCTTCTCACTCACAACTCACAGGCTGCAAGTAACAAATGCAGAAGATAGCAAAGAAGATAGCAGCTTTTTATAATCCATCTATTTATAATCTATTATTTATATATCTATTATTCTACAGTCACACAGGAGACAACCAGGAAACAGCACTGCATAGCAAGGGAACTTGAGAGTAGGTCATTGCTTACCACCCAGAGCTCTTTTCTGCCCATATGTAACTTTCCCATCAAAATCATCCACCGGTACTTTTATGTCTGGTTCAACTTGGGCAATAGTGCAGTTTAAGTGCTCCTCAATCTCTCCCAGCAACTATGAGAAAAAAAACCCCAAGAAGTCTTTAAGTATTCTCATGGTCCAAGACTAGCCAAACCAGTGTTCTCAACAGTCATATTCGAGTAGTTTAAAAAGGAATGGTACACAGAAAACAATTTGGCCACAGATGCCAAAGACTAACATATTTTTATTAGCTCAGACTATACAAGTTCATTTCCAACTTCAGTATGTTTTTACCCTACCAAGAAGCCTTTATTTCATATGCTACCCTACTTGTATGAATGAGGTTAATTTATAATAAAGAGCTCATAGTCCAAGCTTATTTTACCCCAGATGACGCGTATTTGCCCATCTTTATTAAAAAAAGAAGGGAAGTATTGCTTTTTAACAAGCATTCGTAGTTGGTATACATATCCCAATGAAAACCTACATAAGGGACAAACTATTTCAAGGTTAGAGAAGCAACAGTTTTAAGTTACTTTCAGTTTTGCAACAAACCATTGAAAGAGAAGTGTATAACTATCATCCTCTAAATCTTAACAGATTTTGATTAGAAAGACTATAGGGAAGCTGAAAGTAAGACTCCAACAGAATTGACAGAGAATTTTAAAATAAGCTTTCACAATTAAACAACTTACAGAATATATAACTTGAAAAGTTTTCTAATTTTTTTTTCGAATGGAATCAAAGGTTATAAACACCCTAAGACGAGCTTTGTACTTCAATTACACAGGAGAAACAAGAACTTTATTCCTAAGTCTTTCAGAGGAATTAGGGAACATTTAAGCAAAATGCTTACCTGCATCTCATTGTACCATATGGTACAACCTCCTTCTTCCTTCAGTCTAGTGTTATAACACCCTTTTCCACGGCTACTGCATACATGATACCAAACCTAGAAATAATGGAAAACAACTTCTGAACTTTGTGAAGTAGAGTTTAGCACATTCATTTTGACTAATTACAGCATGAAAAATAATTCAGGAATATGTTTAAGTTCTTTTTCAATTGAGCACAGACAAACAAGCAGTATTTCAGTGCAGGATATGAAAGATAGCAGCTGTGGATAGAACTTCAGTAAACAATGTCTATTAATCTTTGCTTTGGAGTATAATTACCTTTTCTTTCTCTTTTGCCACAAGGGAGATTGCCAAACCCATCCTGAAATATTACAGGAGAAGGAAGGGAGAAATGTGTTTCAGTAATTATTGCCAACTTGTGAAAGAACAACAACAAAAAGAAAAAAATCAAGAAAACCTGGTGACTGCTCTGAACACACACATACCTCTCAGCTCTGCCGACTCTCCCAATACGATGAACATAGTTCTGTTTTTCATCAGGGAGTGTCACGTTGATAACTGTGTAAGACAGACACAATCCACAGAGAACTTTTTTTTTTAAATGTATGAGCTAAGGTCAGAGCTCAGACACCTAAAATAAATATGATTTTGATTGCTGCAGTTCCTCTCCTTAGCCTATGAACATACTTTATAGTCTATTACAACAGTTACAGGTCTAACCTGCAATACTTGCAATAAGGCTTTCATTCTCAAACTGCTTTCTCCCTGATTACTTTTTGGCAAGAATGGAAAACCAAACGAACAATTCCCAAAAATGCAGAACATCATCACATTTTTTAAAAGGTATGTTGGAGAACCAAATTAAATATTGCCTAGTTTAAACCTCTAATGTCTACATCTTTTAAAATTATGCTATAGGTCACATATTTAACTAGTGGACAAGACTGTAAATATATGCTCCAGTGCAATTCAATAGCTTAAGTTTAAAAAGCTGTGTCTTACCATACGGAACACCGTGAATATCAATTCCTCTAGCAGCAACATCTGTGCAGATCAAGAAACGAACATCTCCTCTCTGCAAAAACAGAGCTGTAATGAAGTGTTGTGCTAAATACAGCAAGCAAAATCTCAGGCAATGAAACCATAGTCCTCTGCACTTACTTCACCTTGAAGTGTCTCTGTACATTTAGGAACACTTCAAATAAACCATGAATAGTTTGGTCAATTTACATATTTGTTTCTTTCCCCAACAGCATAACAGAAGCAAAAATCAATGAACGTCTTAATAGAAACTAAACGGCAATATTTTAATAACTTAAAAAAAGGTAATCAAGTACTACAGACTTTAAAAAACAATGTAATTGCAATAGAGTTTGAAGTCAGGTTTTTATTTTAAAAGTAAGCCCACTACCTTCTCAATTCAAATTCACAAAGGTCATACTGATTACCAGTACAGACTTCCACCTACAGAAAATGTGCCTCACAATTTCAGGAAGTGGGATATAGAGCATTTGAGAGCAATTTAATTTAAATGAAGAACTAGAAACACAAATTAACATATGAATTCAGATACTGGGAGTTGAGGAAAAAGCTTTCAAGAATCTGCTGCATCACCTTAAATCTTTCCAGGTTTTGCTTTCTTTCTTGAGGTTTTCTATCACCATGCAGACAGACACATGAGAATTGATGTCCCTTCCTATCAGGGCCTGAAAGAGTTTATATGCATTAATAATATCACATATAAGTTATGACACAGAACCACAGAGAACTGGAAAAAATTTTCATGGGCAAAAAATTTTCACAGGCATTGGGGGGGGGGGGACAGGGGGAAATACACAAGACAAGTAGTTAAACACCACTCCTCCCTCCTCCCCAGAGCAGGTCTGTGCAGGCATTTCCCCATTTCCTTCAAATGTCTGTCTTCACCTTTCTCCTCACACACCCCCTTTCACCGTTCCTGGTTTCTTTCATATTTCTCCTTCTTATGTCTTGTTATGTGTATACATTTCTTCCCATGTCTCTTGCCCTTACCAACTATCAATTATACTAACATATTTCAGGAGAGGCATCATATACTCTTCTCACTGGTTCAAGTTTTGGTGCATGAGGGGTTGTTTCCAGCCATTTCAGAACTGTCTGGAACAGGTACAGGGCAGTTCATTGCTTTCATTCACAAAGAGCATCCCTGCAGCTGCCTGCTAACAAACCCTGAATTTTATGCCCAGTCAGTACATAAAAAATGGAAGCACAATTTTTTTGTGCTGTGTCCTAGTATTGGTGACCTCTACCAGACAATTTTGGTGTTGAAAAAAACCAGAAGTGAGAAAAGCAAGGTCAACATGAAAGCACTACCTCCGCCCTGCTGGATGAAGTACTGCTCCATATTATCACAGTCTATTTTAGTCCTGCAGAAAATAATGGCTTGGTCCATCTTGTGCTCTTTGATTGCCCGAACAGTGTATTCTCCTTTTAGAATTTTAATAGCTTCAGACCACATTTCTACATAAAAACAAATAAGTTATTTCATTCAAATTGTTTAAAAACATGAAAAACCTTTGAACTGCATACCTTTAAACTTCTCTAGTCTTCCAGTAGACAGTTAAACTCTTATTATTAGAGCAAGTAAGCTAAACCTTCAATTTCTACCTCTGCCCTCCACGCTCCCATGCTCCAAGATTATAATACAGAAAGAACAAAACCACTCAGAAGTTTCAGGTTTTTTATACACACCAAAAAACACTTGTCTACAAATCTGCAAGATATATATTCAAGTTTCTGTTCCGCTCCCTAATTACAGAAACACACTTCTCTTAAAGACTAAGAATATAGAAATAAGATTTTGGAGGAACACGACATAAGGCCAGTATCTACTACAATTTACCTTCAAAACATCTACGAAAATTTCACAAGCTATTTCTTAGTGTTGCTGATTACCTGGAGTGTTAGCGCCAGGTCGTGTATTGTCTTTCGCATGTACTTCATCAGTCTAAGGAAAAACACAAAAAAGCCCCCCGAGTCATTACTCCACTCTTCACAGAGAAATACTTAACTCCATTGACTTGTAACTAGGAAGAAATCAAAATTTAAAAGTAATCTCAGCATTCTATTCTCCCACCAGCCAAGCTAATCTACCTTTAGCTAAAGGAAAGTCTTGAATTTAAGAACACAAAACTTATACATAAAAAATGAAATTAAAATTATTTATGCAGACACTGGATAGAAAACACCTTTGAACAAAGTGAAGAATTAAAAAAACCCGAACAAACCTCAATCAAAAGGCTTTGTCAAATATGGTTAAATCACAAACAGTAGTTCCCTATCTTTTTCCCTATGCTAGGCTGAATCAGATATAACTTTAAACCCAAGAGAAATAAACTCATAGTACCTTTTCATTAAGTCTTAGTAACACATGTGACAAACCCCTCTTTCCAGAGAAAAAGGGGTTAAGAAAACCTACAGACTCGTAACTGCATCAGAGCTGCCAAGAACAAAATATGGTCCCAGGTTATTCAGAACCTGAATACTAAAGACCTGAACAACCACCACCTCCTCACATGAATATGTGTCTGCTGAACGTAGAATTTAGAGACTCAAATGCAGTCTGATAAAAAATCCATTCCTCCAAAAACTGCTCATCTCACATGGGTTTGAGACAGAACAACCTTAGAGAATAACCCATCTTGGCAGGTTTATTTCCTCCTGCCCTGGCAGAAAAGAGGTACTCAGTACAGTTAGGCCATGGACCATTAGCTGTGAAACAAGAGAAAAAGCACAGTGCCATTGTTCTCTTGTGCAAATCAGACTGTTTCTCTATTAAGCTCTTCCTCAATCATGTTTGTAACACTGAGCTGTTCAGAAACAGTGTTATGACATCACTGATATGATGCTGACTACCATGGAACAAACCATTTCACATTAAACTGTTCCAATAGCCAGCATAGATCTTTCAATACTAGGTCCCTCTTCTGAAGGTTAAATAAGTAATCATGGACAAATAACCTTAAGTTTCACTTACTCTGATATGATTCTTGCCAAGCCTTTCCCAGAGTTTATCAGCTTTTGGATTTACAGGCACAACTACATGGTGTACAGTTTCAGGGACAGAATCTTCTCCTTTCAAATCAACCCACGTTGGAAAATGCATGATCTTTTCGGATAGTTTTTTCACATCAAAAGAATGCAGTGTTGCAGAGCACACAATCACCTGAAAAGAAAAGAATCATATGGATACCACTGAAGATAAGATCCTCCCAGTCAAAAAAGGTGGGTGTAGAACTGGAAGAACATGTAGCTGAACAGCATAATGTAGCATGACAGAAAGAGTTTGGATTTCCTCATCACAGGAACCACTCAGCTGGCAAGACTCAGAACACAAAAGAAGTTCCTTAACTATTCTCTTACAATGACCCGATCACTTAGTAGGAAGAATGCTGAACTACTGACAGCTGATGAATCAAGATTATTAACACATTAGAAATCATAAAGTATGTAGTCAGTCATGTTTTAATATATTTATATATAAATAATTCAAATTAAATTGAAAACAACTGAACACTAGGCTTCAGCATCTGGAATCCTAAAAATACATATTCATAAGCAATTACTGAACTCACTGAACAAGTGTTAAGTTTTGGAGAAGAGCTTTATCAAACTCCAAAGAAGCATGCTCCACACCAAATAACAGTCAACAACTCTTAAGTGTAGCCCACCAGACACACAAAAATATCCAAGCAAACAAAACAAGCAAACAAACCACAACAAAAAATCCCAAATCACAAACATTGTATACCTGAAGTCTCTTTCCATCTGAGGTTATCTGAGGAATTTGACTGTGGATTCTGTTTATGAAATCTGAATAACCTTGGAGGAGAAGGCCATCCTGTGTGGGGACGAAATAGAAGAGATGAAGCTGCCAATCTCCCTTGTTTCTCAGTCTTCACATTTGAGTTAGATAAGCAATACACTTACAGTCTCAGCAGTTCTTGCTTCTAATTAGCATGGCAGGGACATTACTACTAAGCAGAAAAACCCAGTAAAAATGTGGAGTATTTACATTGTAGCTGCTGTGCTTCACAAGAAGCTTAGCAGCTACTCCTAGCTAATATCCCAAGGCATTTAATATTTGTGAATATTCAGTTGTACTATAACAGATCAGAGAGATGCACTAATTTCACAGCATATTGAGTACAACATTCAGTGGCTTCAATCCTGCTGGGTTAACTAACACTTATATTTTGTCTTTGTCCTTCAGGCTCCCTGCAGTGGCAGGGACAGACTTCAGTACCTTGTAAATGTAACTTGAAATATATTTCTCTATCAGAGAAATTCCAAACAGATTTAACAGAGAGGCCACGAGGGCGGTGGAAAAAAAAAGTAGGCTACTATGGTTACAAACAATGACAGGATTAAGGTGGAACAGTCTATAGGTATCTAACTGTTCCACTGAACTATCAAATACTATAGAACCATCATGTTTCACTGACTCTTTTTTGCAAATATCGTATCGCATTTAAGAACAGAATTTAAGTAGCACTTAGTTCTCTACATACAGCTTCATCCAGAACCAGGAATCTAACTTGAGATAAATTTATCTTCCCCGTTGAGACCAGGTCATCCAGCCTTCCAGGAGTTCCAACAACAATATCCACCTATGAAATACATAAAGAGTATGAGTTGGTCCTCTAACTAACTAGAAACATTAAAAGTTTTATCTAAGCTTAACATAACTAGACAATTATCAGTATAATGCTTTATCCACTATTAATTATAACTTCATAAAATCCTAGATTAATTTGAGTTGGTGCAATCTCTTGAGATCATCTGGTCTCCACTCCTACCTTTACATGCGAATCAAGGACAATTTCCAAGTTACTTCAGGTAGCTGCCTAATACAATTTTCAGTACCCTTACTGAAAGGGTACCTACAACCTTCTCCCTGGGCAACCTGCATTTTGGTTCTACAGCCATTTCATTAGTAGAATCTACCTTAGGGAGGAAGCCTTCCCCTATTCTGGGAAGTGCTGTGCCCCTTTTCCCCTCCCCTGAATCCCAAGCTGTGTAATTTTGTTATCTAAAGCCAACAAAGAGATTTGTTTTTAAATGGGGATAAAATAAATTTAGCTTTTCTCACGGTGGAAGGATACAAAGTCTATCAACTACAGAAATAACTTAAGATTTTGCCAGACAGAAGGGTTCACAATCAAGAATTTAGCATTCACATGGAAGTCCAATAATTTTCCAGTTCAAGTAGGCTTAACACAAAATTTGTACTTTGGCAGCTAGAACCACTAGAAGATTTATTGACAGTGATGGTTTTCACTTCTAGAAATGAGTCTCAAATTAAAAAAAAGACTCTGTGACTGTTCTCCCTACAGCATGATTGAATCAACTGAACATTCCACGCTGCTGAAGCCAGACCACTTCTTTCTATGTAGGACTGGTTTGTAGTGTAGGTTCACCTAGATAACAGTAGACTATTTTTATTCATGAAAACATGGAATAGAAGTTAGTAGGAAAACTGCCTTGTTGCTTACAGACAAATGGCAAACAATTACACCTTTATTTTAAGATTTTCAGGAGTATTCAGACTTCAACAGAATTTGACAAAATATTATAAGCACTTGTATTGATACAAAAGTAAAGGAACAACTGCTAGACTGATGCAACATGAGCTTGCTATCGACTCTACATTTTCTTTTTAACATATTTATTATTACAATTACACGAGTTACAAGAAGAACCATTACTATCCTCTAGCAACATCATGAGTTACTTGGAACTCAAACTATTAAATCACATGACAAAAATACAACTTACACCTTGTTCCAGCACAGAGAGTTGATCTCTTGCAGCAACTCCACCAATAATTAGCAGTTCCCTGAAAGCACATGAACATATTTGGCATTTACCCATATATTATATTCAGAAGGTATATCAAACATCTGTCTGAAGACTGATTCTTTTATTGATAGCTGACAATTAACAGCTCTGAACATAATTTTATGAACAACAGAAAAAAATCAATTTTGAAATTCATCCCTTCATACGTAGTGTATTGTATTTCAAGCGAATACTGTTACCAAACTAAATTTAAATGTGATGACTTTATTACTATTGTATTAATTACATTAGCACCTTAACCAATTTAATCTTACAAAAAATGTTTTGTTAAAAATCTCAAAAATTATGTAACTTAGTTTAATAAAGTTTCCTGTGTTCTTGAAAGTTAGAAATGCAAATAACAGTAAACTAAATGAATCTTCCATTGTAGCTTGCCTATTCCCATTGCCTAGTCCCCAGCAATTCTAGTAAATGCACTCTTCAGTGGAGACTGCAGTTTAGAATAGGGAAATGTTTAAGTTTCAGAAGCACAGGGAAAACAGAGACAACTTTAAACCAAAGAAACTTATAGATAATTCATTTTTCAGAATTGCATCTCCATGATAATTTGTCTTGTAGATAACAGACCCTGTATATAACTCTTTGATGGATGAAGGGGCAGAGGGAGATGGGGGCATAGGAAAATGTTTAGAGAAGAAGAGCAGTAAGCAGATAATGTTTTTAGTCAAGAAATGCATGTGAAGCATCATACTAGTTATCACTGATAATTAAAAAAAAAGCCCCACCTGCCAAATTTGCGTTTGAGAAAAAGGCAGTCCACAGGTAAAACACCAAACTCCCTCCTCCCCCAAAACCTGTAAGTGGTCTAACTGTAGTTGCAAAGTCAGAAGGTTGGTTGGTAGCAGATTATTACTGATACTATTATCAGCAGCACTGCAGACTCCGATTTGCTTAGCTACAAAGTGGAACCCCCCATCTCCCCATGAAGTTACATCCATGGATAATACCATAAATGCAACTAACATTCACTGTTACCTTAATTTGGGATTATCAACATATTTTTTGAACTGCTTCACATTGTTCAAAGTTTGTTCTGCCAGCTCTCTTGATGGTTCTACAATCAATGCTTTTGGAGCATTTGGAAGGTTCTGTGCCTGAACCACTTGTGCATTTCCTTAATGGAAAAAAAAAAAAAAATCACCATTAATACAAACTATGTTCCTATTCTAGAATTTTTTACTGGAAACAAACTTGTATTTTCTATTAGTAATTAAAACTTCATAATTCTAAATGCTCCATTAAAAGCTGATGTGATTGCTCTCTCAATTATTAATAACTTCAGAATAATGTTCAGAAATTACAAGTGGGTGTACTGGTCATGAAGGATAATCCATTCTATGACTGAGCATAAAGACCCACACTTATTTTTATGGTAACACTGTTGAAAAACTAAGCTGGACTTCTTTTATCTGATGCATTTCTAAATTCAAAATATTAAAGACTGTTGGTGGTTTAAGATTAAGAAAATCTGGTGTACTTTTAAAAAAGCACTAATATTTCTTCATTACTGCTATGTTCAAGATCTTTCTGATAGCAATTAAATGGATCAAAAGATGCTCTGTAACACAACCTGAAGATAGAAACAAGAGAAGTTCGTAAAATCTAACCTACCTGAGTGCTGTGATTTTACAACACTACCCTCAGGAGCCTTGCAAAGACCAACATAGCCATCTTTTGGTGGAAACTTGAAATCTTCTTCACCAAAATTGAATTTCAGTTCAGCATTCTAGGTTTCAACAAAATTGTGTCATACGAACAGAATCAAGGGACCACATAAAATTAGAAACAATTCATCGATGAAAAAACAGGCAAAGAGATAAGGAAGGTCTTTTCTTCTCCCATCTTACACATTCCTCTTCCCCAAGTTACCATTTAAACCTTGCTGGAACTTAAAACCAACCAAACAAGCAGAAAAAAGCTAACAAAAAACCAAAGCATATTTCTGAACTTGTACATTTCTCTAACTACTGAAATGTTTTGCCAAAATCTTTACTGCTTGAGGGATAGACTCAAAAAGACTATCTCAGAAAGACATAGTACTACATTGCAGTAATGCTAATGTTAGATTTCAGAACAAATGAAACGGCAAATCTGACTTTCAAGCTATTTGCTTACATCAATTGAATGACAGTGTATCAAAGTTTAATACACACACCATAGCATTTATTAGGAATTACTTATCCATGGTATTCTACCTTTATATTCAAGATTAAAATTTGAATTTAAACATTTAGCTTAAATGGTACCCTAAGCTAACACACGTTATTACTTCAGTAGTGAATACTGGTAAACCAAAGAAAGTTGCAGTAACTGTAAGAGGGTATGCAAATTCTAATACTTAAATAGCTCAGTAGCAAATCTAGAAAAATCATAATCATCTCGGACATCTGTGATATTCCTGTTACCTTCAGTACACAAGCTGCAAAAAGTGCTTGGTTCCTTACATGCGATGGGATTTCAAATGCAAGGCCAAGGTCCTTCCCTGAAAGTAGGGTTAGTTGTCAGATTCTTCAAGTGTGTGCATTCTTCTCCCTCCCTCCCCCCCAGCAAAAGCATCCAAATAAAATTCCAAAGAAAGAGAATAAAACTTACCATTTTTGGAAAATTTTATTTGTCCTTTTTCTGTGTCTAGGTAACACCCAATTGTATCATGCATAGTGAATTCCTACAAAAGAAAAAAAGTTTGTGAAGCTAAGAGATTTTCAGTGCATCAACACTTAGGGCTTATATTCTGACAGCTTTTAATTTTCCCACCTCTCCCTACTAAATGCTGATTCTTGAAAGAAGCAAGTTCAATTATATCAGTAAGACCATTGTAAACAGAAGGCATATTTTTACTTGATTACAAATCTTCAGTAAACTGCTCAATTGATCTTAGATATTCAACACTTATTGCCGCTTTAAATTTACCTTAAAAACCAAACACAATGATAATGATACATTTAAGTCATTTACCTGGAAGTATTCTGCATTATGGAAAAGCACATTAGCCATGTATTTATTAGCCAATGTAAATCCAAGCCTAGAGCACCAAACACATAGTCAAAATAAAACTTTCTGATGCTAACAAAAGACTAACTCTTGAAGATGCTGCTATATGCACGTTATGCATACTTACGTGCTTTATTTAAATATCTTGAGATCTTTTAATTTTAAAGGTATTGAACAACATCTATATATTATAGTGCTTCTAATCAACAACACAAGAGTCACTATTAAACAAGCTACAATAGTCATAAAAGCTGCAAGTTTTATGGCATTGAATTCATTAATACCACAAAAAGACTTGAGTTTCTGCTGTAATACCCACACCTACATAAATTGTGTTTAAATATCCGAATTCCACTGGTACACTACACAAAACCCACTACGGATATTCCAAGCAGACACTTCAGAAGTGTGCATTAAGGTAACGGCAAACCCAACTCAATAGCCAAAAGTAGTACATCCTGTTTAATTAGCATTTAATAATGCATTTTGACAGATTATAGAGTTGTGCTATTACTTCTACTTTAACTTCTAGTAAAAAAAATATGATGCCCTCGCTTGGACATTCACTAAGGTATACAGATAGGTTGATTTGTTCAAGCTAAAACTGAAGTCAAGACAAATCTCAAGAGGTCAGTTAACTTTCAATCTGTAACACAAAGAAAAATCTTAGCTTCTAAATAAGAGTCGATGTAATTGCAGTCTAACCACACTCATGTCTCAAGCTTATAACTGCTTTTGTTTAACCTGTAATAAGCTTTTACCGAAAAATGCTTCAATATTTCATTGCACTTTTTGTTTCATTGCACAAAAGACACTTAATTGTAGCACAGGATTAACATGGCAAAACTTTTATTAATATTTCTACCAAACACAATTCAAGCTTACCTCACCATAGCTGTCAAATTGCTTGTTGTTAGATTTCTTACCAGTGCCGCCAAAGCCAAAGCCAAACTTATCAGTGCCTGAAGACAAGACAATAGGTTTTCAACTTTTGGTTGACAGGTTATGCTTTTTCCTCTTGGTATCAGCAACTGAAATTTTTAACATTACCATATAAACAAGTAATACACAGTGCTAATTACAGACTTCTGACCTGGATGTACACCAAACTACTACTTTTGCAGCAGTACATTTATTGATTTTATTAGTCTCCAGTCATCTTCATTTAAAAAAAAATAACATAAAAGGCAGAAAGTCACAGAAGACGAGACAGCACTGCCACCACCAAAGACTTCCCCTTACAGGAAATAAAACACAAAAAATTTTCAAATATCCGATATTGGGATCCTTCCCAAGGAGTCCATTCTCTGCAACAGTACAACAGGACTGCAGCCATTCCATGTGAATACAAAAACTCCCCACAGGTTCTTTAGAAGGAAACTCACCCAGATCTAGTGAAGCCTGCATAGTTGACCACCCAACTCTGCACAAGCCTTGGTCATGACAGGAAACTTCATAGTAGTATTTCCCTTTAAAAGAAAAAGAAAGAATCTAATACAACACCCAAATTCATTAAAGTGGTTCAGTCTCGCTACTTCCAAGCCCATACAAGTCTAACATTCCCAGTCCTGCTGAAAGTGTCATAAAATCTCCTACTGTGTTTGTGTGAAAAGGCTGTGAGTGTACTGATGTATGGAATGAAGAAAGAGCAGGCAAAAGAGACAAAGAACACAGTGAGAGGTAGTGTGTGAAAGGCTCCAAAGGAGCGATAAGCAAGAGAGAAAAATGGTCCTACTGAATCCACAGGACCTGATAAACTCAGGACACAAGGTTCTGCAGAACCAGTACCAGACAACCAGCTTACAGCCCAGCATCAACAACTGGTTGTGCCATTTGAAGCATGTCCAGCTGGCTGTTATGTACTCACAGACTACAGAATTATCTGCACAGCTCGTGAAAGGAGACTGTTTAGAGTCTTTCCGAACACACACCTAGAACCACTAGAGTATCAGGATGACTGCTGCAAGCACAGAACCATGAAATTTCTGAATGCACCCATCTGTGTGAAGTGAGTAAGTAACTCAAAGTACTGTGTACTTAGCTATTCCCCGAAAAAAATGCATTCTGATGAATACTAGTTATGACTTTACCTCCTCCAATGCAGTCTCCTTTCGATGCCTAAAGATTTCTAGTTTTTAATGTGGTCTTCATGTATTTGTAGCTTTCTGGACTGTTACATGCCTAGGTACAACTTCTAGTACTTTTCCAGCTGTCTTTCCCACAGTGAACAAACTTATTGATGCACTCCTAAAGTTTTGTTTAGTCTTACCTGTTAAGTTAACCAAGGACATTTTATTTTGTATCATGTATTGCAGACATAATAAAGGTAAAGTTAGAGGACGAGGGTAGAAGACTCCAATGGGGGAGAACCCGAGGGGGGGGTGGGAAGAGATTACCTAACCAACTGCTCTTCTAACTGGACAGTACTGGCTGGATATTCTAACTGCCCAATTTTATAAAATTGTATGAATCTAATTTGGGGCATGGTTTTCCCCATACTGCTTACCTGAAAGCTTTCAAGTAAAAGTTTGCTTTCCTATTATCATTTTAACGTTGTTTGGGAAGGTTTTATTTCCAGGCATCACTATCAGGGAAAAGGTAATTTACAACACAAGGAGAATAAAACCAGAGGTATTTTAATTTCAAAGTCTTAAGCTAGCAGTAAATTTGGTCAGATGGATATAAAGTTTTTAATGCAACCATCTACATTAACAATGGGTGAAAAGCAGGCATTTCAGCTGAAACTTTTCAGGAAGAGTATTCAAAACACATCATTTTATACCTACCTTTAGTCACGCCTCTAGTTGCTCTGCATCCATGCCATTCTTTTATCTCTCTGCTTTGACAACACAAACCATCCGATCCAATTGCTGAAAATTACATGACAATTTAGTTAAAGAAACTGCCTAACTGCTTTTAAAATAAGATTTCATGCATGCTTTCCTCTAGTTTATTCTTGTTTACAAAGCAAATGTTTTCAACTGAACAGCAGGACAACTTACCAAAAGCTGATCCTCTGTCATAGGGGTTCATTTGCCATTTATTGAGCACTAAGTTTGAAAGACAATAACAGAAAAAGCATTAAATCAACACAGCAAGCCTGGAAAATTCAAATTAGAAGTTCACATTGTTCCTACAGTTTTTGGCTTAATTTTCTGGGGAAACAGCTTTGCTCCAATGAAATTCATATGAGCTCAAAATGAAGGCCTACAATTTGAAGGAGAGGCACAAATGCTTAATGCATTTGTATTGCATTTGTAAAGGTATTCTATGGAAGCTTAGATTATTCCATTAATGAGAACATAGATTAGGTTACTTAAAAATGCAACTGAAACCAATGAAGACTTATACAAAATAAGGCAGTTCCACACAATCACAATCAAATCCAGCTAGAAAATATCTAAAACTACATTAAAAACAACAAATTCAAAATGCATTATATGCCATTTCTGTTTCAAGCTCACATTAAGATATTTTTCAGGCTATGAGTTAAAATGTCTTTACTAAGGAGCTAAGATACATGCACATAAAACTTCTGACTTCATTCTTCAAATGCCCAACAACATGCTGTAATAAAATCTAGACATGATTTAAAAAAACCCCAAACAGATGTCATTTCAATTAGGTTTACTGAGTATTTTTGTGTATTCATATCACATTCTCTCAAGGAGCATTTTAGTGCCTGGTTTTTTTTTACTTTACTGTCACCAGTGCAGCAGTAGTTATAATTATGACAACTTCCGTAACATCTTCAGAGTGTTGTTTGTGCAGATACTGTTCACTAACATAAAATCCAATCTATCAATACCACAGGCTGGACATCATTATTGGCTTTACAGTTGCAAGCTTAATTAAATGGATGTATAATACACCCTCAAATACTGTGAGGGTATTATCATGGTTACAATCCATTCTATATAGCTGAGTTCTGGCTCTGTGCATTTCCTGCTCAATTCAATGTTTACTAGAATATACCCGTAACAACTGAAGATGATGTTATTCAATTCCAAACCCAGGCAGGTGCCAAAGGGAACACAACAGCTCTACTCAGCACAGAAGAATTGAAAGATCCTACAGTGTTACCCCAGCCACACAAAAATATGTTCGAGCCTAGAAGAGCTTTCTGCTCAAGTTCACTTAAGAGGCCCAAACCAACTCCATGGTGTCATAGCTGGTCTCACCTATTCCTGCAAGAGAAATACGGTTTTTAACTCCTTCTTTTAAGATGGACACCACCACCACTTCACATCTTGCAAGACATTAACCTAGTATGGCTTTCAGGAGAACACTGAAAACCAAGGTGTGGATCAACCAGCCTTAAACTGAAAACAAGAGCATTACTAAGAGTCTGCAGTCCAACGAACACCAGCTCTTTCCATGATTCCACCAGTAAATCTGTATCCACTGTTTAATAAAGTGCTGAATGATGATATTCTATTTACATTATCCTGAATTATGGAAAAATACTTATCTAATGGCAGGTTAACTCTACTTTGAAAGGTAACAAAATCAGTATGAGTTAGCAGAGTTTCAAGTTTGAGGAGTGTGACACATAAAAACTTACCTGCCCCTCCAGTTTTAATCGTGGCTTTGCCTTTCTTGCCTTCCATTTGGTCTTTCAGCGTTTCATAAACAATCTGGATAACTGGAATGCTGAAAGCCTAAAATGAAAAGCTACTTTCATTCGACAAGTTATACATTTATTTCCAGTCTTGTTTTGGGGTGCAATACCCAGGGCCAGAAACACTGAAATACATTCCTACATACATGTTGGTAAAGACTATTACCAAAAATGCTTAAACACATATACACATTCTCTCTGCATACATACCACCTCTCACCACTTAAAGACTTTTACTTTCTGCTCATTTAAATTTGATTACTTACACCAGTTTTTCCACTCCCAGTTTCAGCAGCCTATAGGAAGAAAAACATAAGAGTTTAACCAGGACTGTAAGAACTGTTCTAGAATTCAATTTTGATAAATTATATCTATTTTTTAAGAAGTATTACTTTGGTTTACAAAATCAAGAACACAGAGATCCATAAAAGACACGATGAACAAGGCATACTAATCTGATACTTTCAAAGTTATTGATACTGCAGCATTGGCTTACACAGTATCAGCAATGCTCCATACACAGCTATGTCAGGCACTTACAGCCAAAAGCAAAGTAGGTGAGATCAGACAGCCCTCATTCATGTGGCAGTACCTGTTAAGAAGTCAAAAAATAAAGCCTAACACCCCCAGATTTCATCTCCAAGAACAGCTGGAAACACTAGGAACTCAAAGAGGCTTTTTAGCTGAAGAAATTTCTGTTGAAGTAAGATAGAAAAGCTAATCTAACTGTGGACCCACATGGAAAGAACAAAATTGACCATACAAACAACAAGTAAAAGACACAGGATTTCTATTAGTAGGGCTATCCAGCATACATACCATAAGCACATCACCACCTCCCAGGATCAGTGGGATGGATTCTGCTTGGATATCTGTAGGGAGGCTGCAGGAAAGAACACATTAACATAATGCAATGTTCTACATCAGTAGAAAAATAAATTTTTACTTATACAGAAATTCACAGAAACCATGGTCATCTGCAAGATGAAGCAGGTAACTGCTATTCTTCCTGGCTTGCAGCAGACTCAGCTGCACCTTGGTAAGAGGGTTACATCTCACACCACTATGCTTAACTGTAAAAGAGCTGTATTAACTATATATTCCTTGTCTTCCTTTCTTCAAGTAAGTTTTTCTTTAAAGCCACTTACGCAGCCCCTATTTACATGATTCCTGTTCAAAACTGGAGAAAGAAGCACAGATAACTAAATGCAACTAGCATTTTCAGACAATCACAGCTAATTAATACCATTCACATGAGGAGAACTACATACATTAAGTTTGTCGGTATTGACAACATTCTGAATGACAATTCAAAACAAACTCTGAAGTAAAAAAATTTTGGCCAGACAAGTAACTAAACACAAAAATAACAGCTTTTTTAGAAGACTGACACACAAGCATTAAGTTTGAAAAACAAATACAGACCACAGTCTGGAAAACATGTACTAAACTAGCATCAACTACGTGACAGTATTTCATCCAACAATGCTAAGATACACAATAAATAAACCAGAGGGACAGATCCTTTTGTCAAACAAAAGAACTGAAGCATAAGAAGTCATGCTCTGCTTGTCCAAGTCTAAATGTTACCACTGCAGTCACAATCTACGTTCTTCAGTCTTTCATACCAAAGAGACGCTCATGACATGCAATGACAGTTAGAGGAAAACACACGTCCACTTTGCTTTAATGTGACAGCAGAAGTGTTTTAAGAAGTGTGTCATGCATTGCTGAAAGGCAAATTAGAGCTTGCCACACTCCTACTTACAGCCAGTCCATCTCCTCCACTGCTTGAGCTATCTCAGGCATAACACCCATTTCTGTAAGACAAGGAAAAAATGGTCAAGCAGTATTATTTACCTCAACATAGCCCAAAAGACTGCCAAGTGTCAACGCTTCCAGCTACAGACAGACCGACAAAACTATGGAAAACCAATTTTTTTGGCAACAGCATGTGCAGCCTGCACTACTGCAGCCAGGGACAGAATAGAAACATTCTCCCTTCTCCACAGGCAGCTTTGAGAGTTGTTCCATGTACAGCAGAGTAACTTAGGCATACACGGGGCACAGGGGCAGGTACAGACACAGCAGTAAGGCAAACACACTGAGAACAGAGCACCATTTCAAGGGCAAGGTACTTATCTTTGCACATTTACAGAAACTGCCTACGCAGACAACATGGCAGACTTTGCTAATCACAAATACCTCAAATTCCTCTACAGCTGAGGTGCAAACAGTAGAAAACACATGTATCCTACAAAGACTCTAGTTCACCAAATCTTGCCTTAGACACTTACAAGATATGCAGTAAGATGACAAGGCCTTGATTTTGATAAAGTTATTAATTACATCCATCTTTGAAAGGTTTTTTTCCTTGGATACTCCTCCTGGAAAACTCATATCAAGTGGTTGTACCTCAGACACAACATGTTTGTATGTTGATAAACAAATCCTCTGCATTTACAAAGGAAAACAAAAGAAACCTGTAGCTATTCAATAAGGGCAAGAGGAAAGTGGACCCTAAGCAACCAAAATGATGGTAGCATACCATGAAAATAACAATTTATCTATTGGTCATCTCTTTGCGAACACATGGTTACTCTAAATCAATTCCTGTAACTATACGTATACCTTTCTAAGCAGAGGTATTACACACTGGCCTCTGCACTGCCACATGATGGGTTTCAGACATAGCATGCACATGGACTGAGCTGGAGTGGCACACATGGGTGTGTGTGCACCCAAAAATTAACCTTCCATTTGCTATAATAAATATATTTTATTTGTAATGTGGTTTCAGGAAGCTTTAATATATTCAAATGCTAGACTGTACTCTTACAAACATAAGCAATCCACACAAGCAAAAAAGTGCTGCCCATAGTAATCAAAATCAATTCCTACTGATTTCAAGTTCGAAACAAATCCATACATCATTTTTCTCACATACTCCCAACTCACACAGCTTAATTCAATAAAAAGTCCAAGAATTTAATCAAATAATGAGAGCATGGTATTTTCTCAACTACACCCAAATTAATCCTGCTGTGTAGTATCCAAACTGATCTCTAGATCTCAGGAAGAAGCTTCAGCATTCTCCCCCCATGGTAAGATGTAAGAAGTTCAGCTAAAAGAAACAAATTAAAACTCCCACATACACTAACACTAAAACTTCACAAAACCCTGACCTTAGCTGATTGCCTATTTGTACTAATGTCTGCATCTGACACAAGAAATGTTTCCTCATTTAACAGTAAACCCTAGAATTAGTTTACTATTATATACATATAGTTTATACAGTTAAACACATATAGTTTGCTACACCACATCACCGAGCAGAACTTCTCTTACAAAAGCCAGTTATTATTCACTGCAATACAGCGAACAGTTACGACAAACCTCCTGTTACTGAAACTAGTGAGCATGAGGAACGAGCCTAACTCTCTTTGCTAGATCCACATATGCAATAAAACCTGCAAAACCATTCCGATAACCACTTCTCACAGCCTGCAGAAGCCCGAGGACACGGAGAGAGGCACCTACATCCCCCGCAGGCCTCGCAACCTCCAGCCTGATACACGGCTGTCCAGCCACCCACTACGGCGGGCCGGCTGGGAGGGCAGCCTGAGGAGCTGCCCCCGGCGCCGCACGGAGCCCAGGAACCGGCGGGCAGAAGCGAGAGGCTCCTTTAGGAACGAAACCCCGCGGCCTCCGCGCCACGTACCCGAGAACGCCGCCATCTTCGCCCCGAGAACACCGCGAACGGCGCAGGCGCGCGGCCCGGCCGCCGCTTTATGGGGCCGGGCGGGCGCAGGAGCCGCCGCGCCGCGCGTTCCGGCCTGGCCCGTGTGCGCCCCCCGGGTGTTGATGCGCGAAAGTGCCCTCACACACAGGCAACGAACACACCGAGGTATGGTTTTAAACACAGGCTAATAGGGATACATTACTCTCCAGTTTTTACAGCAGTTTACCCACATTCTTCACCATCTTGTTCTAGGATAACTTCTAGTGACATTAAACGCAAGAATCTTCGGGGTTTTGTAAAAAACAAAATTAGATTGCGAGTGTAGAAATGCAGCTTCTACAGCTACATCACGAGCCAATGGTGCATTTGTCTGTTAAGTGGAAGGCACAGAATGAACTATTGCCTACTGTTTTCCACTGTGAAACACAGCTTCAGTCTTTCCTAAGACAGCATGAGATAGAGACACATCTGGTTCAAAGGCCAAAAAAAACCCAGAACAACCGTGTCTGACAATGACTTTCTCATGACTACTGTGTTGCAATTTGAATACTGGTTTTGTCCTGGTGGTTTGTTTCAAGACCTTTTTTAAAACTTACTGAGCCCTACTGGCTGTTAACTTATGCTGTAGAAACTGGTGTCATGCAGAGAAAAATACAGCAGGGTATTTTATAACCTTCCTACCAGGCTGTCTGCATCACAATGGTTTCTCATGTATTAATAATTCCTTTGGGAGTATCTTACTTTGATGTGCCTCTTTTCTTTCACTATTATTTTCTATATCTGTCAATCATTAGTTTGCTTGCTTTCAGATAAATGATAAAACCAGTAATTTTTTTAAAGGCACAGATATGCATAATGTACAGATTCAACCATGTCTCTAAAAAAATCTGTTTGAAGCCAGACCTTGATATCAATATATGTTGCTTGTTGGCGTGGAATGTGGTGTGTAATTTACTATGAATTTCCCACAATTCTTGGAAACTTACAAACACACTGTCATACTATTTACCATTGCTTTACAAGATACATTGTCAAATATAGTGAAAAAAATAAAGAAACAGTAAAAAGGCCTTTTTTTTTTCTCAGTAGTTGTTTCTTCTTGAAGTCTTTCCTAAGTATCCAACACAGCTGATATGTTGCCCTGAATCCCTAGTTTCAGATTTTGAATTTTAGTTTAACCTAATTCTAGGCTGCACAGTTCCCTACAAGAGTTTACTAAACACACGTGAAAATTAGACTGCAGGAGCAGAAGTGTCAGGGTGTGAAGTGATTTTATTTCTATTTTACAAATGCTTTATAAAGTTGCAGGAAAGTGGCTGAAACATCAATTCTTTCATAATTATTTCACAGAATCAATTAGGTCGGGAAAGACCTCTAAGATTATCAAGGCCAACCTGTGACCAAACACCACCTTGTCAACCAGATCATGGCACTGAGTGCCACGTCCAGTCTTCCCTTAACAGCTCCAGGGATGGTGACTCCACCACCTCACTGAGTGGTGAGATTTCAGTGTTTAACTGCTCTTTTCATGAAGAAAGCCTTCCTGGTGTCCAACCTGAATCTCTCCTGGTGCAGCCTAAGATTGTCCTCTCATCTTGCCTGGCAGAAGAAGACTGACCCCACCTGGCTACAGCCTCCTTTCAGGCAGTTGTAGAGAGTGATAAGGTTTCCCCTGAGCCTCCTTTTGTGGAGCCTGAACACCCCCAGCTCCCTCAGCTGCTCCTCATCAGACTTGTGCCCCAGACCATTCACAGCTCCGCTGCCCTTCTCTGGACACGCTCCAACCTCTCAATATTCTTCCTGATGCGAGGGGCCCAGAACTTAAAACAGGCTCATTTTATCTGCTTGAGAGAGCTGAACGTTAAGAACTCAGACTTGTAGAACTGAAATATTTAGCAGTCCTACGTAGCACCATTAAAGTTGGAAGAACAATTTGCGAGAAATCCACCTTTTGCTTTTTCTCCCCATTTTCGCCCCTATTCAGTAAGTGCTTAATCCACACCCTGATGTCTCGCCTGCACCAGGCGTTCCCTGGCCCCAGCGCCCGCACGCTCCGGGCCGGCGCCGCACGAGTTAAAGGCGGAGCCGTTTGGGCCCCGCCGGGCGCCGTCGCTGTGGCGGCTCGGAGAGGGCGGGACGGCCCGGTATGGCCGCCGCCGGTGGGGACAGCGGCGGGGCGCTCCGGGAGCACGGCATGGCCGGCACCGGCGAGGAGGCGGAGGACGGGGAGGAGAACATCCTGTATGACCTGCTGGTCAATACCGAGTGGCCTCCCGAGACGGAGGTGCAGGTGCGTGTGGCCGCGGCGCGGCCGCGGGCGGGGACCGGCCACGTTGGCACGGGCGGGGGCGCGGAGGTGCCCCGGGGCCTGAGCTGGTGCCCCCAGGGAGGCTCAGTGGGATGCGCGCGCTGTTCCTGGCGGGCACACAGGGTGTCCGTGCGGCCATTGTCTCCTTGTGCCTTCGTGTCACTTAATTCTCAGCCTGGCTTGTGCCGCCTAGGATGCCCTGAAGTGTTGCTTGCTCATTGCACAATGTCTGTCGGGTTTTACTGTTGAGCTGACACAAGTGACGCTATGGTGAATGAAGTCCAGGTCTCATCTCCAGAAAGTCCTGTACGGAGAGCTGTGGAATCTCTTGGTGGAAACAGGACCCTCATTGAGCTTACCTTGCATGAGGAAAACTAGATCCACTCTCTGGACTCCTGTATTAGTATAGTTGTGTCTGTATTTGCGGGAGTGGGGTAAAAGGGAAAAGCACTTCACCTAATGTCCGTAAGGTGCACAAATGCGTGCCAGAGGTTAAGAAATCAGAAAACACTGTTCTCGTACTGCATGTTTTTGCTTGTTTCTAGTTCTTCCCGGGTCACCAGAAAAGCTGAGAAGCTCTTCCATCTTTCCTTTTTCATGTTTTTCTCTGCAGTGTGCTGAGCTTGCTGCCTCTATGTCTGCTCTGGTCCAACTGGGATATGGAGGATGAAAGCAATGTGATTTTATTTCTTTCTTGTAGTGGCTTTCAAGTCCACTGAAGTTGTTAATTTGTTTCTCACTGAAAGTCATTAGTGGAAGTATTTTAACAAAGTTTTATGCTTAATGAGAGCAACTAAACAGACAAGATATGAAAACTTTGCTGGTGGAAGAATGTACCTGTTAATAATTATGAGAGCAATGCTCATTAAAATAGTTTTTCATTTATCAGAAAGTTTTTGTTTGTTTGTGGTTTTTTGTTTTTGTTTTTTTTGTTGTTGTTGTTGTTGCTCTTGATCTGGAAGTTCTCAGTTGCAGCAAAAGATACGGATGTTTGGAAAATACGATTTCAGTGTTACCAATTACTATCTTAATAGGTTATTTGTATTGATGAATAGATAGTTGCGCCTATTTTTATCTAATTGTGTTTTGAGAAATGGTAAATAGTCTTTGTTTTTAGTAACATATGGAAACAATTTTCCCGTGGCATACCATTAGGAGGCCTTAGGTATGGTGACACAAGGCTGTGGTTCTTCTACAGCTGTGTTAAGGGGGCGCATTTCTGACAAGTGCCTTTTCTGTTGCCATTAGTGTTCTTGAAGTTGTATGGTAAGTTGATTAAAGAACTGATTAGTCTGAGAAACAATCATGTTGTTTCATTTCCTTTTGTCTAGTGGTCCCTCTAGTACCCCTGTAGGTACCAAGGGGGCTATAATACCATATCAGTGAGGTGACACATCCTTTTAGTGGCAGCATGTGGGGATGCCAATTTAAAGTGACTGTGTAACCTCAGTCTGAGAGTCCTCATCTGCCCTGGTAGTCAGAATTTCTAAGCATTGTTGAATTCTGCTTGTCAGCTTCAGCAGATGGTGCTGGCTATTTTAAACTTGGTATTTCTTGTCAATTTACTTTATTTTTAAGATAATACCTGTTGAATAGCAGAAGTTGGAAGGTTTGAAAACACTACGCTGTATAGTTTGCTTGGATTTACATTCTTTTTGGAAACTGTCAGTAGTCAGGGATGCTTTTGGTAGTCTTTTTGCCATTTTAGTGGAAAATTAATTTTACACTGACAGTCATAGGCAAACATTATTTTGTCAGTATGAATCAGTTTTTGCCTTAAGGTGCCTTAACAGTGGTATTATTTAGGTGATTGTGACTTTCCCTTTGGAACATCTGTCTCTTAATCCTGGTTTTTTCACACTTTTGAGAAAAAAATCACACCCTGCTTTCTTGTAGAACTGGATCTTTTGGAATGAGTGAGGTGAAGAATGGTAGAAAGGGAAAGGATGTTGAGTGCTGCATTGGGAAATGAAATTAAATGTCTTCCTATGCAGTAATCTAACCTACAAAGCCAGACCTTAAACTTTCATAGGTCTTTATTGACCATATTTTTATGTTACCTTATTTGAGATGATTAATTTTTAATTGCAGAGGGCTAGAACTTACAGCTCTAATTATTGGAAGATGAGTCTTGTGATGAAGATGTGAAGTCATATTAAATGCGAGACTGATAAAATGGGCATGAATCTCTTAGGCTGGATGCTCAAATTTGCTTTAATTTTAGTTCTTAATAGTATTGTCATTCACCTGTACTGAACTTTCCAGTAAGAATTTTTTGGGGGAAAGAAGAGGAGGGGCAGGGGGGTTATAGCAGTTATTTGTGAAGGAAACATATAACGAATTGACTATGCCAGGGAAGAGAGTGGTGTGGAAATCAAGCAGTCTGTATTCAGGATAGTGATGCCATTGTATACTGTTTGAGAACCCTGAAATACATAATGAGAATAAAAGGAATTAGTGAGTAGTAGATCCATGAAAATAATGAATGGGGCAGTGGCTGTGGACAAGGTTGCAAGAGAAGACTTGTGAAGTAATTTATGGAAATACAGGCAGATTGAACTCCTCTTCAATATATCTTCCAAAATGTATCATCTGTTTCTGTGAGTTTTTTTTCATTGCAATCTAATATTTTGAGATTTCCCCAACACCCACCACCTCCTGTCCCCCTAGTAAGCTTGCAGGGTGTGCAAAAAAATCCAAAACTAAGTGGGTGTCTTGTCAGCAAGAAGGTTACTTAGATTTTATTTCTGGAATGCTGTAGGGAAGGAGAGTTGTTTTCCCAAGAAGGAATGAATTAAAAAAGAAATACAGCACATCTGGTAACCATTGCTGTTGCTGAGATAAGAATATATTATAAAAAGTAAAATCCAAGTCTTCAGAACATAATAGTAAATCAGTTTTGCGAAGAGTTAGAGATGTATCGAATAGAAGCCTGTAGTTTAGGCTCAGGAGCAGACATTTAAAATATTTTAAATAAATTCTGAAGAGATGTAAGCAATTTTAGGAAATGTTTTTGCTGGGAACTTCTCATAATCCAAAAACTTATAACAAGCTCTGCTTTTAAGGTCCCTAGCAAATTGCAGTTCTCCCTGAGGTACTAGGGAAGCTGTAAGAAATAATTTATGCTCTCCCTTACTTTACTGTAATGCCTTGTTATTTCTGGGCTGATCAACCTGAATGTGGAACGTTATCTATTAGTACAGCTGTGTTTGCTTCTTACATGCTGTGGGATGACAGCCTGGTTATTTGAAAGACTGTTTATGGATTGCAAACTTTGCCTCGAAAACTAATCTTTACTTCAATAATTTAAATTTGGGAGCCCCAATATTTTTTTAAGCATAGACATATTCCAAAATGTTGGTAAATTTGTGTGTCTTCCAGTGTTTACCGCTATGAAACTTGATGAGGTCTGAATATTTCAGTTAATGAGCGAAATTTGCTCTGTATATTTTATATTGAATGGAAGGAAAAATTTAGTCATTGTCTACTCTAATGCTCAGCTTGTTGTGCTCTCATATTTTCATTAGAAAGGTATAAGCATGATTGCTTATTTTGAGGATTTGTTTGTGGATCCTTCCTTTTGGTTATCCTTGTTCTCTTCTCAGTTTTGTGTCTTTTTTCTACTTTTTACTGACAAATAATTTTATCTCCTCTTATGGATAAGAATATACATCCTGTGTTTTGTATTCCTTTTTTCTGTGTTTGGAGAGTGTTTTCATTTGTATAGCCAGTGTGGTTGCTCCCCTCTGCCTTAAAGTAGATCAGGATAGGTGGAAAGGCTATGTGAGATTGTATGGAGTTAGAGGTGGTTATCTGAGTGGCCATGTTACTTAGTACAAATTGATGTAAAAAGAGTTTTTTTTCAGAAACTGTTCGTTTTTCTCATTGTTCCTGAAAGTTTCGTGAGCAATCTTCAGGTAACTTAGCAGTTAGATATTAGCATAATATGTTGCACACCAAGTACTTTGACTGCTGGGCGTTACAGATCATTGTGGTGTTTGTTTGGCATAAAAAAGAATGATTTATAGTAGCTTACAGGAGAACATAATCAGAAGTCAATGTCTTTTGTTACTACCCAGAGATTGAGGCAAAGCTGAATCAATAGACAATCTGTAGCACATTTTGTTTATTGCATCTTGGCATTTAAATTATTTGGCATTATAGCCTGTTTTAGCTTATGCCATTAAATCAGACGTTATACGAAGTACTGAGTAATGGAAAATACATAAAGAACTTGTTGGCTAGGAGCCGACTTAAATTTAATCAGGGAATGTACGTATGAATATTGTATTTAAGTTAAAATGTGTGACATGCTGTCTGATGACTATTATTGTAATTGCAGCCAAGAGGCAACAGAAAACATGGTGCATCATTTATCATCACTAGAGCAATTGCAGGTAAATATGACTTGTTCTTCCGTTCATGACTTCTAAGACTGTGTGGATTACTTGTAAATTTTACAATTTCTGCCGCTTAGAGTGCCTAATGTAGTGGAAATAGAGTGCAGGATGTGTTTTCAGGAAGACGTTTTGTGATTGTGAACATGGCTGTGTTGTTTTTATGTGAATTTTGTGAACATTCTTGTCTCCATTAGTATGTGGGGCAAACTAATAAACCACACATCTGAGAAGTTAACAAGCTCTGTGTTTTATAAAGTGTACTTGAGCATCCTCCCCCCCACCCCACCCCCACTTAACATCTCTTGCACTGGACTGTTTGCTAGTTAGTTCTATGATGAAGTTTTACATTCTGATGATATTACATTGCATAAACCAAGTGTTGGATGGCAGTAACTTAACTGGATTTTCATCCAGTAGAATTTCTCTTATAATTTCCAAAAATGTGCAGTCTCTTTTTGTTTGTTTGTTTGATTTTGATTGGCCATTTGCATTTATTCTAACATAAGAATTTGTTGGCCAAGTATAGAGGGTTTTTCCCTCAATACCTTTTTCTTTAGTGAGAATTTGAGATTTCCTGTGCAGCAAGCTGGAGGGTGTTTTAAGACTACTGGAGATGTAATTTTTACCTTTTTCCATTGTAGGTCCTGCATTGTTTTTGCTTCGGTACATCTGGTACAGGTAGGTTTTATGAGAATACTGTTTAATTTTCCTATTTGGTAATATTTTTATGGCTTTTTGATTTGATGGAAAGTAATTCTTAATGAGATAAAACTGAACAGTTCTTTAGAATATTGTCCAAGCAATGTTTAGAATAGCCTCTTTTCATAAATTGAGTTCTAGCTGCTTGAGTTGCAGCAGAAGCCTAAATAAAAAAATGCTGTTATGTACTAGTTTGACTTTGTGCTTTTATCAGAAGCTGAAGTAACCTTGCAATTGGAATGTGTTTCTTCAAACACATACTTGTCCTCTCCACTCCCAACTGAGATATTGCATGGGCAGCTGTTGTAGGGTTTTTTCCTTAAGCCTTGGTGACAGATATGATGGCACAACAGGGTTTACTTCCTTTGGAGTAATAATTTTGATTTTTTTTTTTTTTTTTGCTTTGGCAATTCAAACTCATACAAAAAGCTTGATAACTACTTAAGCAGCACTCATGCCATTTATAAATTTAGGTTTTGATTCAAAAAGTCATGAAATGGTGCCTGAAATATATTGGGGTAAGTACAGTGTTTCTGGAAAATTTCAGCCCTCTGGTTATGCCACTTACCAGGTTTGAAGATACCAGTTTCCCCTTGAAAGGGATACTCTGTTGGTTTTGAGTTATATGGAACGGGACATTAATGTGACTTCCTGTGAAACAGTACTATACTTGAATTTGGCAGGGAATGCTGTTTTCCATATTGCCAGTGTTCTGTTTTATTTTTGTGCACCTACTCCCCCCAACCCTTTTCTCATGCGTGGGTGATTTTTATGGGCACCATGCTGTCGTGTAAGTCTAGTTGTAAAGATTCAGTTGTAGACAAAATTCACTTGCTTTTCTTCTCCTCGTCTGGTAGTCATATTTAAAATCAAATTTCAAGCTTTTATAATTTACTCTAGTTGCTGTTTTCATGTACTTGATAAAAGAGTTTGGGAGGGAGCTTGGGAGGCCTCTAGTTTAAAGTCTAAAAGCAAGAGAACATTGAATTCAGACTTGGTTCCTTAGGGCTCTGTCCAGCTAGCTCTTGGAAAGGTTAAAGGATGGAGAACCCAGAGACTCCCTGGTCAGCCTGTTCAAGTGCCTGACTGTCTTCATGGTGAAAAAATCTCTTCCTTATGTCAGCTTGGAACCTCCTTGGTTTTGGAATCACAGACCTTTACAATCATCAAGTCCAGCTCTTACCCCGTACTTCCAAGTCCTCCAGAGGGTTGATCATAGTTGCTTGTGGTCCTGCCATGCACCTCTGTTGCTCCTATTTTCATCGTAGTCTCCTAGGTACCAGAGTGCTGCTGTTTGATCCTCCTGAAGCCTTCCCTTCTTCAAGCTAAACAAGTACAATTCCCACAGCATCTGATTGATTGTAGGGCAAGTACTTCAATCCCCTGATCATCTTGGTGCCCCTCCTGTTTACTGATGTTCTTTGAAGGGCTGTCCCGAAACTAGCTGGTGACCAGAGTATGAAGAGTGATAAATAAATAGTCAGTTCCCTTAATAGGCAGTTTTGTTCTGTTAGTAAAAATAAGGCTGTTGTTAGCCTTTGTCGTTGGCAGGGTGCACTGTTGATTCATGTTTGGTTGCAAACCCTCTCAGGTGATTGATGGTTACCCTGAAGCTGAGTTGTCTGGTGTGTGTATCTCAGGTACTGCATTTGCTCACTGTTCTGATTTAGTCTAATGGTTTTGCTATTTCAGCCCCGCAAAGTTCTCTCTGCCTGCTGGACTGGTTCGCCTGGTTAGTAAGCAGATCAACTGGCACCTCGTGCTTGCAAGGTAATCAGCTTCCATGCTTTGCCATTTCTGACAGGGGTGGATGTACTAATGCTTCCTCTGCTCCCCCTGCCACCCCCATCGATAGCCATGCTGAGTTGATACTATGTTAAAGGCGTGTTATTCTCTCTAGTCAAGAGAAATACTGGAAGCCCTCACAGGTGGCCTTGTGAAAGAAAGCTCAGTGTGCTGCGTAGGGGCTTCTACCTGCTTGCCTTCAGTTAATGCACCTCTCGCTCAGGGCTGAATGTCTGCCTAGCTTTTGAGGCAAAGTGGCTTGCAGTGCAGTTCTTCTCACATTCAAGTCCTGAATTTGGTTGATTAAAGACTTAGAACTTGGCAGGATATATAATTTTAAAATAAGCAATTTATATTTGTGTAAAGTAAATGCATACCCTCAAGACTTGTCTGCTGTTGCATACACAGAGAAGTGAGAGTTCCAAGGCTAGAACCAGCTGTTCTGCAGAAATGAGATCACTGGCTTTTAAAAATAAGTGCAAGTATGTACAGAAAAATGGTTCAGTGACATGATTACGTGAAGGTAGTGTGGAAGGTTTTAGTTTATGTTGTATGTTAGGTACAAAGACACATAACTTACTGAATTATGGTAGTTGCTCATTCCAGATAAAGCAATACATAGTTTTGTATGTTGCTGTTTTAAAATTATCTGTAAGCAACAGCTGACTCTGACCTCCCATGCAGTGAGATTTTAGACATTGTTCTGTTTTCTTAGTGCTGCTGGAAAATAGTGGCAGATGGATTTCAGTGAAATGAAGGGAATATCATAGCACAGATATTTAATTTTTAATAAAAAATGGTATTTCCCATTTAATGGGTTTTTTTAAATTTATGAATGAGACAATTTATATCTAACCGTGGAGAAAAGCACCTAGAACTCTGATGCACATTCTGTAAGGAATGGACTTTAAATGAACTTTCCCATCTGTGTTTTCTCTTTCAGCAATGGTAAATTGTTGGCAGTTGTTCAAGACCAGTGTGTAGAAATCAGGTAACTTAGTATTATCTGCTACTTAAGCTGTGGAGTTCTGAGAAAGTGTTTCTAGTCATTTACTAGCAATACTTTTAAAGACTTTTTTTTGTTTTGCAATGTTATATATAGTGAAATTTATCCATGGAAGGATCATAAAAGCAGAAGCCTTCTGTTTCTTTTTAGTTCTCAGCCATGCCCCATTAAAAAAAACCAACCAAACAAACCCAACATAAACCCTCCTTAATCTTCCCAATTATAATAGATGTTTGTGTAAGTATATATCTGTATCTCTCTCTGTTTTCAAGATGTGAAAGAAAAACAATCAAGATCCTCTAAAATACTCAGCACAAATCATGGTCTTTCTAACCTTTGCCTTTCTGTCCCCTCTAGAAATTCTCCCCTAATAAATGGGACAAGGAGCTAGTATCTAGTGTTCTTCTCTGCAGAGTAGCTGGCACGTATAATACTTCACCTTATTTTACAAGTGGTGTGGATTGCTGTAAAGACAGATGCTTTCGCTTTCCTTGTGCTCTCTTAACAACAAGCTCTCCTTTGCCAGTTCAAGAGCACATTTAGCTGTAGAACAGATCTTGATTGAGTGTGTTTACTTGCTTCACAAAAATCCATTTGCTAGAAGGTCAGACCTTCCATTTATATGTAAAAGAAGCAAGTGTATGAAAATTGTTCAATCAAAAGTGTTGTGAGCACCATAAACGTCAGCTTAAAGACTATAAAATAAATCTTGTGTTTCAACTGTATTGATGTAACTATTCTTGCATTGTTTCTAGAATTTTAACCTAGAGAATACTGACTAGGGTTTTTTTTTCTAAAGTTTTATGAAGTGCTGAAATGATGCTGTCCTGTTTTGTACAGCATTGCAAATAAATGAGGGATGTTGGTATTTATGCAGTTGGAGGAGGGTCTCTAAAATACTATTGTTAGTTACTGTAGCTGTGTAAGGGTGAAAGTTACTGTCTGCTTTTTTGAAGAAGTAGCTAGAGGCATGCAGGCCTTTGAGTTGTGCACTTGGAATATTTTTCTGTTCTGTTTATTACAGAAAATTGAACAGTGGGGTTTTTTCCATATCTAAATTCATATGAGTCTTTTGTCTGCAGGTCTGCAAAAGATGACTTTGTGTCCATAGTTGGAAAATGTCAAGGTATGGCAACCTCTATCTACATCATTACTTAGTGTCATCATTGTTTGTTATTCATACATTACTAAATGGTGCTGTTGTTTTACTTTAACGATAATGATATAAGTTCTTAAAATCATTGAAAAGAATCTCTTAATAGTTTTGCTTTGTGACTAGCTCCATTACCCTCCCTCTGCCACTTCTTTTTATGATGATTAATATATGAAACCTGAATCTGAAATGAAATGATTGTTAGAATTTATGGGTCTGGGAGACATACATGATTTTTCTTTTTTTACCCTCCTCTGAGATAAGCTTGTAGTGCTGGTAGGCCCCTGGCATTTTTTTGATGCAATTGACTTTTTGTTCTCTTTAAGGGATTATATTTATTTTTTGCTTTTATTAATAACTGTACTCCTTTTTTGTAGTGCCAAAGGATCCTAGCCCTCAGTGGAGGAGAGTGGCATGGAGTCATGATTGTACATTACTTGCTTATGCTGAAAGCAGTGGAACAGTCAGAGTGTTTGACCTGATGGGTAGTGAGCTTTTAGTCATTTCACCGGTATGTGCTCTCTTGAGTTAAATATGAATATAAGTAGAACATTTTGTAAGGATTATGGATAATTTCTACTCTTTGACATTTTTCAAATTATGGCTTGGTTTGCTATAAATGCTTACACTATGAATATCATGCAGAAATGGACCATAAAAAGTTTCACTGTAATATATCTATCATACAATCAAAAAAAGTCATTTGTAGCCTTTATAGCATCAGAAAGTGTATATATTTTACATCTCTCTTGGAATTGTGGTAGATCTGTAAGTGCATCAGACAGTGAAAGTATGGAATCACCATAATTTGCAGTAATAGATTATAAATCTGCACTTTGTATGCAGACTCAATTGTAAATCAAGAAATATTGCTGCTAGAGTACTTTGCATGGTATGATAATAGATAATTGCTGTTGACAGGCCCCACACAATATATTTTCTATTTTGTATGTTCAAAGGGTGTATTGAACTGATTTGTGAAGGTGGCTCAAGTGTATTTCCTCAGTATATTGTCTTTGCAAACTTTATGATAAGATTTCTTTAAAATCAAGATAAAAGAAAATGTATTTTGTTTGTAATACAAACTATGAAACTTTATTTTTTTAATAAAATACAGTAAATTTAACTGTAATTCTTTCAGTAACAGAGACACTTTTTAAAATCCCTTTTCTCTCCCAATGTCTGCCTTCATTTTTGGATAAAGACAGCAAGTTTTCCGGGCGATCTGAGTTACGCTATTGCTGGATTGATCTTTCTAGAATACAAAGCAAGTGCCCAGTGGTCAGCTGAACTCCTTGTTGTTAATTATCGTGGAGAACTGAGAAGTTACCTTGTAAGGTAAGCATAAATTTTGACTTGCATTGAGAAGGCGCAATGAACTTCAAAGGATTTCTTTCTACTCTTTAAAGAAAGTGCATCTAAACAAATGTATGTGTTTTTTTTTTTCCCTGCATACTTAGTGTTGGAACAAATCAAAGCTTTCAAGAAAGTCATAGTTTCAGCTTTAGCAGCCATTACGCCCATGGGATAACAACTGTCATTTATCATCCTGGTCACAGGTAAGTGTTCTGTTTGCTACCTGACAATGATATATGAATGATGAACAAAAAGTGGCAAAATAAGCATTGAAGTGTGTTGGATATGGAGGGGGAGAAAGCTCTATTCTAAAATTGCTATTTAGTGCATCAGTAATAACAAGCCATATCTCTTTCTACTATGAAAGGAACCTTAGTTCATCTCTCTTGACTTTCATGATTCCGTTAGTAATGTCCTCTTCTGTTTGAGTACCTTGCATAAGCAACATGCATTTTCTAGAATGTCAGGAATAGCTTCAAAAGAGGTTTCTGAATGTGATGCGGGTAAAGGCTGAAGTTTAGTTGTTGGTTTGGGGTTTTTTTGGTTTTTTTTTTTCCTATCTGGAATTGATTGCTGGACTTGTTGCCTGGCCCATTTTCCCTAGTGTTCTGACTGGAACTGCCAGGCTTTAATATTTGGAGTTGTCTCGTGGTGTGTTTTCACTGTTGGTAACCTCTCAAGTACAGAAACTGGACTTGAAATGTGGGCTGCCTTGCCTGCCTGCTCTTGAACCCAATGTAGTTGGAATAGGTCCTGGTCAGCCTATTACTTATGCTAAAAATGTGTCTTACTGTTTTAATATCTATTTGTTATGTAGCAAGATAAACTCAGCAGCTCTCTTTCTCTTCAGCTGTAGGAACTAAATTTTGTTCTAGATATTTTTCTTCTATTAGATCTGCTAGGATTGAATCTGTCAGTGCAGTGTTACATCACTGTGTTGTTTTAAATGGAAATTAGGCTTGGCTAAAGAATACCAGAAGAAACTCACTGTTGAAAAAATTTGTTCTCATTCTTCAGTGTTAAGTGAGCTGTCCTATCTAGCTTAGGAAAAAAATTAATATTAATGAGAGGTAATGTTCTTCTAGCTTATTATTTTGAGAAATTAATTTTGTGTGTGGCTTTTTCTTTCCACTTAATTCATATTTAGTGATTTTGTGTGATTAATACTCAGTATACTAAATCCGCAGTCTTGAGGTAATAGGTGTGGGTTATGGAGCTTTGGTAGCACTACATGACCAGACAGCAGAACCAACCCATTGTTTCCTTTGATCAGATCAGGGTTAATGGTTGTAGTATCTCCTGCCATATGCCGCCAGTTGAATGGCTTAGTAAAGTTGAAAAATTGACTCTTGAAAGAATGCACAATTGGATGGAATGGATGGAAAACAAAAGAACCTGCGTTTTGCCCAGATGGAGGCAAGTCCTTTCTGTTCTGAATTTCATCTGTGGTAGGAAGCTTGTAAATTTCGCATTGGAGAACTCTAAATTCATGAGCAGAGTCTCTTGCTGAAATTTTCTTGCTATCCCAAAAAAACCCTAGAATGGCTTGAAGGCAAGCCCTTCAAAATTGTGCATTAAAGAAAATTGTTGATACAGACACCTTGAAGTTTTAGTTTTCAATAATCTGAACTTTGATCACTTAACACAAGTTTAACTTTGTCATTTTGTGCTTTCTTGCATTTCATTTAGTCTCAGATGGTGAAATTATACTGGTCTCCCTTCACTTCTTGTAAGGCTTGACTTACTGCATTACTATATTACTGTGTATTTGCTCATTACCCATTACAGTGTAATAAAATAGCAGTTAAGAACTTAATACACTTAATTTTTTCAGCTAGATGTATGATAATTGCGAAGAGAATATGTCAGTAGGGAATGTTTCTGAACCTGTAGGAAAACTTGAAGCAATAGCTTGGTGAAAAAGTCCAATGATGACTTTTACTGTTGCTGAAAAGTATTATATAACTTAATTTAGATACCTAATGTTGGTGTTCTCATGTGATCCAGCTTTCATCTAGGATGGAATTTAGGGTGCACTTTAGTTGACAAAACTTAAATGTCTGCTTCAGTGTGAGCTCTTTTTAAACTCAAATCCAAGGTTCAGCAGCTGCTTGTTTTGGTGTCTTAATCTGGAGCTGAATGTCTTACTTCTGGGTTAGCTGCAGTTGCTGCAGAAAATGTTTGATATTAAAGCCTGAAGTTTGCAATGCAGGGCTTGTGATGAAGGAGTTAAAGGGTTTCAGATTTAGTTAAAATTTGTTGTACCAAAATTGCCAAGTAAAGAAGGGCGTATCAAGTTTTTCTTGGATGCCTCAATTGAGCTTGTTCCCAAGACCAGTGTTACACTGGTTATCTTCAACCCGACTTTGTACAAACCTGTGGAGTGGAGTACAATTGAGGTACTGCAAGAGCAGCTTTTGAGACTGGAGGAACCCTTGGAGATCATCTAATCCATTCCACTTCACCTCGGGGTCAGCTAGAGCAGGTTGCTTGGAGCCGTGGCACTGCAGTCTAAGACGTGCACATCTGTGTCCTCCCTTAGGAGCATGGTGTAAGGCCTCTGAGGTGCTGGGGACAGCCTGGCAGCACATCGTTGTCCTTGTTCAGAACACAGAGACAGGTTCTGGCCATCATTTTCTGCAAACTGCTGCACAGAATGCTGCCCTCTAGGCCTGGCACTTACATAGGTCTTTTTCTAGGTCTTGTTGAAAGGGTTCCTGACCCCTGGTCACCAAGTGTCCATCTGGAACGAAAGCTCAAAGCACCCTTTGATTAGGAACAGCCTGCAGACCTTGATAAAAGCTTCCAAAGCTTTCTAGCCATCTCTTCCTGGCAATGACAGGCATCATGAAGTTCCTCAAAGGCTTTCCAGTAGTCCTCTGATGGTCTCAGGAGTCCTGAGATGGTCCCAGAAGTATTTAGATGTTTAAGGATCTAGAAATGAAGTCCAGAAACAGCTGCACAAACTGCTGCATGCTGACTGTGCTCTGGGTAGAGCACATGTGCAAGAAAAAAATTAGTCTTCCTCATGTTCATGTCTCATATTGCAATTTTTGGTCAGAGTGACTTCTCTTTTACTGCCTTAGGCAGTTCCTTACACCACAGAATATCTAAAACTTCTAAGAACTTTAGGCATCACTCTCAAGAGAGATCTTGCCACTTTCTACAGCTGTGTGAAAGGTGGTTGTAGCCAGGTGAGGATCAACCTCTTCTCCCAAGGAGCCAGGAAGATGTAGGAGAAGATGAGGCTTAAGCTGTGCCGGGGAGGTTTCGGTTGGACATCAGGAGGAATTTCTTCGTATGAAGGGTGATTAGACATTGGAATGGATTGCCTGGGGAGGTGGTAGAGTCACCATCCCTTGAGCTGCTCTAGTTGACGTGGTAGTGTTTGGTCATAGGTTGGACTTGATGATGTCAGGTTCTTTTCCAGCCTAACTGCTGATATGATTTTATGGTTCATCCATGGTATAAAATCATCCCGCTGTATGTTTGTAAATAGCAGGAGACCTGGGAATACTAAATAAGCTTTACTGACGTCTTAAAAAGGATTAAATGTGGAAGGAATTTTTTTTTTCCCTTTGTTCTTTAATTTGAGTTTCACCGGTATTGTTTGGGCATCCTCAGCAGCCAGAGCTGCGCTGTGTGAGCAGCAGCCGCTACTGGGGCAGAGCGCTTTGGGAGTGATGCGGCCTTGGGAAAGGGATAACGGAGCATTTCCAGGGCAGAGCTTTGGGCTCCTACAATTGTGCCTTTTTTTTGTAGATACTTTACCTTTTGATGGGTGATTCGTTACAATGATGCTTCCAAACAAACTTAAGACACCTATTCTCGAAGTTTTCATCAAAGTGTAGTCATCAGTTAAATAGAGAAGCTCTTGTTAATATGGTGAAAGGGCTTCAAGGGCAAATACTTTGTTACAGTTTAGTGGTGATCAGCAATAATTACAAGACTTATGTCAAAGTTTTTAAAATGTCACCTCTTGTGTGTAACAAAATTATTACATGCACATGTGTAATTGGTACAGTGGCTTTAATTGGCAGAAATCTTAATGGTAAACCTTAAAATTGGCAAACCTTAACGGGTTCAGTTCTTCAGTGAAAGAGAAGTAGCTTTTGTACCACATCTGAATAAATGAAAATCTGATGCTGAAACAGAGTGATCAGAACTTGTCGTATGCTTCAGCTGTTACTTTTTTTTCACTTTTGAGGATAAGGGGGAAACTCAAACTTGTGGCCAGACTTATTTTATTTTAGATGTTGGGAATTATGACTTACCTGGAAACCTAGAGATGAGAATGGATAGGTATAAATGCTACAAATAACAAATGTTACTCGAATAATATTTAAGTATTTTTAGATTTCAGGGTATTTATTCACAGGCAAAGCTTATTGTGGCTGTTAAGGGTCTTGGTATATTTAGTCTGTTTTTACTGTAAGCAAACTGCTATAGACTTAAGAAAATCAAAAAAAGTATGTGGCAGTATATGAAACCATAATACATCTTTATCTATTTTACAGACTTCTCCTTGTAGGAGGCTGTGAAACAGATGAAGATGGAGTATCTAAAGCAGCTGGTTGTGGGATATCTGCTTGGAGAATTCTGTCAGGCTCTCCCCATTACAAACAGGTCACTAGTTATGAAGATGATGTTAGAACAGTAAGTATGTGTCCTCATTTTGCTGGATGAATATTGTCACTGGAAGATCAATATGTATCTCTTTTTGAAAGAAGAATTTAATGCAATGTTTTCCTGTTTTCTAAGCTATGATGTGTATGTCTAAGCAGTTACCTTTTTTCCCCCCCACCATCTGTTTTTGCTTTTTCAGTGTGATTTGAACTTTAAGTTCTTAATTATCACGGTTTTAAAGCCAAAAGCAACAAGAAAGGAGTTTGTAAATTTCCAAGCTACAATATTTTTTGCTCTTAGTTGTACATTGGGATATGTTACCTGTCTTTGTTGGAAAAAAAAATCCAGTTTGTTCTTTTATTACTTCAGTACAAAAGGCAGCATACTTGAAATAAATGTTTCAGTTTAACTCTGGCTCTTGGTTTCTTTTGCTTCTAGTAGAAGTAAATGTTTGACTGGGTAACAACTTGGTTATACTGAAATCAATTTATAATATACCAGGATAAATTCCAGTGTTTGCTCTTACATAGGTATTGCTTAGCATTACAAATGAGTTGTTAATTCAGTTGCAAATGAGTAGTGCTTTTCTGTGACATGTTATATACCTAATGAAGTGGACAAAATTATACAAACTGGATTTTATTATGCTTGCATAGGCAGTCTTATGGAAGTTTAAAAATAGTAAAATCATAGAATATGCCGAGTTGAAAGAGACCCACTAGGATCATCAAGTCCAACTCCTGGCTCTACACAGGACACCTCAAGAGCCATACCATGTGGCTGAGAGCATTTTCTAAACACTTCTTGGGCTCTGTCAGGCTGGTACTGTGACCACTTCCCTGGGGAGCCTGTTCCAGTGCCCATCCACCCTCTGGGGGAAGAACCTTTTCCTGATATCCAACCTAAACCTCTCCTGACACAACTTTAGACCATTCCCTCAGGTCCTGTCCCTGGTCACTAGAGAGAAGAGATCAATGCCTGCCCCTCCTCTTCCCCTCAGGAGGAAGTTGTAACTGCAATGAGGTCTCCCCTCAGTCTCCTCCAGGCTGAACAGACCAAGTGTCCTCAGCCGCTCCTCTGACAGCTTCCCCTCAAGGCCCTTCATCATTGTGGCCCTCCTTTGGATACTAATGGTTTAATGTCTTTCGTATATTGTGGCGCTGCTGACTCATATTCAACTCACCGTCAACCAGGACCCCCGGGTCCCTTTCCCTAGCGCTGCTCTCCAGCTGCTCATTGCCCAGTCTGTGCACACAGCCAGGGTTGCCTCAGATACAGGATCTGGCACTTGGCCTTGTAAAACTTCATATGGTTGGTGATTGCCCATCTCTCTGATTTGTCAAGGTCTTTCTGCAAAGCCTCTAAAGAATCTTGGACAGTTGTTTTAGTATTTTAAATATGACTTAATAGTTGGTGTATAAAACAATGTATGAGATTCTTTCATTGTATGATTTGTTTCTGTTCTTACAGGCACAGAGAAGAGGATTATTAAGGATTATGAATTTAAGATTTTACAGCAGGCGGGGAACAGAACAGGTATTAAGATCTAGGTCTACCTCAAAAATGTATTTTATTAGCGTAATTGTCCATTAATGACTACCTGAGAGACTGACTGAAAGTAGGTTTTAATTTATGCAACTTAGGAATTAACATTCTATTAAATTAATTAAAAACTTTAGTATTAAATGAAGTAGCTTGCTACTTATCTGTCTTTCTTAAAAATCCAGTTAGTTCATTTGCTAAAGCTTGAGTCTCTGGGTTTCTGGAAAAGGTCTAGAGATGTACAGTTCAATATTAAATGCAAGCCCTTATTAAAAAAAGAAGATATAAGAAGCCACTTAATTCATTGTTAATGAATGTGATAATCAGACCATGTAAGATGCGTTATGTATTCTACAAGAAGAAAGTAGATTGTGACGTTGTTTCTCAAATACATGCCCAAGAGATGAAGAATAAGCGAAACTCAGCCTTCTGCACTACGTCTATCCTGCTAGAAAACAACAAAAAATCCACAGCCCACAATTTTCATACTATGTAGGGAAGAAAAAATGGGTGGGTTCAAACTAGTCATTCATGGCTTAAATAGGGCGGACACAGCGACTTGGTTTTTACAGTTTGAGATACAAGGGAAACATTTTGCTAAGTAGCTTCAAAAGTTTCTTATGCGTCAGACTTCTACTCCCAGGAGGCATGGGAACCTAATGAAACTGCTGATCATAATCAACTTACTCTTGACAAACTCTGGGTATGGACCTTGTGTTCTCCTCTACCCTGAATGAGTGTTAAATCTTTCTGTATTTCTAAGATGTTGTACACAGTGCTCATGGCTTTCTTCTCCGTGCCTTACGAGCTGCCCATGCAGTACTGCGCTAACTTCTCTTATCTCTTGTCTACTCACTGTGTGTAGCCTTCGTTTGATTCCTTTTTCTATCCCCCTTTCTCTTCTTGTAAAAAAAAATTGTTTTCCCTTGTTTTGCTTTACAAGGAAAGAACAGTAAAGAATCTGTCTACCACCTTCACTCTGTGTCCTCCTGAGAAAAAAAATGGCTGATCTGAGTTGGAAATGACCTTAATAGATTTTTGGGATGTTTTAGGTGACTGGTTAAAGAGAAGAAGTTGCCTGCTTCATTGGAAAGGGAAAACAAATTTTTCTGCATCTTTCTCAAGGGTGGAATGGGGAGAGATTTTATTTCCTTCACTGAAAATGCTAAAGATAAAGCTGATGTAAGCTTTTTTTACTGAAAAGCTTGTACTGCATGTAGCTGTACTAAACTTTAACTTCATTGCACTTGCCAGTACTAAATTAATGAAGAAATGTGGAGACTTATTCATCCTAGAATTTTTTTATCCAATTTCAGAGATTATGGCTTACATATGTAAGGTATAGTTTGTATTCTTAGTGTGAAATTAACACCAGGGTTAAAACAGGGCAGACAGCAGATAGAGGACTTGTATATTGGAACTGGATATACTGGGATTTGATTCTTAGTGTTGTTAAATGACACTTAAAAAATGTGAAGTGCCAGCCTGCTGAGCTTTTCCACATCTTGTTTTGCTGTTCCCTTAAGTTGATGAGCTTTTTACAGAGGCAGCATTGCCTGCTTTGGCAAAGGATTGATGTAATTTTTAAAGATAACAGGGCTTGGGTGATAAATTCGAGTGTGTTGATGGCCGCCCAGTACCTAAATCTAACAGCCAGATAGTTGTTACTGACTGCTGAGTAAACATCTACCTCCTTTTAAGATCTTTGATATATACCACTGATCAGTTATCTGAACAGGTTATATATTTTAGCTCTCTGTTTCTAGGTCCTTTAACAGTCTTTTGTTATTTGTCCTTTGTGCATGCAAATTGATTTGTAAAGAGAGAATTAGCATTCTCTCCAGGAAGGCATGTACAATTCCTGGGAAAGCTACAGTTGAAAGTGTACTACTCCAGCTGCTTAAGAATATAGTCATATTATTTTCTAATATAAATAATTCTTAATGGGTTTAAAAAGAACCCTTAATGCTCTCATTTTCAATTAAAAACACGTTTTAGACATGGATTTAAGGAGTGCTATCAATAGCTGCAAACCACTGTATGACAGTGAGCAGATTTCTTGATTGTCATTGTTTCTGTGGCCTACCTAGAACTTTAAAAAGCCTAAGAAATAAAATAAAAATAATAATTAAAAAAACCCCCAAGTCCAAACCAACATACTCACCCAAAAATAATATTTTTGTCTTCAGACAGTAGCTACCACTAACGTTCTGTAGAAACGCCATTAAAACTTCCTAATTTATGGATGTCAACTAGCCTTTCTGTGCTTCATTTATGTTGGGGTATTTTCTGAAAATTTTTAGAAAATTTTTAGAAGTGAACTAAGAAAATGGAATTTTATGAACAATTTTTGGGAATCTGCATCCTGCTGTCTTTCAAGGAAGACTAGACACTTTAAGAACTGAATGGCCTTTCTGAAAACGTAGAATTTTGTTGGGAGAGGGATGAATAAATATAAAATGTATTTTCAGAAATTGTCATTCATTGCCAGTGACACTGAATTTGACTTTAAAATTTACGTGTGTAGTTAGAAGGTCTTGTGGAAATAGCATACAGATCCAGTTGTAAATGTGCGTGATTTCGTGAATCCTTAAGGAAGTATTTTGTTAGAAGTATGTTTTGCTTCTTAAGGTATCCAGAACTTAAGGAAAACTTAATCCAGGAGAATTTTTGTAGCCTTGATGAAGTTAGCTTAAATATCGTGAATTATTTTATCTGTATGGACTAATCTATTATTTGCTGTGTTACTACTTGGTCTGTTGTCACTCAAGAGATTCTTAAATTCTGATTCAGCGTCCTAAAATGAATAGTGTGCTCCTCCAAGATCTGTTAATGTCTGTATTTCTTGTATCCTTTTGTTTTTCTTTAATTTAAGAATTTGATTTGTAATAATGCCCACCCAGAAGTTTGCTCCCAGGGAGGAAGACATGTACTAAGCTGTGATTTGGTAATAGTTTTCCTTGGGAGGACCAGAGAGTCAGGATAGTAGAAAACTGAGGCTGCTGAATGTTCTTTCTGTACAAAGCACAACCTGCAGTTTTCCCTCCGAAGGAGCTCTGCATTGCTGTCAAGGCATTCTCCTAGGAATGCTGCACTTCCAGGTTTTATATGCTGTATAACAACTTGATACAGAAGTTCACATTCCTGAAGATTTGTTCATGCTAAGATAGTGTTCTTCCTTTATGCAGGTTGTTTTTACTCTTCTATGCCACAATTTATCTCTTCCCTTTTTTCTTATAGAATAAGGGTGGTTTTGTTTGTTTTTAATTTAAGGCATATTAACTTTCCAGAGTGGAAGATTGTACAATTTTTTTTCCTAAAATAGAAAAAACTATATGTATTTGGAAGATTTTTTGGGGTATTCCTTGCTGTGTATTTTTATTATGTATGTTTATTTATTTGCTTGGATATCATGTTTGGCAGGATGGAGTTTTCAAGATGAATCTTTCTCCTGATGGAGCTCTTTTGGCAGCTATTCATTTCTCAGGAAAACTGACAATCTGGTCTATTCCATCTCTCAGACAACAAGGAGAATGGGACCAAACTGCTCAGGTAAGAAGAATGTACGTGTTTAGAAACTTGACTTATGTATCTTACTCATCTGGAAATGCGTTTTCATAGGAGATGAGAGTAGTTCAGGTAACCCTGCATTAGCTACATAGGAACTTCTCAGTCAACTCTATGTTTTTCAAGAGCCCTATACTTACTTTTATAATAATCTTTTTTACCCATAAACTGTAAATTTGAAAAATTAAGAAAAAGAAGCAATTTTGTGCAATGAATTTTTCATGTGGCATTTTGGTGCCAAGTAGGTTAGAACCTAGAATTCCACTGTTAGAATTAGGCTATAATGTCGTTAGACTGAAATGCCATTATAAAAGAGAAGTAGAGGCTAGTGTGGTTAAATTTGTTTCAATGGTTGAAATCAAATTCTACTGGATGTCTAATGTATTCTTCTATTCCTCCCTCAAAATTTACCTTACCTTGTTTCAGATGACACTCTAGAATATTTTCTTAATCAATTTGCTGTTAAGTCCAATGCTTTCTACAGGAATTGTTTGCAAAACTAAGTAAGGGAACTTAGGTTAAGAATTGCTCAGACAATTTGTCTCATGGCAAACTTTTTTGCGACTTATGTGAATTAAAACACTAAGAATTAAAAGCTAATTAGTTTTCAAAGGAAATTCTATATAACTAATATACTTTCTGGGTAAAGATAAAACTTTATTTTAATGAGAAAATACATTTTGAAAAGTAAAAAATCTGAAATGATGCACACTAGTATGTGAAGTATTCTGATTTTCCTCCCATTAGTTTTCTTGACTAATAGATAAAGAAAGGCTTTTCACTTGAAGTACTGTGTGTTATGTTCTAAACCTAGAAGACATGAAGCAACATCAGTTCCAAACAGGGTAAACAAATGGGATTGAGATGTAATTTCAAGCTTATTTAGAAAAGTGTTTTTAAACAGCAAGCAAACAAAAGCACCATGAAGAAATTCTGCTCTAGTGTTGGGATGAGTGTTGTGTGTGTATATATGCATATATATGCATATCTTTTCATCTCTGTTTTTAATATACACTTCAGACAGATTTTGCTCAAGGATGCTTACAGTGTGTTGTACTTTTTCTTCCTTTTTAGCAATAATGAATATTTAACCTGAAGGAGCATTCAGGATTTTGTAATTCAGTGAGGGTGATATAAAGGAATATTCAGTACTTGGCTGTTCTCAAAATTTTTTTTGTAGGTGAAACTGGTGGCTATAAACAAGTACAATGTATATTTTCATAATACAAAAATAATAATATGTGTGATTCCAATGTAATTGTCAACCAAACATGTTTGTTGAATTAGCTTAGCGGGGTCTCATGTTTACTTTTAGTTAATAGACTCTTCTCTTTCTACTGGAAAATCAATTCTGAAAAACACCTTCTGCTTGACCCAAATCTGCTGTGGTTATTTCAGCTACCTGGACTTCCACTGCGTTGCACCTGGGGGCAGGATTTCTGTCACTTATAAATCATGTTTAAAACAACAACACTGCAACAGAATTCTGAACCTTGCAGTGCATCAATTAGTAATGCTGCTTCTTTCCTTGCACTAGTCTTGAAACAGGCTTTATAATTCTGAAAATACCTGGGGAAAATACTTACAGAATTGTACTAGACTGTCACACAGGACCAACTACACAGACTCTTGGATATTATTTTATGTGCCTGCAGTCCTATGTATAGACATGAAAAGCAAACACTTGGCTTTTGATTGCTGGAGAACCTTTATTTCAGAAATCTTCAGGGTATGATTACTGTTTCAAGCTCATCAGGCCATGTTTTGTGGTTTTGTGGTGTTTTTGTTTTTTTTTTTTTTTAAATTGTCTGTAGAAAAATGCAATGGCGTTACAGCAGTTATATGTTTATGCTTGAGAAGAGTTTGAGCATTTTAATTGAAAAATGAGTGGGTCAGCAACGGAGTAAATAAACGGATTCTGTGTGAGAAAGATTTACTTGCATATAATTTTTTTTTTTTTTTTTTTTTTTTTTTAGCCAGGCTATGATGAGCTTAACCCAGACTGGAGACTCTCTAGTGAAAAAAGAAAGAAAATAAAAGGTATGCAGTGCAGTTAGATTATTGTTTAAATCACTGTGTAGTTAAAAATAGTAATGCAAATATATCAAGACTGAAATAGCTTAATTAAGTCTCAGTCAGGTTGCCAAAATTGTACAATTTGAATTTGTAGCATGGCAGAGCTAAATGAATGTCACAGTAGTTTTTTTTCAGATTCTCTCTTAAGAATGCTTTTGTAGCCATAAAGAAGTTGATATTTCAGTTAGCACAGGTTTTTGTTTTTTCGTTCTGTGAATGTCTAATAAATCTTGAAAGCTAGTGTAATTTAAAGATATTGGATAAAATTCTAAAAACAATTCTAAAACAATTTCCTCTGACTGGATTTGCCTCATCAGTCTGTATTTTCTGAAAATTCAGGCCAATCTGTGCAGCCATTTAGCACCTGGTTATGCATGGTTGTTCCAAGAGTGCAGAGATCAATAGCTATTCCATGATCCATTTGCTGCTGCTTGTATACATCTATATTATTAAAAGATTCCTGTTTCTTAGTACTATTTTTCTTGGTGATTCTGTCTTTGGGTTAACTCATCTGACCTTCACAGGTAGGCTGCTGACTAAAAAAGTGATGATGTGACCTGTTTCTTAGTGCTCTTTGGGAAAGATTGTTTTCATTAGAGCAGCGGAAAGTGACGTGTAGGGAGCAAAATGAGCCCACTCTGAACATTTTATCCCAACACCCAGTTACTGGAATCAAGACAGTCTCGGAAATGCCGCAGCTTCCATCATCAGTCCTAGAGACTTCTTTGTGTATTTGGTTTTTTAGTTTAATATTCCTAACAACCTCCTCTTGAAATATGTTCATATGTTTATTTGTCCTCAAAAGCAGTGTAGCCTTTTCTGATTTTCATTAGTATTAGGTTTGTTGTCATGTTAAGGATGGCCTGATAGGTAATGAAGAAGATCTTTATGAAAGATCAAAAATCTGTCACTTTTTGTGCAAGTAAATCAGTTTATGAATTTTTTTCCAAATAATTTATATATTTTTGTAATTAAGTGACTTTTCTTTTGTTCTCGACAGCTTTTTTTAACACAAAAATGGTTTAGTAAAATATAATTGCTATAAAATACAGACTTAATGGACCAATGTTGCAAATGCAACAATAAATACCTGTTAAGTTAGACTGTATTTTTTCATAATGGAAGTCTCTTCTATTCTTACCTGAGGTTTAATGTTATCTTTCTTTATATGGTGCATTCTTATTTTAGATAAAGAATCCTATTACCCATTGATAGATGTAAATTGGTGGGCAGATAATTCTGTCATCCTTGCTCGCTGCTCTGGTGCATTGACTGTGTCATCAGTCAAGACATTAAGAAACTTGCTGGGAAAGGCCTGTGAATGGTTTGAGAGTTCTCCTCAGGTCACTTCAGCTCATGATGGAGGATTTCTAAGTCTGGAGGTGAGGAATATGCACAAGCACATTATCCTTTTGGGATGCGGTACAACAATTTGCTTTTTTATACGTGATCCTAGGGTGAGGTGGGTGTTAGAAGATGATTTTACTAACAGGAAAAGTGATTCCTATCTGTAGATAGGTGCTGCAGGGAAATTCCGAACTTGCTGCAGCTTAAGAAGAACTATCCTTGTTCTAAACTTGATAAAACAATAAATAACTTGTGGAGAGTAGAAGCAAAACTCTTGGAAGGTTGAGTCTCAGTGAGAGGAGACGAAAAGAACTTGTGTTGACAATAACCTTGCCTTGTATGCTAGTGCATCTGAAGAACACTGCAACCATCTCTCTTCCACTTTGAAATAAGAGAGATTGAACATATTTCAATTAGACATGAGGAGCACAATTAAGGCAGAGCCATGTAAGAGATACATTTTTTGTTTATTTTGAGTAGGATTCCGAAAGGGAGTAGAATATAATAAAGTTAATCAGTAATTTTCTTTAAAACTGAGAAAATTACTCTTTTCTAAAGCTTATATTGACATAGATCTTAAACATCTTAATCAGATGTTTAATATTAGAATCAGAAAATATCAGTATACACCAAAGCTGGTGTGTATGTTTTTGGAAAATTGTATTACTCTGGAAATAGTATATACAGCCTGTGACTGGCATACTACAGCCTAAGGATGTAGTCTGAGATTGCATTAAACAGAAAACCTTGCTTTGAATAGCTGAGATTTGAAAACACTCCTGTATGCTGCAGTAAGCTATAGAAAAGTGTGGGAAGATGTCTCCACTGTTCTGCCCTGTCTGGGCTGGTGCAGAGGTTTAGTGTAATGGCAGGTTACTGTGAAGCCTTCACTTCGGTAGGTGAGGGATGAAGCCTCAGATCCAGGAGACAGATGCAGTCAGGGATTGTGGAACTGGTTAAGCAAACTGAGACATAAAGGGTTTAAAGGAGAAGGGGAGGAAGGATGTTGATTCTGAAATTTAAACTACTGGAAGAGGAGATGTATTCAGTTCTTACCAGACTAGTTTAGGTGTACTAGGTGGATGTTTCCTGTTCATGTTTTCTGTGCAGTGTGAGATAAAACTTGTTCCAAAAAGACTGCGCTTAGAGAGCAGGCCTGGTGATGAAGATGAGGGAGAAGACGACTCTGACTCAGATGATGAAACATCTGCTAAGGACAGATACTTCAGCTACCTAAAGCAAGGCCTGTACTTTGTGACAGAAATGGAACGATTTGCTCCTCCACGGAAACGACCACGTACTATTACAAAGAATTTCCGCCTTGTCAGCTTGAGATCCACGACTCCAGAGGAACTGTACCAGAGGAAAGTAAGTCTGGAAGGAAAGGTCACATCTCTCTGAATCAGCTTTATTTAGAAAGAGCTTTTTATTTTTCTTTTAATTCCTGCTGTGTTAACAAAAGGATTTAGGCACATATTTCTGAGAGGCTCTTAACTGACAGTGTGCTGTGTCACCTAATCAAAGGGATCCTTGTTTAAAACTAGCATTATAATAACTGAAATGAGATGATGATTTCAGTGGGAGACGCTGTGCATCATTGGCTTGGCTACACTTGGGCTATACTCGTGTGTTTGCTCATGGTGAAAACAAGTTTAACTCGTTGTTGGCCCAGGAGTGGGTTAACTCACAGTCTGATGTGAATGTTTTGCATGTTTTTTCAGATATATGCACAAATTAGGCCTGTGACTCAATTCTTACCAAACAGATACTGCTTCATTTTTAGGGCTCTTAGACAGACTACTTTGTCTAGGCCATTCCAGTTGTTCTGATGTTAAACCAGCCCACTCTGTAAGTGTTACAGTTCCCAGGGAATGCTAATGTCAGACTAAATATGGTGTATAACTAATATGATGTTACCTAAATAACATCTTCCTTTCATTTGAGGAAAAAATCTGATTTTGTAGAGGTGGTCATCCGATGTGAGTCTTACTCATCTGTATCTTGAACCGGTCTCTTTCCTACCTGCTTATGCATCAGTAATTATCCTACTACCTCTTTCAACACACAGAATTAACAATTGTTTGTTTAATATGGAAATCAGCTGACTTTCATTTTCATGTGTTTGCTTTTTAGATTGATAATGAAGAATATGGGGAAGCTTTGTCTTTGGCTCAAGCATACGGCCTTGATTCTGATCTTGTGTACCAAAGACAGTGGAGGAAGTCGGCTGTTAATGTTGCTTCAATTCAAGACTACTTGGTACATTTGTGTTTTGTGATTTTTTTTTTTTTTTTTTTAGGCTTTCTTATCAGAATGACTGTGTTATCTTTACAGAAATGGAATTCTCAATTGTGTTCTAATTTATGCAACGTAAATTGGTTTCAGTTTGAAGAATTGTCCTGCAAATTCCATTTCATATCATGTGTAAGAGAGCAATTTAACTGAAGGCCTGATCTAGAAACCTTGGCAGTTAATGAAAGTCTTTGTTTTGAAATATCTTCGAACTTCTGTTAATGACAACACACTTTTTGTGTGTAATCTCTCCCCCCACATGCAGCAGTAGATTATTGCCTGGCAAATGAAGAATAATAATTGGAAATATCAGGTGTTTAAACTTCCAATTATTTTAGAAAAGAAATTGGGAAGGTGAAATTGGTATCCATAGCTGTATAGCAAAGTTTGAATGACAAAATTTACAGTGAACTCTAGTAACTGTAACTGAGCTTTTCAGTAGAATTCAACACGGGGTTTTTTTGGCTTGGAAGAAAGATTTCTAACTCGTCAGAGAAGTGGTGTCAAAGTTCTACAACCTCATGGTTGTGGTAAAGTATTAGCATAGGTATAGTGTTAGTATAGTATTACGTAGTTTAGTATTAGTAATAGTAGGTATGGTATAGTATTAGTAGTATAGGTATATAGGTATATTAGTGTATATCTAGTAGTGTAGGTATGTTGGTATAGGCTAAAGTATTGCAAGAGATCAAGAGAAATACAATCTGTGGGTTTTTTTCAAGTCAGATATTGACTGAATGTCAAAATTTAGCCATTTTGGATGTGATCTGTAGTGTCAGCCGAAGATCAGCAGATAAGGCAAATATATTTTGTAATTCTGGTGCCTTTTCTGTCACAGAATCCTACTGGCATATGAAGAGGATGGTATTGAAAATGACGTTAGTGCTATTGTGGAATACATACCTTTGGTTTATAAAACTTGTATTTTACCCCTAAACCATCACATTTTATTTAGTGTAAAGAGGAGTGATATTAATTAGAAAGTACAAATAATAACTTCTGTTCCGGTTGTTGTGGAAGTTCTGCTAAATCATTTGGTATTTCTGTGCTCTTTTCTGCCCCATATACTCTGAGGGAGTTGTGTTTTGTGTTTTTCCTCATCTGTTTTGTTGGTTTGCATTGTCAGTCATAAGAGGAACTTGGCATTTTATTAAGTGGAAGAAATACATGAGGAGACTTTAACATAATCTCCAGTTCCATTGCTTTGGATTGGACTATGTAACATTGTGTCTGTGCTCTTGTTCTTGGATAGAGCAAAATCAAGAAACGTGCATGGGTTCTTCATGAGTGCTTGGAAAGAGTTCCAGAAAATGCAGATGCTGCTAAGAAGCTGCTTCAGTATGGCTTGAAAGGCACAGACTTGGAGGCTCTTGTGGCCATAGGAAAAGGAGAAGATGGTGGCAGGTTTGGGAAGAGTATTTTTTTTTGTCTGTTTTCTTTTTAAAGAATGGTATATAAAGTATTTTCTAGTAATTTGGTAATATTTTTTTCTTATCAACCAGTAGTGAAAATATTAAGAAGCTTTTGCAGGACATAAAGAAAGGTCATGCTTTTTTGTTCAGACTATTCTCTAGATGTCCACAAACTACCTATACATTTTACCTCTGTATATATATGAAATATAGTGTTCATTGTAAATATATGCCCTGTAATTTCTTCATCAGAGGGAATTTATGATGTCACTATTTTACTATGAGATTCTGTTTCTCTTGCTGCAGCTGGAAGCTGCAAATAACTCTGTAATACAAAGTGTTATGTTATATGTTTTAATTGTACTGATCAAGCGGAAGCAAGACACAGCAGAGACAATCCTCCTCAGTGTTCAGTTCCTGGTGGTAGAAATAGAAAGAGGCTATTCTTTCTTTGTGCAGTCATCTGTTACCGTTGTGTGCTGTAGAGCTGCTGCCAATCCCACTGCTAGCTGTGGAATTTAGGAACTGTTATCAAGTTTGGTTTTGGTTTCTTTTAGGGAGGGAGTACAAACAAGAGTTGATGTCTCTTGTTGGCTTGGGATGAGTCCCTGTGTGTTTACAACACAAAAACGCAGTATTTTTCTATAAATGTATAGATTTTTAGTCAAAACATAGACAGAAAGGTATTTTAAGATGTCTTTTTTTTTAATCTTCATTGCTTAGACTGTTAGTTTTGTCTTCCAGATTCATCTTACCAGGAGAGGTGGACATTGAAGTTCCCTATGAAGACTTTTTGTCAGCAGATGAAGAAATGGATACTAGAAAGGAAAAAGAGGCCAAGAAGCGTCAAGAACTGCTATTATCAGTAAACTTCTCAAAGTAAATGAAATGTTAAGCCATGTTTTATTCAGAATTATAGATTTATAATTAACTACACAGTTGCAAGAATATAATTACTCTCATAAATATTATTCCTAATAGAAAAGTGGTTTAAATTTTAGTTGGCATTATATGGTGTCAAAGTTCTCGGTTTACTTAAATTCTTGATGTATCCCAGTGCACAAAGTCATTAAAATGTGTAACCTTTGTCTTCATACGCATGTGACGTAAAATAATAATGGCAAACATGAAAATTCCTGTTCTGACCACAGGCTGACACTGGAACAGAAGGAGCTCTGCCGTAGCAGGCTAAAGCTGTTAACTTTCCTTGATCGCCTTGAGACCTATGAGGTGAGTTCTTCTGAGTTGTCACACCATAGGCATTCCTGCAACTTTTGCATCGCATCATCATATCTTTTTTTGGTTATTTTTTGTGGTATTAATGTTTATAGCCTTCTTGAAAGGCTACATTCTGTCACTGGAGAAAAGTAAGATTTTTTTGTTTAAGTGGCTACGTTTCTTCTGCTTCACTGTCTCAAAAGGCTGGCTTCTAGTCTTGAGAGGTGGAGTTGGGCAAAAGCCTGCTTTGAACATCCTGTGTCTGCAGGGAATTGAGTTATGTAACAGCGTGGGATGTAGAGTTCAGGCAGGATTACTGTGATTTCCCTGTCAGTCGAATTGGCAAGTTCTATGCAAGTTCTCTAACAAATCCTTTTTTTCCATGAGCTTACCAGAGTGAAAGTTTTTGGAATGCCAAACTGTATTTTACTAAGGTTTTAAATTTTAAATTTGCAGTTGGCAACGCACACACTCTCATTATGGCTTTTACCACATCTCTGTAACTAATGATATCTAAACCATAACTAAAATAAGGCAGAAAATTGTCTTAGCTTATCAACCAAAAATGGATCTGGTTTTTTTTGTACTGAAACAAAAAACTCAGCATACTTTTGAGCATGTATCTCATACTTACTTATCCTAGGATAAAAAGATGTGTAGACTTTTTGATGCTATCGTAAATCTTGCATAAAAAGCAGTCTCTTTTTTTTTTTTTTTTTTATTTTAAAGGAAATCCTTGGAGGGCCTCATGCAGCTGAGCAGCATTATGATGGAGAATTCTTTAAGAAGTTCAGAAATCAGAATATTGTACTTTCAGCAAGAACTTATGCTCGGGTATTAATATTTATGTTGCTAGCACACAATATTGTTTTGGTATTGCTGTTTGCTCTTAGGTGCTTTTTCCTCCTCCCTTTGAACTTGGTTGAATCTCAATGAAAATTTAAGAGGGGGCGTCTTAGATTTTAAATAAATAAATGCTGTGACCCTGACCTTATTTTCTTTGTTGCTAAAGAAAATTTAAAAATGAACTGTTTTTTATATGACCTAAGCTTTCTTGCTCATTTTTAGTCTAAATCAGTCCTAAGCTCTGCAACTTACTGTTCTGTTCTTTAGGAAAGCAATGTCAGAGCCCTGGAAATTTTGTTCACTTTCCATGGATCAGCTTTACTTCCACACAGACAGGCAATTCTGTCCAATTTTCCAGAGACTACTTCACCACACGAGTATGCTTTGCTGTTACCTGAAGCTTGGTAAGGATGCATCAATAGATACTAACTCAAAGAGAGATGAGTTTTAGATTAATACATAAATTAATTTCTACTCACGGCAATCTGCTGTTGGTTATTGTCTGGAATTAAGAGAGCAGCTTTGTCTGTATGGGACTTGACTTGACCAGTCACGATTTTCTGCTTTATTTTGTGCCATTTGTGGAATCTTTTTGGTCATTAACAGGAAAGCATGGATTTTAGAGGTTCTTTGCTCCATTACATATGTAAGAGGGAACATGGACTTTTCTGACCTGAAACTGCCCAGATTTTCACATGTGTAATACAGGTCTTTAATTGGCTTGTGGTAGCAGCCAGTGTTAGGAAATGAATAATACAAGTGTTTAGGTCCCTGGAAGCAAATACATTTTTCTGGATTTGTTTTGTGAAGTAATTTAACACTTAAGCAGTCAGTAACTTCAGAATCATTAATTTTTTTGATACTGATTCTTGTTCGACTTGGTAAGGTAGAATTATGAAAAGCTTTAAATACAGACGTTCCTCCTGTTTCATTTCAGCATGAAAGGTTACTTTGCTGTAAATTTCAACTAAATTTTTGTAAGAGAGTTTTCATTGAACATCGTAATTATGTTCTGTATATTAATTAGAAGAATATTTTGCTTCTAGAGTATTTCTTCTAGACACTTCAGTTATGAAATTAGTTTTGAAGCATATTGTTCAGTGCTCATAAAGAGATGGACAGATTTCATTATTTAATATTTTACAACAGGGCTTTGAAGCCTTACTTCAGAGGGAAAGTTTTTGGAGGCGCTAATAGAATTTTTTTTTTTTTTGTAGTCTTCCATCATTATAGTTGAGCTTTTCACTTCAAGGTTTTACCAGTCTCATTTGGGCAATTCTCCATTTAGAATTAGGGGTTTTCAATTCATTAAGATATTCCCCTGACACTTTTCCTAGGTTTTAATACTTACAGTTTTGTCCTCTCTGAAGAGAAAGAAGTCTTTTTTTCATGATAGTTGATGCTTCCCTTTTTATTTCTTAGTTGTATTAGGAACACAGTTAGTGATTTAGGTAAGGTGTGAAAACACTCGTTTTTTCCTTTTCTTTAAGGTGACAGTTAGGACCATGAAGAGAAATTATTGCAGTGTTTATAAAATTGGTAAAATGTATTCCAGTCTTTCGCTTTTGATAAGGTTTATAGTGTGAGACATAGGGAAGAATGGTCATCTTAAATGTGGTTATGATTTATTGTTGATCATAAATAGGCTCCTCGTCTTTCTGAAGGGTTATTTGTTCTTGGTTTTGTTTTTTTGATTTTGGTTTCTTTTTCATTTTTTTATTTTGTTGTTTGGTTTGTTTACAAAACTGACTTATATGCCAAGAGACAAAATGACAGCTAAAATAAAACATTTCACTAGTGATCTAGTAGTAAAGATGTGAAGTTATGGGGTAAGAACTTCGTTTTGTCTGCTACTGAAAAATGAAAGTATGTATTTTGAGTCTTTATTCTCATAGCAGACAGAACTTTCCAGTGCTAGAATCAAGCGTGTGCAGGTTCACACTTTTTTTTCCCCAGGCTGCAGAATAGACAATACTCTCTGTGTCTTTTGAAGTTTCTGTCTTTGGACAGCTACAAAATGAAGATGAGATAAAACCCTATATACACAAATCCCATATACTTATAAAAACATACTATATATTTGATACAACCTTTTTCTAAAACTTTCTCTGTTGCAGGACTGATTGCTTTCATAACGTTGCTACATATACTCCCTAAACCAGTATTTTATTAATGTAATTAAATTAAATATGTACTGATGACAGTATCTATTAATGAGAATAATATACTAATGAAATAGATTTAGGTTGTACAAAGTAAAATTTTCTTACTATTTTGTGAAGGTTTTTTGTGAAATGGGATTGGTCTCCCCTTCTCCCCCCCTTCCCCCCAGTTCAAATAGCTTCAGCTTCTGGCAATTCTTGTTTCACATGAATCAAAGAGAATTGAAGTTCTTAGTAATTTTTTGTGAGTTTATTGTCCTTTTAGCTGTAGCATTTGTTTTTTAAAGAGTTTATTAATATGGATAAAGTTACTGTCATTCTGTAGATATGTTGTCATTGTTATGAAATGTAGTTTAAATGAGTGTGCTCTCTAGTTTTTGTCTTATTAGAAGACGGTATGTAGATGTAATTTGCTGTAAATTAACTGATTGAGCAAGATCATGATACAGTTTATTCATTCCCATGCAACATTAAAAAGTTGTAAGCACTGACTGTAATTAATACACTTCTGAACAAAAGAAAAACATTACAAAAATATAAACTCCAATGTTTTAATTGGTAGAAAAGATGTTGCAGCACTACTGCACAGTCCCTTCAGCTTATGTAGCTTGTAATTACAGAAGTCTCAGGACAGGCAGTGAGAGTGAATCAATTTGTGTTGATGAACTTTGGCTTCAGGCAAATAGATTCTGAATCATGAAAGGACTTTGTCTGGTTTTCCTTTTGAAGTTTCACACTGCTGCAGTTACAAATTAGGGTATATCCTGCAGAAGGTGTTTTGGTTTTGTTTTTGTTTTTTTTTTTTTACTTTCAGTTGCAGAAAAGGCTGCTCTCTCATGATTTCTTTTAGATCCTTTTTTTTTCTGGAGATTGGTCACAATGTCTGTACCAGGAGATACCAATAGGGTATTTGGTCACTGTGGTGCATCTGATGAGACTGCTGACACAGTGGTCATTGCGCATTTAAAACTGCAGCCTTTTCCAGTGGCCTTGCTTAAAGAACACCTTGTTCACGCCTTGTTGCTGCCTTTGTTGCTCAGTCTCCTGCAGGTCAGACCCCCTGCTGATCAGAAATGGTTTTGGTGGAGGTGTCTTCTACGTCTTTGTATATGGCTGTGTGTGTGTAGGATGAAGTACTGTTTGAATTTATTCACGCATATTGTGACTGTGTACACTGCACACTTCAAACAATAAAGGGGTTGATTCCCAGCTGCAGCTGTGTGAGGTGACACTCATCCCTATGGGAATTCACTACACTGCTTTATGCTCACTTAGTTCTTCTATCTCTGGGGGAATCTGGCAGAGGAAAAATATGAGGTTGTATAGTAGATGCTGCCTTGTCTGTGCACTGAACAGGTGAGGTGGGTAAATAGGCACCACCATCTACAGCCAGGGTAAGAGCACTGAGCCAATTGCTTGCTGTGTACCTCCACCAACATGAATACACGTACAAGTGCTATATATGAAAAATTTCCTAACCTATAAGAAATCTTTTTGTAAAGGTTGTGTTACAACTGCCATTTTCTTTCATCTGCATCCTCCAGTTCAGCTGCAAATAGTAAATTCTCAGTACCTACTGAAAGAAAGGCTCCTTTGGTTAGCGCATTCTGTAGGCATAAAGCAGCTATTTTTCTTGTACCCATTTATGTGGTTTACATTAGGACAGCATTTAAAGGCCAGTGTCACAAAAACTGGAGGTCTTGTCAGTCAAAGAAGAACTGGCGTAAGTAATTGTGGCAGCCTGGGAGCTTGTAGCCACAGCAGCCCCTGGATGTGCCCTGGCCACACTCCCTGGGCTAGGGAGACCCATAGGTCTCCCAGGATGCCAGGGACCAGGATGCCTTGTTCTGCTCCCCTTTCCTTAGCCCTACCTGTGTACCACCCCTGTGCCCTCAGACTATTGGTCCCTGATGTTTTCTCTCCACCCCTACTGACCCCATATAGAAAACCTGAACACTTCCTCTTTCACTCTCTTGCTCATCCTCTGTTTGTCCCATCCTCATCTACCTCCTTGGAATTGCGCTGCACATGTGGCTGGAATAAATCCCTCCCGGAGACGAATCCTGACTGTGCCATCGACTTACTGAGGAGACTATCCAGGGTGTCTGAGTGTGTGCGTGTGTGCGTGTGTGCGTGTGTGCGTGTGTGTGTGTGTGTGTGTGCAGTGGCCTCGCCGTGCAGCTCTCAGCCAGAGATGCTTTCAGAAGGTTGCAGCATCTTTACTACCAAACCCCCGGCTGCAACAAGTAATGGAGAAAAAAAGTAGATTTTTTTTTCCTTCTGTGACATGTTTTTCAGAAATGTATATATTTCTTTCCCTGTATCTGCTTGTAAAAAATCTCAAATGGTAGATATCCTTTTGTTTTTTATTTTTGGCACATATTTTATGGCTTAGCATCTTTAGGGGTTACTCAGAACAGTTCAGGAGTTCTCTAAGCAGGGAATTTATGTATTCATCAGACTCTTGCAAAAGACTGATTTTGGTGCGCTCAACAGCTCCCTGAGTTGAGAAGGAATCTGAAATACTAAGACACGTTGGTGGCTGTAAATGCCTGTTGGCTTCAGATTGGTATTGTGATAAATGGCCATTACGAAGTAATGTGTTTTTGCAGAATTGAGATTGTAATGTTTTCCTACTTCTTTTCATACTATTTCTCAGCTTCTTTTATGATGATAGCTCCTATGTCTCTGCTGTCTCTTATTGGGTTCATGCTCCTTCTCAAAGATCCATCAGATGCACAGACTCCATCTGTTAGGACAACTAGAATGAAGGTGGTGAAAGTTTAGGTATTCAAAGGAGATGAGATGATAGCTCTTTTTAATCTCTGTTTTAATAGCTATAGCTAGTGTTCTTAATCTATAGTTAAGACTGTTGCCCTCAGGTTTTTAAATGTGATCTCTTAAAATAATGTTTTACCGCCATTATAAATACATAACCAGAGTATTTTCCCTTTTCTTTTAAGTTTCTTACCCTTTATGCTAGGCTTAACTGCTGTATTGTAACATTACTGCTCACATTTTCAACTCACGGAAGTCTGGAACTTCAAATGTACGGTTCCCTCAGCAGCCATAAGTCTGCTATATTGCACATTATGCTGTAATAAAAATCTTCCCCCTAAGATAGCAACTTTTTATGTTGCTGTGTTTTTGCTTCTTAACTTTCTCAAATACTGGTGTTCATTTGTGACATAAAGTGAATTTTTACTGGAGAGTTGTGGATGAACTCCATTTGCCTGATGAACTAGGGTGGGAATGGAAGTATCTCCTAAAAACTTAGTGAAGGTTTTAAAACCTGAAAATTTCCATATAGTTGACTTCAATCTATGAATGAGTAAGTACTACTAAAAGTTCATAAGCAATTAAGTCTGCCTTTTCGTAGTGGTATCTTCTCCTGAACTAGGTTTTTAGTTATTGCCTGTGGCACTGCAGTTTCAATAAAGCTCTTAGAGCTTCATCTCTTCCCTTCCTCATATGTGCATGTAAATAGGTTTGATGACTGAATGTCTGCAGAACTGTGTAATACATAGTCCCCTCTTTTTCATATTAGTTTTTTTTTTCTTGTGAAGCTGAATTGCTTTTGTTTGTAGTGTAATTCAGAGGTGTTCATGTTAAAAGAATTAATTATATGGTCAGGTTTTTTTAAATTTGCTTGAATTCATTTGTATAGTGCTACAGTGAAAATAATAAGGGCCTAAATTTTATGTGTGTGTCTTTTTGCTTTGCACTAACAGGAAGAAAAAAAGAGTTCAGAGGTAGAGAGAGAGCAATGTAGTTAATCTATTTCAAGGATGTATTTGGAAAAAAAAAAAAGGAAGACCTTACCTTCTACTATGAAGTAGAAAAAATAATTTTTGAGGAGAAGATCAACTTGTCATGTTGACACTCGTGTTCTTGCCTGGATTGACTTCTCGTAGGAGCAGGGACAGTTCTTGTCCATGTAAAAATAATAAAGCAGTGGTTTGGAGGAAGAGAGAATCGTCTGCAAACTGCTTATGTGGGATTCTGTGATAACAACAGGAGCAGCTCATTATAGCCAGAAGGCTGCTGCAGACAGTGATCTGGCAAATGTACCAAGTTGGTCGTGAGGAGTTTTTGAAGATGAGACTGAGAACTTGAAGCCATGAGGGAGCTGTGGAGAACATGAACTGTCAGGGAGGAAGGAGGGAAGTTTAACAACCTGCTGTGCTGGAGCTGAGCTGTCATTCAGCTGAGAGAGCTGAGTGTGTTCAGCATGGAGAGGGTTTCAGACAGGCCAGTAGCAGCCTACACAGAACTTCCTACAGCATATGAGCTGAACTGTGGCTGTGCTGTTTATCCACAGAACATTGACAGGATTTCCTTTGTATTTCTGGCTAGTTAATGCTTGATTTATTCTGACTTCATCTACCATATGTGTCTTTTGCCTGCATAATCCTGAACTGAAGTTTGGCTTGCCTTGCCCAGTCTTCTAATGAAGTGTACTGCTGCCATTGTCTCATCTGTTTGTTGTTGTTTTACAGGGTTTAGAATAAAATTTCTCCCAGGAACATTAATTACGCTTTGTAAATGTACACTTCTGAAGGAGTATTTTCACTATTTGGTGGCAGATGTCTTTGATCTTACTTGGAGTTCAGCTTTGTCTTTAAAATACCTTTCACAAAATTAAAATAGGCTATTGCCTCACAATTTTAATTGTATACATGAAGAAAAAAACCCACAGTGAGCTTCTGAACTGGGCTTGTGTAGTGTTAGCTGACTTTCATGATGTTTAGATTATTCATTCCAGGTTGTTTAGGAGGGAAGAAAGTTTCCCTCTCCCCAAATTCCATTAGAGGTTAACCACATAATTAAAACATAGCTTGGTTTGTTTATACGAAATCAGTTACAACTTTGTCCTCTGGTGGCAGAGCTGCTTCAAAAGACCTGTCATTGCAGTGTGCACAGCAGGGATTCTGAAGGTTAGTTAACTGTGGCCGCCAAAAGCAGTGGGATACCTTTTCCACTGGTTTATGCAGATCAGTTTTCCCAAAATGCATTATGTTTTTGGCACTCTGTTTTAGGCAGCAGCTGTACTTCAGTCTTGATAAATTTGTCACGTCCTATGGATATTCGTGGAAAATGAAGTACTTCTCTCTTTGCCCACCACTGCTGTACCACTTAGTATATTGAACAACTGGAAAACTAAAAATACATGTAATCAGTTCTGTAGTTGCATTTACCAATTCACTGTTCAGATACTATAATGAAAGAAAAGAATGTTTTCATGCAATATGAACAATGCAGTATATATCACAGCTGTTTGAGACCGTATATCTAGGATGCATTTCTTATATTTCATCCTCAGCTATGGAATAATTGTGACATAACAAAACTGTTTCAGAGACGTAAGAGTTGCAGAGCAACAGAAAGTGGCATTGATTTCCTCATTGCAGTCTGAGAAGATAAGGACTTTGGTCAAATGAGTTTTTAAATTAAATGAAAATATAATCTTTTAGGTATTTAATTTATGTAACACACAAGCTTTCAAATGAGGAATTAGTGTTTCTAACGTTATTTTTCAGACAATGATACATGCTCAAAAAAGAACAAGCAAAGATTAATCTACTACCAAAATTCCCCAAACCTACTTCTAAAAACATCGTTGTCTTTCACCAGAAAGATACTGTTTCATAAATGTGTTGGGACAAATTGCATTTTGTATTCAACACTCAATGTAGATGAGTTTAGAAGGGTAAAGATTTAAAGAAAAAATACTCTGAAATTTCAGCTTGAGAAGTCCTGGAGACAGGTCTGTTGTATGAAATGCTTAAAAGGAAAAATAAAAGCAAAGCCACACAGTTGCTATTGGTAATGGAGAGCATTGGAACCTGACCTTAAAACGGAGTTAGACCTTCCTCTTTTGAAAGCTTGTCTGTGTAGAGAAAAATAATCAAAATAATCTGCGGGCTTGAATAAATGCTCTTGGTAGGATACAGAAACTACAATAGCATGGGCCTCTTTTGTCAAAGAAAAGAATGAGAAGAATTGCCAAGCCAGTGTAAACAATAGTGAGAAGAGCAATACAGGAAAAGTCAGCTCTTTTTGAAGAAACAGAGTTGAATACCTCCATAATCAGTCAATTTACTGGATTCCAATCTTATTTATTCTACTCTTGAAAAGAAAAGAGAGAAGGGTAAAGGGTAGGGGAGAAGCAGTGGCTCAGGAAAAAATCAAAAATACCCCAAAGCCCTGCTACTATTTGCGTACAGCTATAGTATAGCACAGCTGATGGTTTCTTTTAGTTGGGAAAGCAGCCACCTGCCTTAGTGACTACAGGGATCGGCTGCCGTGTCTGGAATTCCGAGTGCATGGGAATGCAGCCTTAACCTGCACGTGCCTCTGACCTCTGTGGGATTTCCGTTACAAACACAAACCTGCGGAGTTGTATAGCGCAAGGAGAGTGAACGCTGGGTGCAGCAGCACAGTGTACCCTGCATAAACAACAGGCTGCCCATGCATGCTGAATTCACCACTTCAGCCCTGCTAGATCTCTGTCTTGCGTACAGGGCATGTGTGGAGGTTCTGATCTGCCCCTGTTCAGCTGGATTTGCTGTACAAGTGTTATAAACAAAATCATGGTAGAAAATGGGAGCTCTGCCTCTTTTCAGATATATATTCGTGTCTGTATCTCTTTGTCTCGTCTGTGTGCATGTTTTTGAATTTTCAGACTGCGGTGGTATTTTGACACCTGAAGTCTTTCTCAACTGACTTGCTTCCATTTTAACAACTACTTTTCTGGAGTTCTGTAGCTCTCTGTTTCTGCATGCGTCACTGAAATTACTGACTTTAGAAATCTGAGGAAAAAAGAATAGTCAGTGCTACACTATAAGTATCAGTTAAGAACAAACCTTGTGGTATACGTTGGGATAAATAGTGTGTTCTAATCTTTGCCTTTATAAAGGGCTTAGGTACGAGGATGTCTCATCCTTTGCCTCGATCAAGACTGATTTATTCCAGTCCTTGTATTTAATTTCAAATACTTTTGAGAGTACTAAATACTAAAGAGATTTTACTAACTCTTCAGAATGAGGAGAGATAGTAAGGACAGTTGGATACAGTCATGTAGGGGGCAAGAGGAAACTGCATATTTTATTAGCATAGTTTAGAAGGTGAATGGAGTTAGGAGTCAGCTCTGAGTGCTGTGGGTTCTGCTAGGGTGTTGTGTATGTGTTCTGAGCTCATCAAGAAACTTACTTGTTAAGACTGACTTTACATAAATGCTGATTTCTACTAGGATGAAAAGTCTTGCAGCTGAATCTTTTTTGGTGGTGTTTCATTTAAGCATTTAGAGGAGATGGTTTCTGAGTGCTGCTTGACTCTTGGTGAGAATTTAAAAATCTAAAATTCCTCTCTCAACTTATTCCAGTGGTGAGCCTGAATACTTTTAAAATGGCAAATGAAGCCAGAGCAGAAAATACTTTAAAAAGTATTTTCTGTGGCTTATCCATACACCTGACTTAAAATACTTCAACTAACTTTTTCTGCTGTGAGAAGGGAAGAAAGAGTACACATTTTGCAGTCAAGATTGCACTGCTTGATGATTCTTTCCCATGAAATGAAAAATCTTGTTTTCTTTAGTGTTCCGGAGTGAGGTCTGTTAATCAGCTTTTATGAAAAACTTTTGAAGTGTGCTTTTAGCACTTCTGGAATTACGGTGTCTGGACAACTGTAGGTTTCACTTCTGCAAAATCTTGTGCTGAAACATGAGATTGGTCTTGGTAGATTTGGCCAGAAGGCAAATGGCCAACAGTAGTTTTCAGGAGAGGAAAATAGGTACAGGCAAGCACACTGCAACATTTACTTGAAGTTTCTCAAGTGAGAAATAACATACATCTATAATATATGACTCAAATATCCTCAACTAGATATTTCCTAGATGTAGTAAACTTTCATGAGACTGTATTCCAGGAATTCATTCTATTTTTGAATCCAAGTACAGGGTGGTTTATCTTCTATGCCATGCAGCAGGTAGTTAACAGCTTAGCTACGAATTGTGTAAAACAGTATCTGCTGTTTATTGTAAACGAGACCCTGTCTCATCAGTGTTTACACTGTTGTAGGAAGTAAGAACAGTGAAATATCATTTCCTATTTAAGTGAAATGATAACATGAACAACTTGGCACCAGTCTTGGCATATTGGTTCTTCTAGGATTCTTCGATCTGCTCCGGCATTTGGAAAATGGATGTCCTACACTTCTTGCCTCTAGTCATTCATAATGCTTGTGTCTGTACTTTTTACAGGTTTTTTTTTTATTGTACCCTGTTGAGAAAACAGGCAGAGAGAGGCAGAGTTGCACATTGCTTCATCACTTGATAGATTTTGGAGTTGCAGGGAAAGGGAGACAGAAAGCAACTTTCACAGAGAGCAAAGCCTGGGAACTTGAATTGAGTGAGATCTTTCTTAAACATTACTTTTTTTAAGTGGTAAAATTTCAGCTTCAGTTGACACTATAAACCTGGGATGTTAGAGAAATTATTTTTAATGCAGTCTGCATGTAATGCATGACTTCTTTTATTTGAAAAGGATTCTATTTTAAAGTGTATCTTAAAAAAAAATATGTGAAGCAGTTGGGATTTAAGGGCAAACCCAAGTGGCTTTTGTGTTATAGGGATAGGAAAAGAAGTGTCAACTTTTAGATGGTAAGAAGGAAATACAGATTATTTTCTGAAAAGTTAGGTGTGTGGGCTGTGTAGGTGATTGCCTGTCTGCAGAAAGAAACATTTGCGAGTACCTATTGGCTTTAGGCCGGGGTTGGTAACGCTTGCTTGCATAAAAATTAAGCTTTTTAGTCTCTAATAATTGTTTATCAGAGTCAGTAATGTAACTTTACTATGTCAAGAATAATTAGAGGTTAGAAACATGTAATTTGTACTGATGCCTAGGTCAGTTAAAAATATGTAAGTTTTACTAACTTTAATTGTAAACCTTTTGTGCTACTGAATCTGTAAAGAAACGACTTCTTGATTGGAACTTCATGTCCTGGTTGTAACTTCACCACATCTATGGTGAGTATGCTGGATGTGGCAGCAAAATTATGAAGAATGTGGTCAGTGTGGTGTTTGGCAGTACAGGCTTGGGCCAGTAGATTTTTCTTTAACTTCTTTTTTTTCTTTTTTTGTTTCTCTTCCCATCTCATACTGAGGGACAGTATCATTAGGATTGTGTGTGTGTGCGTTTTGAAATATTTTGGGTCCTTGTCATTCAAATCTCATTCTGGCAAGGGTGGTTTTAAATTTGCATTCTTAATGTCTGTATTTGTTTATTTTCTCATTAATTAGTAATTTAATTTTAATTTTCTAATTAATTAGTAATTTTCTCATTTAATAATTTGTTAGTCTAAAGAGGAGAATGTTGAAGTTTAAATATGCATTAAATATATGCACCTCTTTCCTTACTATTTTGCATGACTTCTTTCTCTCAATAACAATCCAAGCAACCATTGGAAAAACAGCCAAACCAAAGATGATTTCCCCAAAGTTTCTTCTGGGCTTCTGAGATTATACAGGAAGTTTTATTCAGGTGGCAAGCTCTTACTTAAGAGAGTCATGAGAAGCCCAGGTGACTACTGGGTACAAGAATTTGCTTTCAGAATAAATACAATAAGTGACATGTGCTGCAGTTTTCTTATCGGGTCTTACTGTAATTATTTACTTATCATGTGTCTCCTCTATTGCTCCACTGTCAGGTAAATGTATCAGAGACTCTTTCAAAAGCCGGATTTTGAAAGAGAGGTGTAGGGGCACAGTTTGTGTTCTCTTTACTAGAATAATGGAATAGTTTATGTTGGAAAAGACCCTTAGGATCAAGTCCAGCTTCAAACCTAACATTGCCAAGTTCACCTCTGAACCATGTCCTTAAGTCCCACATCTCCGTGTCTTTTAAATACCTTCCAGGGATGGAGACTGAGCCAAGAGGTGAGTGAGAGAAACTGACAGAGAGGGTCTGACCTTGGTGTACCGGGTCCCTGGTACACCTTGGGCTGTTCTTAGTGGAGCTGTGGGAAGGAATGAGACTAAGGGAGGAGCAGGATCTGGTGCAAGTTCTTTGCTTTGTGATTCTTAAGCTTCTGAAACTGCTTAGGCCCTCAAGCTGCTTTTAGAGTTTCCACTGCCAGCTGATCTTTGCCAACAACTGAATATCTTCTTGCCCCTGTAGTTTATTTAAAAAATTTGTTATTTTATTGTTTTACTAACAAAGAAATAATATCACATACAGTATGGGCCTGTAGGACTTGACCACATAAAATGATTTTAACAAAGTGCATTACAAATCTTGGAGACAGAATAATAGTTAAGACATTAGTGTGTGAGCTAATGTTGGAAGAAAAAGCTATCTGTAATGTGAAATTGGAGTTGTTACCTGAAAATCTTCTCTTAATTTTACTCTCATAGTAGTTCTGCTACAGTTCTGCAGACATTTTAAACAGCTTCTGAAATGAAACCCTTGTCTGTCCTTTGCTGTATAAAAGCTCATTTTTTTTCCTATTAAGAAGGTGTGTTAATATTAAAAAAAACCCTCTAACTCCTCCCGAAAGAACAACACCAACAAGAAACCTCCAAACCCAACCAACCAACCAAGAAACCAAACAAGCCCACTGTCATATGAAAACAGGTTTCCTCAAACCTTTTGTGTTTTTTTGTGTGTCTGAGACCGTTGTGCCAGAGCAGTCTGTCAGAGTCCCATTATGGGGACTCTTCACGGAGTGGTGCTAGGTCGGAGGGCAGTTCTAGGCCAAACGGGGACCCCTCCTGAGTCTCCACACCTTTATTCAAGTGTGTTCCCTGCTGCCAGTGACTTCCAGCCCCCTTGAAGGACTCACACTAACATTTTATGGTATAACACTCTTTATGAATAAAATTGTGACAGGTTAAGGTTTGAGGATTGCCGGTGATAGTATCTGACTGCAAAAACATATTCAAAGCAATATATACTATATCATATAGCAATCTCTATTCCCTAACCAAAGTTAGCTCGAGGTGCTCATTAAGTGTGCATGGAACATGGTTCTTACCCAATGGACATCCCTATGAGGGAGAGGACAGGTTCAGCCCGTCAGCTGACCCCGGAAGTTAGCATGGAGTCTTCCCTGACTTTTCCCCATTCTTAATTCTTATACTATTTATTTACATTTAAGTGAAGAAATAGTATAAAAGTATATACTTTTATACCTATTCAGTGAGGGTTGGAGGTGCCTTGGAGGCAGGGAACGTTGGTATAGTATGTGATGTAACGTTGGGATGGGGATATGCACCAGTCCAAGGAGGGTGTTTTTGCCACAGTTGATGGTTCAATGGCAAGACATCTTTGTCTCCTTTGGGTTTTAGCTGCTCTGTGACTTACCAGCTAAAAAGTGCTGCTGAGTTCCCTCCTCTGCAAAGATTTCAGCAGAGCCTGGCCATGGTGTCTCCACGCTGCTCCACCCTTCATTTAGTCCCCCTTAGCATGTATTGTGTGGGGGAAATCGGGCACCCTGACCTCATTCCATGCAGGGAGGAGCAACTGCATTTTCCCCTATAATTTCCATGCTGTTACAGCTGTGTCTGTAACTTTCCAGTTTTTTTTTATTTTACCCCCAATCTTTTCCCTGCCTTCACTCCTCCTTGCTCCCCCAAACAAAACAACCAATCAATCCCACCTTGAAATGTCTTCTTAAGCCTACTGGGAAATGAATGGGAAAAATTTGCTAAGAGATGAAATTGTCTTAGACAAAGTTTGTTCTGCTTTCTTTTCTATCAAATAAAACATAGGAAAGAAGAGCATTATCAGTGGAAATATAAAGTCCTGCTTGTACTATCTTGATTTTATAATTTGGAAGGCAGCCTTGATCACATTTGGCTTTTCTGGTATATCTCTGGCTGCTAAAGAGAACTTTTTTGCTACAAACTGGGCCTTCCATAATAACATTCTCATGTATGACATTTGAAATACAACTATATTAATTTAGTTTATGAAGTCAGTTTTAAACATTAAATTATTGATAAATTATGTTATTTAAGATTTCAACAGCTACAGCACCCCTAATCCCCAAAATGTATGGGGCTGATGATGAATCTTTCAAAAATAAGAAAGTTGCTTTATTCCTGGTATTTATACCACAAATGTTAGTTTGGAGTTTTCTTTATGCATTATTTTTTAATGATGTTGCTATGTGGTGTGTAATTAAAAAGAGAGTCATAGAGTGTTTTGTTCAGGTGAGCAGGAATTGAAAGCAAGTGTTGCTATAGCTCTGACACAGGAATTAGCAGTTTTCCGTTCTCACCACTCCATTTGTTTGACTTCTATAACCTGCAAATCTGCCTCTACCTTTTTGTTGTTGGATTACTACAGCATGTATAATTTGGAGGGTTGAAATTACAGTGATAAAGCATGAGGTGTTTTTTGCTAATGCACAGAGAAGGGAAAAAAAGAGTGACCAGTCCTCTGGATGAGATGTGTATGGGTCAGGGCAGTTTATGAGCATACCTTGCTTTGTTCAGTAAGTTTAGTGGCTGTTGCTAAATGAGATGGAGTTACTGATTTTTAGCTTGCTGTTTTGACTCTTACTATACTGTGAAATTGATTTGTTGTTTGGAGTTGTGTTTATTTTTAAGCTACTGAGTTACAATGCTGCTCTTCAAGGGATGAGGAGATTGTGTCAGTTGTTAGTTTATAAGTAGGGATTGTCTGTGTAGTATTGCCATTGCTGTTTATTTTCAGGGTCAGGAGAAAAGTAATTAAATTTAAAATAGCTTATTGTTCCGGTATGCTGCAACTCTAATGTTTCTACTTTGTACATGGTTTGATTCTTATTTCTACAAGTGCCATAACCTATAAAGTTCTTCTCTTCCCCATTAGTTTATGTTCTGCATATCTTGACACAGTCTTCTAATGTTTTATGCTGCCTGAACAGCTAGCCTTCTACACCAAGCCATGACTAATCATTCTAGTAATAATTCATTATATTCTTAATCTGCATCTTAAATTAAACGTTTTTTTTCTTCTTTCTCAGTATTTAGAGAATGTTTCACTCTAGAAGTTTGTAGTCAGAAACCCACATTAAACTTAATTGAGAAGATCAGCGCAGCAGGGCATGTGTCATTTCAGTATGAGGATTTGTGCTAAAATTTGAACAAGTTTTATTTTTCAAGATGTGAAGATCATAGGCTTTTACTCTTTTCAGTCTTTTGTGACAGCATATGAAGTCAGAATACTTAGTGTGAAATGGTAAAAATTCTGAAAGCACGTAGTGGGATTTTTTGGTTTTTTTAAAGCATAGTAAGAAAATCAATTTATTAATCTTCTTTATTGGATTTTTAATGGTATAGGTAGAATATGTATTGTATTTGTATGGGTGACATACAGGCAAAACCACACTTCTAAAGCTGCACTAAGAAATAATGAATCTTAAATAATTGATACTGTAATTGCCTGACAAAAAGACATAAAATTACATAAAGCTTCTCTTTCCTGTCATACCAGCTACAAGAAGGGGACATTGAAAATTGTTCCTTGGAACGAGCAGAAACATCGTGAAGAAGACTGGTGTGAAAAACCAGAATGCAGGTAAGTATATATAAAAGCAAAAATATAAAGAATTTATTTACTAATTCTTAAAATGTGGGAATTGACCCAGTAAGACTCACTTATTATTTTTGTATGCACTAACTTGTGTTTTCAGCTTTCTCAGTGAGACTGATTGAGCAAGTGGACAGTGGAGGTTGTGCAAACCTGATCTTCAGTAGAGAGTGTTTTCTTTCATGATCTATCACGTGTTTGAAATCTCTTACTAGTTCAGTAGAGAGGATTCTTTCTTTCATGATCTATCTCCTGTTCAAAATCTCTTAGTAGTTCCTTTGCTGACAAAAACTAGCACTCACTGTGATTGGCATTTGAGTCTCATCAATTTATTGTGAAATGGTAGGTTGATTGCATAATTTTCTTTAAGAAGTTTTAGGAAAAAGACTGATGTTAAAACAGGTGAGCAAATATGTACTTAAACGTATACTTTTTTTTTCAAAAGGATGATCATTGAACCACCTTTGCAAGATGAAGGCCAGTTTCTGTATGAAATGCAACCTGAGTTACTGAAGTACAGGACTACTGACCTTTCAGTAGATCTCGTCACTGATTGGTATTTGAGCAGAGCACAGGAAATTGAAGAATATGCAATGCAGGTGAGAGCAGCAGCAGGAAATGATGATGGCTGAGCAGCCTTCTTCAACAGAATCCTTAACAGTCCTAATGCATATTAATAGACACTTCTCCTTTAGTAGTGTAGACTGCGTCTCAACTTCATTATGGCTTTTGAAGTACTTGTTTTTTTTGTTTGCAGTGTACTTAGGCTTGCTCTGAAGTTTACTCAGCCAAATAATTAATCCATAGAAATGAAGAGGAAGCCAGTAGATTCTGTTCCATTTGTTTTACCATAGCAGACAGTATCTCTCTTGTAATCCATGAGAAGTGTTTACTGTTGCACTTTACATTTGTAACTAAGGGAGGGAAAGTTGTGCACAGCATGTTGGGAAACATGCTTTATTCCCTGTCACGTGCTGCTGTATCGTGTATATTGATACCTGTCGGTCACTGTCGTGTCAATATGTGGTACTGTCATGATTTCTTCCTTGCAGTTTTACTGTGTGTCTGTGGGACTACCATGCAGCTTATTTTCACTTGATTTTCTTCATATGTTAAAAGTGTTTGAAACTCTATGACGTAAAGATAAGCATTGCACATAAAAACAGAACTCATCACTTGTGTGCTCCAGTATTTTATTGCTTCTCAAGCCAGTTTAGCTGCATGAAAAGGAGGGTGACTGGAAGTATCGCTATAGGTTAGTTCTGATGGGTGGGTTCTTCTCTTCTACTAGCTTGCAGTCCTCCAGGGCTCTTTTTAATCATAGTTGCATGTGATCTTAACAACCTGTCAGTAGGTATGGAAATAAAAGCAACTTCCAAGGATCAGTTAAATTATATAATGTATAAATTAAGTTGCATTCTGCTCTCCAAAATTTATGTCTGCCTTGCTGAATATTTACAGCCAGTGTTGTGGTCTTTGAAATCGAAATAGAACCTTTCATATAAAGGTAGTTTCAGTCACTAGGGAAGAAGACTGTCACTGGTTTTTGTGACATAAAATGCAACAATTAAAATTACTAAATCATATTCAGCTAGAAAAGTCACATTGCATGTCAGTTACCTGACTGTCTTAGTTTAAAGCAATCCTTCATATTCCATATACTGAGAGGAGCTGTGTGTGGTCTCCAGAGGGAATAATATTCTAATTTACGTGCATCAATAGGATGCACCTTGGTTAAAAGCATATAACGATATCATCCCCTAAGATTAAGCATTTTATGTGGGCTTCATAAAGCTGGGGAGGACAATCCATCTAGGAATATACAGTCCACAAAAGCTTCTAGGAGCTTAAAATTGCCTGTTAAGCAACAGGGAAACGTAGCAGACGCACAGACAGGACACAGATTGAAGTTGGTCTTTGGCGAACAGTTGTACAGCAGTGTTTTTTGTTATTATTTTTCAGGTAGACTGTGCTCTGTCCCTTGTTCGTCTTGGCATGGAGAGGAACATTCCTGGCCTGCAGGTGCTTTGTGACAATCTGATCACTCTTGAGACAGTGGTTTATGAGACTGATGGTGATCGAACTTTGACTTTGAAGGAACTCTTAGAGATGAAGGACATTGAGAAGCTGAGACTGTTGATGAAGAATGTAAGTGTTTTGAATAAATCGATAAGTATACATAGAAATCCAGTAACTCAGGTTACCCTGGATCCTGTATATATAAAGATACTGTCATTTTTCTAATGAACCTCCATCTTTAATTCCATAAAAATTCTGCATTTTCACTGTTTCTTTTTTGTTGTTGTTGTGGTAGGGTTTATTCTTTGTTTATTTGTTTCTAAAAAAAGCTAAATTGTCTCAGTTTTCTCAAAGACCCACTTTGTCCCTGGCTGAGGACTCAATTTTACTAAATCTTCTTTTGAAAGCTGTGAATTGCCTGTTCATTGACCTTTTTTGAAGGATCTTCATTGTAGGTCTTGGTGATGCTGCAGATACGACAGTATTGAATGTTTTCCTTGGATGTTTTTTGATGTCTTTGAATATTGTCAAGAAACTTTAATATTTGCCTTTCCACCACGTGTGTTTTTGTCTCTGTATTGAGCTTGTCTGTGGCATTCAGAACAGAAAAAGATATCTTGGAAAGGTTGAAAAATAACTAGAGATAGAAGAGGGATCTGAAATTCAATTGAAGAACTCATAAGCACCAGAGGAAAACAGGAAAATACTCAGAAATTAATATTTTTTTTTTATGTAGCCACTCATCACTTGGTTTTCTGTCTTGCATTCTTGCTGAATTACTGAAAGTAATGCCACTCTGACAAGCTTGCGTGGTCTGTCACTCATTCTGAAACTGCGGGAGGAAGGCAGGCTTTCCTCACTTAAAAGGCTTTACTCCTGCTCTGCTCAGTTTCCCCAAGCCATTGGGTAGCAGAAAGAATATTTCAGGGCTTCATGGTGTAGTGATCTGTTTGTGATAGGTGAAGATAACTGTTTCAGGTGTATTGTTAAAAAAAGGTTCTCTTTGTTTTTTTGCTTTTCCTGCTTGTTTTGGACAATGAAGCTGAAGTTGTTGTTCTGTTTCCTTTCTGTAACTCTTTGTGCTTTCCAGTCCTCAGATGAAAAATATGTGAAGAATGTTTATCAGTGGATGATCCCTTTTCTCCACCGCTGTGAAAATCAGTCCCCTGGTCTTTCAAATGCCCTCTTTAAAGAATATTTAGTAACATTGGCAAAGGAAGACTTGACTCTACCTCTGAAGATAATTCAGAATTCAAAACCTGCTGTAAGTAAAGAGCTCTCTTGATTCTACTGGTTTATTTGGAAATTCTTGTCCTGAAGAGGTTAATTTGGAAATAGAGTTTGTTCATCTAAATCAGACCATCTTTCTGATCTTTCCCTTTTTCTTGGACCTAGAATTTCTTATGTTTTAGAAAACATTAATTAAAAAGTTTTATAGCATAAATTATAATGCAGCTAAACTGTCCTTGATGAGATTGTCAAACTAATGTAATAATGATTCTAGCCTAGTGGAATAAAAATTACGGATTCTTCTTTGAAGTGATTTTCTGGTGACCTGTTTAAAGTAAATTCTTGTCATATTTGCTATATAAAAAGTGGATATGAAAGAGTTTAATGATCTCACTAATATTTTTTTCCTGAGGAATTTTATTAGGGGTAGATTTCAAGTTTCTCCCCCCTCTCCCGCCTTCCTCAACAAATGTAAGGAATAAAGTGTGGGCCATTAGGATTGAGGTGAGAGTTTAGTGAGTAAGGGTTGAAGTTGCCATCCATGTGAGTGTTTCATGCTGCTTCTATGGCTTAAATAATTATTCCAGAGCACGCAGATACCTTTTTGCATGCTGTCGAATGTTCTGAGTGTATGGACAGAAATCAACCAGCGAAGCACAACCACAGCTCTTTAATGTATCTTAGTACTGTTGTACATTCTAAATAAATCTGACCAATGTTTGCAGCAGTTGCCTTCCTCTGCACCCTCTCCACTTCTCAAATTCAAAAAGGGTATAATGGCATACCACTGTTCTTTCAAGTGTCTGCACTGCAGAAAACTAGCCAAGATGTTTCAGGTTATGACTTCACCACATTATTAGCAAGAATATTCTAATTGCACCGGAAGAAAATTTATTTACTTGGAGTACACATCTTTTTATTCTTCTTCAAAAGAAAATTAACTGTTGAATTAGAAACAGAAAATAAAAAACAATGTACTTTCTCTTCTTGTTAGTGTCAGCAAAAAATTATTCCTGATCAGGACCAGCTTATGATCACAGCGTTGGAGTGTATTTATAGCTGTGAGCGAGACGACCAGCTCTCTCTTTGTTATGATATTTTGGAATGCCTTCCACAAAGAGGATATGGGTAAACATTTTATTTGTAGATTATTTGGTTATTTGTAAATATTTTAGAAATATTAAATATAGTTGTGAATTAATGCTTTAAAAAGGGTTGTTAAAGTCACTTACAGAGCAGACCAAGTTACTGGAATATTCTGTTTGCCTCTGAGCTGCCATGATTGTTACGGGTGTATCTATATAATTCTGCTGTGTACGTGCTCTGCCAGTTAATGCAGCAGAACATGAGTTAAAGTAGCAGCCTAGACCAAGGCTTTTGTATTGTTTCTTAGACTTTTATAGTCTGATGAATTGAGACTAAGTGTTAGTGCTGTCTTATTGGTTTTGTTGCAATAGTGGCATCTTGCACTTAACTTAAAAGCAGCAATATGTCCCTGTGAGAGAGGGAAGAAAATAGGAAAACCTGTTGAAGGACAAGTAATGCTCAAGAAAGTGAAAGCATGAAGAGGAGATATGCTGTGATCTGTGAGGTGTAAACTATTCTTCCAGTACCTTTTACATGAAGGAAGGAGAGAGCCTGAGAAAAGCCTAAAGAAGAAGGAGAACCTCTGCTCTTGGGAAATTGAGGGACCCTCTAAATTTCAACTGTATTTACAGCAAGAAGCCCAATAGTTTTAATATTTCCAAGTAAACATATATTTTATTTTAATCAAGGAATGTTTCAAACTGCTTATCTTTATATGTATGTAATGTGAATTACAAGAGGAAATTACAAGGTATGTATGTATATATTTAATTGTGTGATGTCATTGCAGGCCTGAAACAGATAAAACTAACACTCTTCATGATGAAGTAGATGAACTGGAACAAGTTCTTAGGTATTTAATTTTGCTAAAATAAGTATTCTTACAGAAATCACTAGGCGTAGCCAAGAATATTTTTACGATAAGAATCCAGCAAGAATATTTATTTTCTTTTAATGCTGTCAACAAGATTATCTGTATGTTTTTTATATTCAGAACACAGAAATTTTGGATTGTTTTATCTATTTGTATAGTATAAAACTGTGGAGATATTTTTCGTGGAATAAAAGTTTGGGGAGTTGTGGTTTGGGTTTTTTGTTTTCTTTGGGGTTTTTTTGTGGGGGGGCGTTGTTTGTTAGGGAACTTTATTTGTTTGGTTGGGGATTTTTTGTTCTGTTTGTTTTATTTTCGGTGGGGGTGTTTTTGGGGAGGGGGGAGAGGGTTGACCTGAGGAATTTGTTTTGATCTTGATACTCTATAATGCTTTGAGTGATCAGAGACTAAAACTGTGAAGGTATGTCATCAGGTATTGGTGGTATGTGTTTACCCTACAGTATTATTAATACATATATATATATACACTTTTAAACATGTACGCAATGTTACTCCGGTTAATCTATACTGTTTGAGATTTTATGAAGACTGTTTGTATTTGCAGTACATTGTTTGAGAGGGCTTTAAGAGTCCTGCTGCTGCAGCAGTAGTTGTGCGACTGTGCAGGGTTCAAGAACGCTGACTCTGTTTGCAGTGTGTCGGAGCTGTTGGAGAAGCACGACCTGCAGAAGCCGGTCTCCTTTGTGCGAGACACGAAGGACAATGCAGAGGAGGCACGCAAGCTGATGATCAGGCTGACAAGGCACACAGGTCGCAAGTTAGTATTCCAAGGGGAACGGGGATAACAGAGGAAGGGTGGTGAGATAAGAGGATGCCTGCCTGCTTTGTGGCAGCAGGGAGCTGTGGTGTTCGCCCTGAAGACAGTGTATGTACACACATTTGTTGAACTCAGGATTAATGTGATTAGTGTTTTGGCTGCATTCTCCACAGTCAAAAATCTCTGCCTGCCTTCAAACCTGCTTTAGTATGTTCATGTTCAAGTAAACAAGCTTAAAAGGCATACTGGCTGCAAACTACTGCAGGATGATGAACTGTGAAAGTTAACATATTGTAAATAAGGTCCTTTAAGACCTATTTAATTTTATTGAGAGTGTAGGATTTGTAAAATAATGCTTTGGGTTTTTTGGTGTGTTTTCTTGGAATCCTTGTAATAGGGTAATTTATTGATTTTAGGTATTGATTCTACCACTTATATTCCCAGTATAATTTTTCAATTTTTCTAGTTAAGAACTACTTCATTTAACTCATCTTTCAACTGTACATGAATTATTGAATGGCTCCTGGCATAAGCAGATAAAAATTTTAAATCCTGGGAAAACCAGCCATAACTGCTGGTGATTTTCTTTCTTATTTAAAACAAATATGCACAAGTTTATCCATTATGGTCGAGTGATATTTAGTTTTTTAGTAGTCTGAAAGCTTTTTAAGGCTTTTAGAAGCCTCTCTTTGGAAAGATCAAGACAATACCTCTGTAGGAAAAATGTTGATTTTTCCACTTGTGTTGCAGACCCTTTGTTTTGCCAAAATAAAAGCTAATGCCACATGAGAAAATCACTATTAGCTGGAACTAGCTCATGTAATTTAAAAAGGTCTTTTTCTAGTCTGAAAGGCTCAAGATAGTGTCAAAAAACCTTCAGAGTGTTTTTACTAGTAAAAGTTTTGATAGCGCACAAGAAGTTGAGGCTTTGTGGATAAAGAGAGATCCATGGATTCAGAGGGTCAAGAATCTGAATACCACTCAGTTTTAAGAAAAAATAAAGTTGTGGCTCTATTCTCCTGTGATTGCATGCAATTGATTAATCCTTTGAGACTGCCTACAAAGAACAGCACTTTAATGATCCTCAGTTGCTGTTACAGACTTGGTTTTGCCCTGCAGTTCCTGGGTCAGACGGAAGATAGCACTTCCAGCGTTCTGATGTATTAAGGAAAATTATCAAAACCTAGCTGGGGGCTCTTGAGAAAAATTGCTTAAATCCCTGTCTTATCCCACAGAAAAAGAACTTTGGGTACTGTATTGTTGTCAAACCATTTTATCCCACAGACACTGTTTTAATATTAATTAATATTAAAAGCCTCCTGTCTTTTTAACCTCCTGGTTAAAAGTCTAACTAAACACTGAAATAGCATTTGAGAAAACTCATATTTTTGGTGATGAAAATCTACTGCTTTTCTTTAAATTTGTTGAGGAAGAGAATATTTAATTTTAAAAAACATTTGTAGGCAACCGTCAGTTGGTGAGACACAGTGGAAGGAATTGCTCCAGGATATGTTGGACATGCAGCAGAAAGTGTATAGATGCTTACATTCAGATACTTGCTATGAGGTGAGTTTTATGTCCTCTTACTGACTTATGGCCCAAGCAAGCTACAGATTCTTATTTCATATTGCTCACAAGTGTAAATACATTTTTCTGTGTTTTTACTTGGTTGTCTGCTGGCTTTTTTTACAGTATTTTATTTAAGGAAAGATTTCTGCTGTTTATTCATTTTATCTAAAGCCCCTCTAATAAATATCATGTATACCTTTTATTAAAATTCAACGTTTTAGAAATTGAGTCAGCTTGGTGCGATTTTGTTACATAGCTTGTAATTCTGTGTACAAACGTGTATAGCAATAAACACTCCAAACTAATGAAAATAAAACATTATCTTCACTCAAGCATTTCTTAAACATGGAGTTCTGGTTTGATAATATTATCCAAGATCATTATAGGATTATGGACTTTCTACTGCTTGCAATTGAAGTAAAATTATGTGAGATGAGAAATCTAATTTCATTGAAGGTGAAAACCCTTGCATGTGCATAAAGCCCAAACCCATGTCATTAGTATTTGCAAAGGACAGCTATTAGACAGATGTAGAATTTGCGGTGACATGTATTGTTTATTTACATTTTCACTTCAGTGTACTGCAGTTTATTACAGATGCAGTACTGTGTCCACTATAATTAGTGTTTATATAAAAGCAGGTTTTATTGCAGTTTATAGATTTAATTGCTTATGGCTACCTCTGTGATTAGCTCTTAGGAGAAGTTTTAAAAGCAAATTAGAAAAAAATGAAGGAAAAAACCCAATGCTATTCAACTTATAAATGAGAAAGCATTCTTTCCCTGTAGTTGTACAACTAGAAAAATTGCAGCGTGTTTAATAGTTATAGTTTTGTGGTAGGCTACAACTTGGTGTAATTGAAATTTTTTTTTTAAGTGCTTGTTAAAAAATTGTAATACTAGATCTCTCTGCATTATAAGGCATTGCTTTGCTCTGATCTTAATGTAAGTTTTCTATTGACACTATTTTTTTAAACTCCGAACCATATGAATAAAAAAGGAACACATAATTGGAAAAAATTATGGAGGACTGCTAAAAATGCTTTGAAATGTAGTGCTGTCATATGCAATTATACTTTGATAACTTCAAAATTGATAAATTGGTGAGGCAGTAAGGATCTGAAGTCCCATCTGAGGTTTGGGTATTTTTTAGCCTGATGCTTACTTTGTTTTTCTTTCATGCAAAGTGAATTCTGTCCTCTTGAAGGAGGACTTCATAAATTTTGAGAGAGGTAAATGTTCCATGTGTGATCTTTGAGGAAGAAGGGTCAGCTGTGATATTTCGCATCTCTCGCTGTTCCTTGAGGGTTAATATGTTGTGAAATGGAAGATGATTGAATTGTGGGATGTTCTTTAAGAAGCACAGAACTGTTTTCCTTTCTGGAGCATGAGATGGTTTGGAGAGGTTCTTCTTAGAAAAGAAATATCTTGAAATTAAACTATGATTGGATAGAGTACTGCGTAATCTCATCTATGCCCTCTCTCCCGTGAAAGGTTGGACCAGATGATCTTTAGAGGTCCCTTCCAGCTTGGGCTCTTCTATGATTCATTGATCCTCCTGAATTTGTTATGAACTTTAAAACATTTGATAAAGGCCATATTGGTGCAGCTGTGATATTTCCTGAAATTGTTAAATTTCTATGTTTCTTTTTATTAGGACAATAATGACTGTGCTTAAGAAAAAAGGAAATTATTTTTGTGAGGGCTTGAGATTATTTTGAGTGTCTTAAAGTGGGTAAAACTTTTACCTGGAAATAAGCTAGGTGTTTTGTGGCAGATACAGCATTATATTAGTTTGCATTCTTTGAAGACAGTCTTGACGGAAATTTAAAGAACATCCTATATGCTCAGTTCTATATATTTTTAGTTTCTTTAGGAATACAAAATTTCTTTTCATATGTTGTTAGTTTTAAGGTCTTAATACTGAACTGCCTTTTGAGATTCTTACATTGTAGTAACACCTGAGAATGTAGGTATATTTTTGGTGTCTTAAGTCATACTGTAAAAAGATAGTTAATATGCTTTTTTATTTTTATTTTTTTATTATTAAACTTCCAGTAAATAGCTACTAGTTAATTTTAGCTTTACTTAAGTGAATTGTAGAAATACTTTCATTGGCAGAAGTCAGATTTTCTGCTTGGACTGAACACATTTTTTTGACTTCAAAGACCCTTGTATTCAAAGGGGTTAACGCCATAAAATGCAGATAAGCTTATTTGAAGCTGCTGCTCCTGCAGGTTATTAAATTACTGTTCTTTCTTTTAGATATTCACCGAAAGTCTTTTATGCTCAAGCAGTATGGACAATATCCGCTTGGCTGGGCAGATGATGCATTGCAGTGTGTGGTCAGTGGATCTACCAAGTTCATCTAAAGGGAAGCTGCAGTACCGAGTCAGCTATGCGAGAAGTATTGAACTAGTTTTGGCTGCTGGCAGAGAGTATTTCAATTCTTCAACGAGTTTGACTGATAGCTGTATGGAGTTGGCCAGGTACATTTACAGCTATCATATACATAAATACAACTGATTTAATGTTGTCACAGCATTAGGGTTTATTTGCTAGTATTTTCCCCTTCTGTCTTCCATTGAGAATATTTTTCATGAGCAGGCTCTGGAAATACAGAGTAGTGATACTTTTAATGCAAGGAGTTTAAAAACCCTTTTAATGCATGAGGGTCCTGTGACCAGCTTTTCTCTTAGGGTTTTATGGTGATATTTCAGAATACATGGTTTATAGCTCAAATACTTTCTATGAGTGTGTGACCATGTGTTTATTCTGCTTAGTAACATGTTTTTGTCCTTCTCTGACTTACCTTTAATCAGTTGTTTCATGGTAACTTAACTTGTTTCTGTGAGTGATTATCAGCATGTAGGTCTCCTAGTAGCCTTCATGTATGTATGTGTTGGTTTAGGTAGAATGTATTTATCTTTTCTTTAAAATAGGAGTGGAATAAAAGAGCTAATCTTCACCCTGAAATATTTTTCAATGTGCTTGAAAAATCTGATGGGTTCAGGTGGGATGTTCAGCTAACATACAGTTTTGGTTTTGATTTAAAATGTGTATTCTTAATTAACATGTGGAGATAAAAGTCATATGATAGACTGGACAAATCGAATACTTTCCTGATTTAATGTGTATGGTGTATTAAGCCATTTAAAATCATGGAGATGAGATGCTGTCTGAACAAGTTCGAGAAGTGAAGCTCATGAGACTCATGAAGTTCAATAAGACCAAGTGCTGGTGCTGCACCTGGATCTGGGCAACCCCTGGTATCAGTCCAGGCTGGGGGATGAATAGATCCAGAGCAGCTCTGCAGAGAAGGACTTGGGGATGCTGGTGGGTGGGAGGCTGGACATGACCCAGCCATGTGCCCTTGCAGCCCAGAATGCCAGTTGTGTCCTGAGCTGCATCCAAAGCAGCGTGGGCAGCAGGTGAGGGAGGGGATTCTGCCCCTCTGCTCTGCCCTGGTGAGACCCCACCTGCAGTGCTGCATCAGCTCTGGGTCCCTAGCACAGGAAGGACATGGACCTGTTGGAGTGAGTCCAGAGGGATGAAGCGCCTCTCCTGTGAGGAAAGGCTGAGGGATTTGGGATTGTTCAGCCTGGGAAAGAGAAGGCTCTGGGATGACCTAAATGCGTCCTTCCAGTACCTGAAGGGAGCCTGCAAGAAAGATGGAGAGGGACTTTTTATAAGGGCATATAGTGGGACAAGGAGTAGTGGTTTCAGGCTGGAGGTGAGTAGGTTTACACAAGATGTTTGGAAAAAAAAAATTCTTTACTGTGAGGGTGGTGAGGCACTGGAACAGGTTGTCCCACAGAAGTTGTGGATGCCCCATCCCTGGAAGTATTCAAGGCCAGGCTGGATGGAGCACTTGAGCAACCTGGTGTAGTGGGAGGTGTCCCTGCCCATGCCAGGGGATTTGGAACTAGATGATGTTTAAGGTCCATTTCAGCCTATGTCCACTCTATGATTCTATGATTTTGCATGTTGATTTTCTTTGTTCAGCATGTATTAGTAAAACTACATATGAATACACTGTACTAGAATGCAACTTGTATTTTAAAAAGTTATCTAAAAGCTTATTACAATAATATACTATTCATATGATTAAAAAAAAAATTTAGAATAATGTGCTCTTAATAATTGCATGCATTAATTCATCTTCAGAGGAATTTAGTGGGGTTTTTTGTTGGTTTTTTGTTGGGTTTTTTTTTTTTGGGCTTCGTTTTTATTTGCTGTACCTAGTTGAGGAAACTGAATTTGTGACAACGACTCTTAATGTTTCACTTCCAGTCAACCTTTTGCACTGTTTTGCACTTATCTTCTAGAATATGGCATTATCAAAATGCAATAGTGGTAGGAAAAATATTTCCCAAAATAGTACATATACCTTCAATATCATGTGTTAAATTCATTGCAGATCTAAATTCAGGAGGGTTTAGGTGATGTACTTATCACAACCAGTTGAAGGCAATCCAAAACCAGAAAGTTCTTAAAATGTTTGGCCAGCCATAAGAGAGAGACTGTGCCAAACGCTTCCTATTTGCATTACAAAAATAGTGAATATTTTGTTGTTTCATAAGCGCAGTAAATTACTGCTGGTGGTTGTTTTGTTTTGTTTTACTCACCAGTGAACTTTTCCCACAAGTTTAACTTTTAATGTATTCATCAAACTTTAGAAAAATGTGTTTTGTTCTTATTAGGTGCTGTCTACAACTTATTGAAGACAGTCCGAGTGCTGTTCAGGAGGAGTTGGACCTCATTCGTGCTTTGGGTTACCTGGAAGAGTTTGGTGTGAAAATATTACCGCTACAAGGTACTGCATAATTTTATTCTTTATAAGATTACTTGAATCACAGGCATAAATATGCATGAGAAATTACTATTACATAAGTGTAACATGATTAAACTTAAGAGTTCATTTTCTGCCTCCAAGCACTTTACAGGCACATACAAAAGTAATTTTTGTAATGAAATTTTTTAGATTATGTGAGGTAAGAAGGATAATTGTATATGGTGTCTGTGTTTTGGGACTTACTTTTACCAGGACTTTAAAATAGAATATCAAGTATATGAAACTCCTGGTGACTTGAACAGAAGTAATTTGAGCTCATCTTTTATTTGCTAAATAATCTGCACTTGCCTGTGTGCTTTAAAATAACAGGTGGGAGAGAGGTACTTCATGCAGAGGCAGTTTTCATGTCTCCATTGGGCTATTTAATTTTGAGGTATATAAAACCCAATGACAGTGGAAGTGAACTTTTACAATGCATTTCTTCTGATGATGTGCTTAAAACTAAATCTTTTGGAGCTCTGACTCCAGTGAAACAGAACGTTGTTGGACAAAAGTTGGAATGAAGTTGTGATTATGTACAGTGAAATTGTGTGAACAGGAATGGAACTGGCTGAGACGAGCACTGAGCCATGAGATGTGCTCATGATAATGTTTTACTTCTGGCATTGTGCAGAGAAATACTGGGATTTATGGATAGCACTTCAGGTGCTTTCCACTTCATGGAAAATGAAGTAGATGTTCTCAGGGGCTGTTGTTACTTTACTTTGGTGTTGTCTTTTTGTTCTCTTTTTTTCCAAGTATTTGTTCAAGTGAGTTGATGCTCTGTATATTATATTCAGAAATATTACAGTTTCTGGACTGAGAGTGTCTGATTCTTAGATCTTGCAGTACTGGCCTGTTGATTTCTAGAGTAAAATTATTTTTCAGTCAGTTTGTTCAGCCTGTAGAAAAGTACACATATTTTCTTCGACTTTTTTTGATGTGGACATGGAAGTATCATTTTTAAAAAGTAGCGATGTAATACTGCATTAACATTATGTGTAATACAGCTGATCTAGATTAATCAGAATATGTGAAATCATGCGTTTAATTTTCATTAATGACCCTGACTTATCCTTGCTTCAGTGTCTTTCATGTAAATCAAATTAATCTAATAAGATTAAAATGATGTTTTCAGGTTTTAATGAAAGCCTTTAGATGATCTTTTACTTTGATAGAATGTCATTAAAGTAGCACTAAGGATGAGCTGTTCCTACAGCAACAGATTTTTAGCAATAGACTTTTATTTTCAGTTCTGTGTTTAGTTTTCTGTAGATCTTCCCCCACTTCTATTTCTAGCAAACTCAGCAGTTTATGAACTATTGTTTATGCTATATTTTAATAAAATCTGGTTTGAAGATTCCTTATTAAAATAAAATGTGAAGAAAAGTCCATCTTTAAGTGTTTGAATCATGGTTATTATATCAGATTACTTTTAGTTACGTATTAAAAATTTCTGCTTAAATAATCAGTGACTGGAAACATTTTATTGTTGTATACTAATTTATGCCTGTGATAGAGTATTGAAAATGAAACTAAAAAGATGAGCTTTTTCTGTTCTTCCATTCTTATTTATTGTAGTCTAATTTGATTTCCAGAATTAATAGTTTTCATTATGTTAATACTTATTCACTCTTACTGAGAGGCCTAATATCCTGTGTTCTAAGCCCAGGATGCTAATGCAGAGTTTATCCCCCATGAAGCCATTCATTCTTACTTAGTGTTAAGTGGAATATCTGCATGCTGGTTATTATATCAGATTACTTTTGCATGGTATGAAAGCATTACCTTTTAATTCAGCAGCCTGAAGTTAGCCACCCACTAACTAGCTAAATAGGGCACTGGAATCAGTTCATGATACTAAATCATGCACTTAAAAGAATTGTTTAATTCTTGTAAAACTTGTTTTGAAACACAGTACTAATTATAAGCTGCTCAGGATACAGTTCACAGAACCTGGTGATTTGCAGACTATCCTTCCACTTTCTCAGAAAGTTTTTAAGTAAATTAAAACTACCTGAAGAGTTTGCTAATGACAGTTCTTTCAGTCTGTATGATGTATCTCATCCACGCTAAAATAAAATGTAGCGCGAAATCTTAGATACAACATTCTAAACAGAAGTTAATGTCTGTGTTAGCAGTCTTTCAGAATGTTGCAAAAATGATAATTAAAAAAACTGTATAAAGGTATATCGATTAATTGTACATTATTAAAACAGTGAATGTGAAAACATGAAACAAAAAAAAGTTTTCATTCAGGTCAGTTTTCCTCTTTTTTGCTCCCTTCATAAATTAACCTGCTAATGATTGGGGCTGGATATCCTGTGGTGTTATTTTAACTTTCTGTTTATAGGTATAATTGAATATCTGCATTCAAGCAGCTGTGAGCTAGTTTTCAGTTTGTGTTTGCATTCTTATACTCCCCAGCACTCCTCCTGCCCTGTGTTGTTTAAGCAGGAACACAGCAGTCAAGTTCATTTGTGCAGTCTCTAAAGCAGTTCTGCTTTCAACAGTGCGTTTGTGTTCCGATCGACTCAGTCTCATCAAGGACTGTCTGGCACAGATGTCAACAAGCTATAAACAGTCTGCTAAGCTCCTGGAACTGGCAAACCTGCTAAGGGTTGCAGGTAAGCTGTGTTAGTAAGACACTGAATTGCGGTGCAGTGTGCATTTATGTTATGTTTTAGGACATTTGAGGTGATCATTAGAATATGTGTTCAAAGATATCACTAAAAAGTTATCTGGAAGAGGGGAGGAATGTAACATTTCACATGAGTGGAATATTTTGTCTCTAAAATAGCTGAAATGGTCAGCTGCTACATTCCGCTAATACCTGAAATTAAAAAAAATCCGTTGTCTAATCTAGAGTTTGGAGTAAAGGCTGTACTAGTTTGAAAACAAAGCAGTGGGAGACTCCCAAGTCAGAAGTACAATTTAATAGGAAAATTATAAATAAAGGCAGAAAACACTGGCTTAAACTGGCAGAGTCAGGATACAACCTGACACCCTGTTGGTCAGAGTGGTGGCTGCAGTCCTCCTGAAGTGATAGATATGGTTCTGTTGAAGCAGTGATCCTGTAGGAGGGTCTGGTCTTCCTCTGAACGTCCAGTGGTGCTTATGTAGCTCTTGTTCTCTGGGAATCCAGTAGGTAAGGGCTGAGGATGGTGTTCCAAACCTCAGATTATATCCAGGTAGGAATGCTTGGTTTCTCCCCCTGGGTGGAGCATCTCACAATGGGATGATGTAATTTTGAGTCATGCAGTGAGGCTGGATGGCCCATTAACAGAAGATATCCTCTCTGGAGGGAGTTATCAGGGATGTGTCATGGAAGTGATAAAGAACACTGCCCCACCTGGTTTTAACAGATGGTGATAGAATACATACTTTGGGTTACATCTTACATTGTAACCTAAGACAAGGCTTTATTTCAGATTGGAGGAGCAGTGGCTGAGAATATCTTGTTTTACAGTTAATTGGTAGTACTAAAATTACTGTGAATGTTATTAGCGCTGTCAAATAAGGTAGTCTGATTTAATAATAGTTGCATTTAAGTTAGAGGGGGAATAGTTGTCTGTAAAGCATGAATTTCAGCTGCTAGACTTCAGTGTATGCGTGATGTATCTCGTTTGGGCACTAAAAATAATGCATTAAGTTGAGTATTCGTTTGAGGAGCTGAACATCTTCAGAGATTGAGTCCCGAGGATATTGGGGGGGGGGGGTTATGATTTTTTATTTTATAGCCTACCTAAAGTATCTGCTTTTCGATTTTTTTAAAAATTATTTTTGAAAAATACTTAATCAATGCAACTGTAAACGCAATACTGCTGTATTTTTATGATGTCGAAATAGGTAAACGCAATACTGCTGTATTTTTATGATGTAGAAATAGAATATAGAAATGTAAAATAGGTGTTTTGATTTCATGCAGCATATAAAATCAGTGCATTCCAGCTTTGTCACTGAAGCATGCCTGGCTAATTCCTTTCTCCCTCTCTGTTAAATCATTTAAGACTTTTTCTTATGTTTTCAGGAAGCTTAGTATTGGCAGTTTTTTGCTTAGCATTATAAATAGGGAGGGAGATATTCAAGACAGTTGTGTGAGGTAGAGAACCGAGGCATGGAAATTAGGTTGTTGACCTCCCAAGATACTTTGGTCCTAAGGAAAGAAGTCACAGGAAATGTCTTGGCTCTGGTCAGCACAGTGCTTTCTGCTACATGAAAGGTGGCAGAGGGGACAGGATGGTACCATGTTGGGTAGCTGGATCCAATTTACATATTTAATATGTAATCCATAGAAAGACTGGAATGACAGTTGTAACTTCTTTTTCTTTGCTTGTCAGGCTTTTGGGAAAAAAAGTCTCCCTTATTGGTTCATAAGACAAGATTGCTGTACAGCTTTTTCCTCCTCTCTGCTTTGTCCCACCCATATCAAGTTAAAATCTGTCAATTTTTCTTAGTATTCTGAGTTCTTTGGGCTAATGTTGCTGATTTTTGTTTTATCTTCTTATTGAATCTAAGTGATTCTTTTTGTGTGAAAGAAGGAAAACTAAGATCCAGAGAGATTCTATAAAGCTTTGTCCAGTAGTGTTATCCTTAGCTGTAGGATTTACAGTGCCCTGGTATGTACCTTTGAAAAGGGATCAAACTTGTGGTTCCCATCTCCAGAGACTGAAAGATTTCAGTCCCTGCATAGTAGGTAGAGAACTTTGGGGAATTTGTATAGAGTGCATTGATGTGGTAGTGTCTGTGTGCTAGTGTTATAATCGCAGTGACACTTACTTAGACATCACTGAAAAGAGAGATTTAAGAGGTTTTTAAAGCCAGATGATGAAATGGCCTCCCAATTCTTCTCTTCCGTGTGCTTACCAGGCTAGAGAAAACCAGAAGATTAATGTGTGAGGTGGTTAATTTTTAAACAGATGAATGATTTAAAAACTACTATTTACTCTACCAGTGACACATTTATCTCGTCAGCATTGGGCTCTCTGACTTAAATGATTAACCTTGAGTAATGTTGATGGTTGCTCCTATGGTAAGTAGGGAATTTTAGTAGTAAAATTACATTTCAAGAGTGAGTCTTGGTAAGGAATACACGACTTAGACACTTTCCTCTTATGCTAAATACGCAAGTAACATGGTCGCATTCGAAGTAAAATTTTGGTTATAGAGTAACATTTATTTATCTGAAAGGAAAATGTAGCAAGAAAACATTTTCAGTAGTGAATTTCTGTGGTGGGGGAATGTGGTGGGGTGTTTTTTAAATTTTGTTTTACATAAGTAATTTTAAGCTTTTGTGATTAAAAACCGTTTCACTGTCACTGAAGGATGACTAGTTGGATTGCTTATATTGGAAAACTGTTATCTGTAGAGAATGTTCATTTATGAATAAGATACGAATTCATAATAAGATTATGTATAAGAATTCAGTATAAGAATGCCATAGTTGTGAATTTTTTTCGAAACTTAATTGTTGTAGGAGATGGGCTATGGAAAATGGATTTATTTAATTTTAAGAAACTCAGTATTTTTAAAATATTCTTGTTTGTTTGTTTTTCTGGATTTGAAAGCTGTAAACAGCATACCACTGTTACTGCAAATTTTTTGTGCCTGACCCTCCAGTCCATTGGCAAGTGTCCAGAAGATTACCCAGTTGCATATAAAGGAAACATGATTATCATCATTGTTTTAAATCATGCATGTAAATGCAATGTTTTTCCAAATTGCTGAAGAAAGTCTGTAGAGCTTTACTCTTTGGTCCTTAATTGTTGCTCTGTGTACCTCTGAGTGGTAGAACAGGTAACCTTACACTGATTTTAAAGAGTCTTAGAATTTGAATAGCTAAGTTATTAAAACCTTTGAAAACAGATTTTAAGTGTAATGCTGATATAGCCTTAATCATAGTCTGTCATGAGGAGCACTTTATATAATTTGATGGTAGAGATTTAAAAAAACAAATTGAAACAAGACATGTAGAAATGGTATTTCTGCACCTGTCAACATGTAATTTAAGTTATTGAGCTACAATTAATTATTAATATTAATTAATATTATTAATAGTATTATTAATATGATGAAGAGTTATTTTAGGACTTGGTTGCCCTATCATAAGTGTGATAACAAACACTAGTATTATTCCACAAATTAGTTTGTAGGCAAAAGGGCAGCTTATGCATACAGATTCTAAGATTTTTGAATTAGTATATTTTATTTTAAATTTAATATTAGAAAAGGAAAACCTTCTTGCAGCTTTAGTACAGATAGTCTTTGTTTGCAGGTGTAAAAATACTGGGAAAGGGTATTGTGATTTCTGACAGCTTATGATGAAAGCAAATGGTCTTACTGAAATATTTTTGGATAGGTCTGGATGTTGAAAAAGGGGATTGAACATTATGGACTTGTTTAATGAAGAATTAGATTAAGTGCTGCTGGGATAGAGATTTGATTTTTGCTCTTAATTAGTTTTCACTACTTACCCAATTACTCTGATTTATGAGCCACCTTTGCTTTGTAAGAAGTTCTCATTTTGTCCTGTGGAACATACTTACTGGTATTGGTTGTGCATGCTTGGCAGTTGTTGTCCCTTCTGTTCCAAATCCATTTTGAAGAGTAGTTTTTTGCAGTTTGTCTGCTCAGTGGAGAAATTTGTTTCAGTATTTTCCCCTCTTCATTTCCCCTGCCACCCCACCCTGTGTAATTACTGATTGGGAAAGACTTGCTCACTACTTCTGTCTGTGTCTATATAAACTTTTTACTTATGTGTTGAAGTGACCTAGGAGCTGCAATCTCCTCCTCCGAAAAGCAATCTGTATTTCCCCACCACTTTTCTTCCTTATGTGTCTCCCCTTCCCACACTGCCCTGCCTTCCCTGCCCCTGGTCCTAGCCCCTCCCTCGGGTTCTCCCTGTTGGTTCCTGTACCCCAACTCTGCCCATGCACCGCCCCTGTGCCCTGAGACCCCTGCCCTGTGTGCTCTCTCTGTCCCCCCGCCCCCATGGACAAAACCCCAGACCCTTCCCCATTCCGGGTCTTTGCCTCTGGTCACCCTGTGAATAAAGATCTCCTGAGGTCACCATGCAGAGACCATCTTCTCGCCTCCTTTGCTGCTGCTGTGTTGCAGGAGCAGACAAAACCAGAGCAGGCCCATGGCTCCCCCAGCCAGGGACAGCGCAGTGACAGCCTTCAGAGGGGAGGCTGCGGCACCAGGGCGCTGACCCGGCCTTGGGCAGAGATGCTCTCCTGCCATCCTGCATGTGGCCTGCCTGCCACCCCAGGCAAGCCGCCCCAAACTGCAACAGTGTGTGTATAGAGCATAAAGCATATGCTATGCTTTATTATATGTAATATATAGCCAGCCAATAAAATCCTAAGAATGTATATATTTTAATTTAAACTTTTAAATAATGCGTTTATTGTGGATGCAAGGGTAGATTGCAAGGGTAGAATCATTGTTAAAGAACTTTGTGAGCTGTGTACACTGAATACAGTTTGCTTAGAGAGCGGCACTGAAAGTGAGTAATAGAATTTATATTCGTACTTATCAAAGTTAAAATCTTGCTTAGGTAATGATATATCAGCTAGCTTTTTAATTGCTTTAAAGTATTTGATTAATTACAGTGAACTCTACTTAAGCCTTGTGTCACTACCTCTGTAAAGCAAGTGCACAAGTGTTATCTTAATTTCACAGATGGGTAAAGTGAGTGAGGGAGAATGTGCTCAGCATGACAGCCAGAAAATCTGCACCTGCTCAGGGAGCTGGAGCTGTTCTGTGTCTCGCAATCCTCACTGAATTCATGCTCTTTGTTAAGAAAGGGTGTAAAGAATTTGCTTTGTGCAATTACTTGAGTAGCTACATGCAAAAAAAAGTAGGGAGAAAAGCTTCTGTACCAAAAATTAGGAGCATCTACTCTATTCTTACTGTACATCAAAAAGATGTGCTGAGTGTTGGTCATTATTTCCTTTGTTGGGCTCTCTAGAAATATTTCCATTATTCTTTTTTCTCACAGCTTTCTATTGTAATTTATTTAATTTTAATATCCATAAGCGAATTCTAGTAGCTTTATACTTTGGTTGGATTCCTTAGTTAAAGCTTATTTTGGAAATCCATCTTTTTTTAACACTGGCTTTCTCGCATTTGGAATTAACCATGTAGATCTCCTAGATATCCTAAATGTAGGTGACATGGAATTTCTGGAGTGTATGTACATTTGACTTTTAAATTCTAGTGGCATGATTTCAGTCAGGATAATGTTTTTTCATCCACTCACAAATGGCATGCATCTTACTCTAGGTGTTTGAATAAGCTTTTTTTTTATTTTTTATATAATCCAGGTTGGATCTCAGCTTCTAAAAAGTATTTGCATATCCTTTACTTCTCAAGAAAAAAAAAGTTAATTTATTTCTGAGTTTTCATATTTCTTTCTCTTGCCATTTTTATTAGAACCTCAGAATCATTTAGGTTATAAAAACTCTTCAAGATCACTGAGTCCAGCCATCAACCTGGCACTGCCAAGTCTACCACTGAACCATGTCCCTGAGTGCCACATTTACATATCTTTTTAAATACCTCCACTTCCCTGGGCCTCTGTGTGCGTACACCTCCCTTCCTCTCTCCTCTTCTACTCTCCAGTTTCTGAATTTGATTTGAGTCTGTATGTCAGGCATTATCATTAAAGCTTGAAGCAGAATTACTATGTAATGTAATCAGGTCACTTTTTAAAGAGTTTTGTCATTCCTATCTTGGTTTTGAGTCTCAGATATCTGTCAAAATGGCAAGGGAGACAATTTAGAATTCAAAACTTTTCCTTTTATAAGACTTCATTATTGAAGTACCATCAAATGATGTGTTACAAAGCTGAAGCAGTGTGTTTTTCTGTGTCTGAATAGAAGACAATGCCTAAACTGCAGCAGTGAGCGTTACCAGTCACTGCATGGCTAATGAAAGGTGTGTGAAAAAGGGCTTCACTCAGGGATTCACTGAGTAACAACTGGTGGTTGTTCTGTGCCATAATAGTGAGTGCCAAGGTAATGGAAGTGTCGATGAATGGAGAAATGATGAGCAGCTATAGCCATGGACTGGAAGGAAAGTGATCCTTATATTTTATGCTTGTGCTTTTGTAAAACATGCAGAGATGTATCCTACTGCATCGAAAGTACTTGGCTGAAGCACTGGGAATGGGGGACTTGACACCATGCAACTGGTCAATCACCATTAAAGAAACCATTCCTTGGTCCAAGTGTTCTTCCTTTCTTTCTTCAATCCTCCTGGATTTTAAGTGGGAATAAATAGCAGTGATTGTTTTGGCTATCTGAAATCTGAGGAGTAATAGTTTTATCGTTTCTCTTGACTTTTCTTTGCTTCTGCTACTTAGTCAGATCTCTCTGTAAGAAGTCAAGCTGTCAGGGTGAAGTGGGCATCAGGAGGTGAGTGGTGAGTACGTGTCCCTCGCTTAGGGAAATGACAGTTCACATTTAGCTTGTGAGGATAGAAGCACCTCTTTGCCATCTATAATTGCTTTTGCCCGAATGAGAGGTTCCCAGGTTCCAGAGGGAAGAATTTTGCAACAGGAGAGCCTTGAATGTGACTAATTTGTGACATTGTGTGCTGGCAGTATATTGAGCAGGAGGCTGAAAGATAAAATGATGGGAAGCCAGCCTGTTCTCCCAGCTGAGTTAGTTGTGATGTGCTGGGATTAGGGGAGGCTTGATTGGGTTCAGTAATTAGGGTAGCTTCATTTGCCTGAATGTCACTGTAGTGCAATTGCTACAGCTTTCCTTTTGAGAAAGCTTTAAAAAGAAATTTGTTCTATTTGTGGTGATGAATCTGCGAAATGGAGTTAAAAATAACAGCTTTACAATTGAAGAACATGTACTCTTTAAATGGTTTTTGAAACTATTTAACCTTCTGAAATATTTGCATTTCACAAGTTGTAGTAATACAGTTTCATAAGCCAGTGCCCTTTTCAAATGGCTGTAACAACACTGGCTGCATGAAATTGCTTTTAATAATAGAGAAGTATGAGCAAGAAGCTTGCATTTTAAAAAATTTACTCATTTTTAGCCTAAAAATTCTTTCCTAAATTAAAATTAATAGATTATCTTTCCTGTGTATATTCTGTCTCCTTCTCATACTGTGCATGGACATACATAGTATTTTGAGCCCAAGACTGGACAAACTAGTGCCAGCAAATTGTTCACTCTAAACTGAAAAAAGCTTTAAAAAATACATAGATGACTAGTAAAGGGTGACAGGTATTAATATTATTTGTATTGGCTATAACTGGCTTTCAGAAAGATGAGCTGTCTCATTAGATTTTCGTCTGTGAATGCTGATGTATTGAAATTGAGGTCAGGATGTTTTCTACGAAGATTCTTGATGAAACTTCAGTCAGAAGGCTTCAATAGTATCTAAAGTGTAAGATTTGATTCATAACTAGCGGAAGAGGCACTGTCCAGAAGATCTGGTGACTGAGATGGATGTATGGTGTGGAAAAGTTAGTTTCAGTTCTACTCACTCCATTTATGGAGTTAGGGATTTTTAAATGCTTATGTTTTCTGTATCTCATGAATTATTTGGAGCCATAAAATGGCAGCTTAAAATGAGTCTTTGTGTATTATAAGGAGAAAAAAATCCAATTTTTTTCTTCTGTTACAGTACATAGACTTTATTTTTTTCAATGTCAGGATTTTGATTTATATGTCACTTAGCTTAAATACCAGTTTTGGTCTATGCTTTGGCCATCACATAAAAACAATTTTCAAAAACCTTTTTTTTTTTAGCCTTGACATACATGCTAATTGTTTTTGGTTTTGTGTTTTTTTAGCAAGCTGTGGTGCCAATGTTTTACCTCAAATACATAACTCTTTTTAGTGTTTCCTTCAGGAAAAAGCAGATAATTTTATTTCTGTTTCAAGTTCAAGAGGGACTTTTCTTGTTGTGGTTAATTATTAAGAAATAAAGTAGCAAGTTTAAGGTGACCATTAATTCCAATTAACTAATAAAATGTCTGACTTTTTCTTCCAGGAGATGATCAGATGGAGAGAAAAGGTCAAGTTTTAATCCTTTTAGTGGAACAGGCTCTCAGTTTCCAGGACTACAAAGCAGCTAGTATGCATTGCCAGGAGCTCATGGACACAGGTGAAGTGAATAAACAGGGGTTGCATGAGGTGATGGTGGTGGAAACCTGAGTTCTGACTCGTCTTACTGTGAGGTGTGGTGCTTCAGACTGGACCATTTCATTAAAATAGCAGTTATGTCTCATTAGTGGAAGTGCACTGACATGGAATAGAGACACATAAAGCAAATGCTGCATGGAATAAGTGTGTACTGAACTCTTGGATGTGTAACGTTAGGGAGCTTTTCTGGATGCCTCTTGGAACCACAATTTCTACTTCTTTCTGCACTGTGTCCCTCTCAAAGAGATAAAACTATGTGACTGCAGCTAGCAGGTCTTTTAGAAGTCTGCCTTTCTATCAGAAGTCTTTAAGATATTTGTGCTATTTGTATGATTCATATATGTGACGGTATGAGTGGAGGTAAATGAAAGACATGTGTCAAGATACTATGGAAGGTGGGATTTGTTTCTTTGGCTCTTTTTCTCTGCTTTGAGAATGAGGGAGGAAAATGCAAGATGAATTCAGATTTTTTTAATATATCAAGTGATATGTTTTATACTTTGTTTTTTATAGCCACTCCAGTAATGTATTCAATATGCTCTGTAATAAATTATGATTTTCTTATTGTAATGTTTAGAAATACAGGATGTAAGCTTAGAGATGCCTAATATATCGTTATCTACAGTAAGATAAAAATTAGTCCTTAGTGTATTCAGTCAGTCTGAAGTTGAGCTAGGTCTCTGTTTTGTGGAGCCTTTATGATTCCTTTCTCAGGGGATGTCAAGTCTTGACCAGAATGCCACATGCCTTCCTTTATCTCATCTGATAAGAATTAGGCAGCATCCTCCTTTCACTTATCATAGGAAGTGTGTTTTGTGTTCCCTTGTAGGTTATTCTAAAAGCTGGGAAGTGTGCAGTCAGCTTGGGCAATCCGAAGGCTACCAGGATCTGGGGATGCGCCGGGAGCTCATGGCCTTTGCCCTGATACACTGTCCCCCCAGCGCCATACAGGCGCTGCTGGCAGTGAGCCGCTCGCTGCAAATCCAGGTACCTCCTTCTGGCACTTCTTTCATGAAAGTTCAGTGCTTACCAAGGTAAAGGGGACTTGTGCTCGTTTTCAAGTTTGTTCCCTTAAGTTCTACCCTTCAAATACATTTATATTTGTTCTGCTCTACTTCTCTGCTTCCATTGTTATATTTGAGCAAATGAGGTCTCTTTCTAAGCAGTTTTGTGTGATGAGTTGGTTTCTCAAGTAGAAGTGCAGTTGTGTTCTCTGTCTTTAGTGCTTTTAATTTCCTTATTGATTGCCTGATTTAAACATTTTATTTGCAAATGAAGTTGATGAAATTTTAAAATATTTTCTAGGTATTTATACTTTATAATGCAATTTCATTAAATGCCCACATAGATGTCTATTAAACATTTATTCTGTGATTTTTGTGATCTTTACCCAATATGCAATGAAATTATTTTCTAACTGATTTCAGTGATATAATGGTTTTCACAACAACAGGTTTTATGTCTGAATCATCTTTATTAACTCTGCAATGACTGACTTCATAGAATCACATTTTAGGTGTTGAGCTGATGGCAGTATATATGTGAGAACACATAATTGTGGCATTTAAATACAACTTATGTCAAAGTGACATAGCAAAAGTTTTATTTGAAACTGAAGGGCAATGATTTAGGTTGTCAAAATGTTAAATTTCTGTTCACTGTAATTGTGGCTTGCCCTACATACTATGACTTGAGTTCATAATTGTCTTAGTTATCTAAGAGTTCACAATGTTCTTAGATTTATAATTTTGTAAATGAGACATCATCGAAGTCTTTGGACACAGGATGTAAGAATGGGGGAGAAGGGAGCCACAGCTACAGCATATGTGCAGTCTGATTGAGGCAGCTGCAGATGTGTAGCCTTTTCCTTAAAAAATCCCGTGAATAGCAGTGTCTAGGAGAATACAGGCAACATGTGAAGGTGGAAGTTCTGTGCAGAACTTCTGCTCACAAAGCCACTGTTCTGTGGCGCACTTGCCTTTGTGGAGTTGCCCAGTGCCTGAGTCCCAGTTCAGATAATAGATGTTTTAGTGAGAGGTCTGTAGCCTACATCGTACAGCACGGTACAGAAAATTGAAAAAAAAAAATCTTAGATTATGAGAAAATTATTGCACAAAAATCATGGAGAAGGGAAGGTCATTTTGTCTAGTGTCTACAACAATGAGAGGATGTCAGAGATGCTGTGTTTTCTACTTTGCATCTCTTCCTGCACCCTTGTTTTTTTATCATGGAAGCCTTTACATCCCCAGTTTCTTGGGTTTCCTATGAGATCAGTCATAATTCTTGCATTTGCTTATTTGACTGGTAAAAGATAATATTTATTTCATGTTTGTAGATTCTTCTTCAGGCTGTGAATTACCAGTTCCTTCCTTCCGAAGGAGGTGAGAATGTAAATATCTCTGGGCCTTCTTCGTTGATCAGTAAGGATATAGAGGTAGGTTTTAATGCAAATTTTAAAAGTAATAATGACTTTGTTCTACATTAGTCTGAAGAATCAAATCTGAGTTTTTAGCAACATCTGTCTGCTTACTAGATAAAATAGACAACATTAGACGTATACTACTTTCTGTTGTTAGATTGTTTTGCTTACATATTCATACTTTATTCTGAATTTTAGTTGCTTCTTCCTACACAGTCTTAGCACCATTGGAAAAAAAAATATAAGCCCAGAGACAGGAAAAGTGCAACAGAACTTATATTAAAGTAGTCATTTATATTGTTTTGATTTTTTTTTTAATCTGCCCCAGATTAATTTGCAAAACAAAATACTTGAAAATAAACCTGAAATATATATTTAATTAAAAAGTGTTTTGAATTAAACTTATTTTTCCCTTTAGTTCTGTGCATCATGGAGTTTATGACTTGTCATTTTATAATGTTTATATATTACATGTGAAATTATTTTTATGTGTAAGATCAGAAGGAACACTGAGTGTTCCACAGGCAGGTCAACGGGAAACGAGTCTTCTATTACTCTTCCTGCTTTTTATGTCTAATATTTTACATCTGTACATGTACAATTACAAATACCTTTCTCTCTTTAAAGAGGATGTAATTATTTACTTATTTATGGTAAAAGGAATGTGTTTTTCACACTCTTTGAAGTGGAAAATTCTGTATTTAATTTATTCTTTTATCTGTTTTGTTTTTAATTTAGTAGGTGATAAATAGATCTAGGGGTGGGGAGAGGGGGGCAAAAGCCTTTAAGAAATACAAGAAAAGAGAGAGGAAAAAGGAGTGGGAGAGAGAAAAAAAGAGGGAAGGAGAGAAAGAAAGAGAAGGTTCATGTTGCATAGGGTGGCTTTTTGAGAAAGGTATGTGAGTTCCAGCCTCCTTGAACAATGTGTCTATATTTTGTGTATGGTTTTTATGTATGTACATGTGTATATGTGTGTATAGATATGTATATGTATGTATACATACTTGTATACACACATGCATATATTAACATACATGCACATAAATGTATTTGCATATATATAAAATAAATGGCAGGAATGTAAAAAAGTACTATAAACAGTATTTGGAGGAAAAGGGCCACACATTTTACGTGTCTGCCAGAATCACCAATATGAACAGGTCTGTTTTCACTGGCACAAATGCTTTTTATTTTCTGGAAATCCGTAGATGCATCTGTCTGGATGGGACACGATTAAGTAGATGTTAATAAAATTGATATGGGTGTGGATGCATATGTTTACAGTATTTTAATGTGTATAAAAATCTGTCATGCATCACCTTTCATGTGCTGTAGTACTACGTTGTGGCAGAACGATTAGACATGCATATAAATGTTTCAGAAATTTATTCAAAGGTTTATCAGAATTGAGTAAACTCATTAATTAAGTTTGCTATAATTTCAGTTTGGGTATTGGAAGCAATTTTCCTTATGCTGGAGAATTGACATTCAAAAATCCTCCAATATAGCTTTCATTTTTTTCCCCCATTAGTTTTGGTTGATTGTCTCTGTAGAATTGGAAGTAGGCAGACAGTTGACCTGGCAAGTTTGTATTTTGCTGCATTGAGGTTATTTTCTTTCTGTTTAATACAGCTCCTTGGCATGTCGAGCTTCAGACTGTTACACTAGGAAATGAAGTTCTGTATATTTGCTAATTCTTTCCTTTTGTTCTCTCCCAGTTGACTTAATAGGGATTTATAGCTTTTTTCATTTCTTGGAATGACACAGGAGGAAACATAGCCAAAAACTAACTCACTGTATAACTCTTCCTTTGTTACAGACATCTGCAATGCTAGAAAAGCAATATATTCAATAACTCAGTTTCTCCGACTTCATTGAATCCCGTAACTACAATCCCCATAGTTACACTTTATCTAATTCCTTGTGCTTCACCTTCATTGTCTTGTACAGAATTTTAGTTTCTTTAAAGAGAAAAAAAACCAAACTGCAATATTTTTCTGTCTTTTATTGTACTCCTTTTGTTTTCACTTACATCCTGATTAACTGACAGAATCCTTATTTCGGGGAGCTGACAAATGTTGTTCTTTCTCAGTTACTGATACCTTTTCAAATTGGTGCTCTAAGTGTAAGTGTTCTTACCTTGACTTGATTAAGTTCTGGCATCCATGTGTTTGGGCATCGCTTTTTCTGTTGCATTCAGAATACGTATCTGTAAGTATATCAGTTTTGCTTTTCAAACCTTTAGTGACCTTTTTCTATCCCTCTTACTTTTGTCTAGCATTGAATCATTTGTCTCCACTACCATTTCTTCCTTTATGTCAACCAACATCACCAGCTGGTCATACTTTTTCATCAGCTTACTCTTGATGAACTCTTCCCTAGAAACTTCTAAACTAATTTCATTTTTATTCAGTTTTTCCTTCGAATTTTTTTGCCCTAAACTTGCAGAGATCTTGATAGCAGCTGGCTACATATATACATAGACTGTGTAGAAATGGTTCTTTTCATGTTGCTGTCACGTTGACTTCAGCATAACTTTTCTCCAAGTATTTGGTGGTCCTACTCAAAGAGATTCGGTAATGCTATGATAAAGATGCACATAATTATTTTATAGGAGCTAAGGCATTTGCACAAGCTTTGCGTCAGCTTGTCACTGTTGTTTGAACTCATGGCATCCATTTGAGAAGTTATCCTTCGTAAGCTGTGATGATTCCAACGTACCAGATTGTTTTTAAGCAAAATGTTAAGTTTGGCCAATCCTCATCCTTTTTACTTGTGTGTGCTACAAATGCCTAAACAACTAATCTTGTGCTTCTCAAGCAGAATATCTCGGTGGGAAGATTAAATTCTTGATTAATGAAAAGCCTTTCAGAATATTATTGGTAAAATTATTAAATTCAAATAAAATGCGTAGTCATGAGATACTGTGTTGTGTATAAGCAGTAGAAACTATTCATCAGTTGCCTTGTAAGTGAGCTCTTTGTTATAACTGCATCGTACTTAAAATATGTTTATGTCTGTTATAAATCATTATTTTTACATATCTGAATATGAAAGCGTAATTACTGTATAGTGTCACATCAACCCAAGAGAAGTTTTCAATTTTTTAAAAAATGAACTCTTGATAGAAAACCAGATGTAATTTCTAGAGGAGAATATGTTCAAATTATAAGATGATTTTCTTAAAGACTTCTTAAAGAAAAGAAAATTTCTGATTAACAGAGTTATTAGTGTCTTCTTTGTTTTTCCAGTTTTCCCAAGCACTAGATCTGGGAAAAGACAGAATCTCTTAGAACATTTGTTTACTTTGAATTGGTAGGTCACACATTTTTATCACAGCTGGTTAGAAATGATTAGAGAATCATGATTAGTTATCCTCTTGTCCTTTAGCTGCGGCCCCAAAATGTCTAGTCATCTGTCAGATCTGCAGGTGTTAAGCAGATGTTGTAATTACTGCTGTATATCTCAGGCAGTCATCGAAGTCCGTGTTTCAGTAGCTGAATCAAATGCATTGTGCCTGCTTAAGGCTGGGTTACTTCTTTGTTACCAGTGATGTTATGGCCCTAGTAAGAGCCTGGACATTCAGTGACTCCTGAATATTAGTGATGTCATCTTGAGCTGAATCTTTTCCATAGGCTCTCATTTAGGGCCTGGTTTATCATTGCAGGACTGGAGTTTTTACTTAGACTGGTTCATAGCTGTAACAGACCCTGCAAAAAGAAAATAAAGAATCCCCAATATAAAACCCTTCAAGGCACAAAACATACGTGTAGACTCTACATGAATACTTATGTTAAAGAGACTATTTTAAATTCCTGTTTGGTAATGGAAGTACCAAAAAGGAAGACCTAATGCATGATGCTGTGTTTTTGAACAGACTCTACCTCATTTCATTTCCTTCATAATCATGGTAGATAATTATTCTTAACATAAAAAGTGTATGAGTTTTGCGTGTTTTAATCCTTGCACCTTGACTAATTGTCATTAAAGACCAAAAACAATCCTAAAATCCATGCTGCAGGTGTTCTAATTTATTACTGTCTCTTCTGTACACCTTCTGAAAAATAGTTGGCTTTGTTATATGTCCTCTCATTAGACTGTTTGGAATTCTGTATGTGTATGTATGAGCAAAGGTGTATGTATATAAATATGTGATGTATATATATAAATATTTTAGCTGTTATTTTAGAGTAATTTGATAATTCAGAATTTGTTGGTTGTTGTTTTTTTATACATTTAGATTCAAGCAGACTTTTAATCTGCTGATTTGGCTGCTATTTAATAAATTGTTGTTACTATTATTTTGATTGTAATCAGAAGTGCTTACTTTATAAAGGATGTCAGGAAGAAATATTAGAAAATAATTCCCCCCAAACACCCCCCAAACCCCCAAAATAAAAACTCTCCCTGATGATACAATGAAAGGATACAATTAAAGTTGTTTTCTTGAGATGAGATCTCCAACCTTATTTAAGAAATAAGTTCTTTTTTGAGAGATTGATTCGGGATAGCAAGAAGTTGTTACCTGGAAATGTTGCTGCTCCAAGTAGAATGACTTTTCAGTAAACAGAATTTGTATTTGTGCTGAAAAAACTGTAATTGCTTTTAAGAGTTGAAATCCTTTTTAAACAAGAATCAATAGAGTTTATCTGATAGCAGTAGTGGCATAAGCATTCACACCTGCATACAAGTTAGCTCATTAGTTTTCACACTGCTGAACCAGGTCTAGTTAAAAAAAGGTGTTCTGCTCAGATGCGGTTGAGAACTTGGGTGGGATTTTTTTTTTCTGGTTCTGTTTTTGTTTGGTTTCGTTTTGGATTATTTTTCCTTCATGAAAAATCAATTATATGTCCTGCAGCATCTGCTTGAAAGTGGTGGCAGAGAGGAATTAGTGTTCTGTATGTAACATTTAAAACAAATTATAAAAAGTAATTATTCTAATTACTAGAAGTAGTACTTCTTACTAAGTACTTAAAGTGGTTTATGTAAAAAATACATGAACAAGAAATTCTTCCCCCAAGCCACCAGACCTAGGATTTTCAATAGATTTTAGTTTTTCAGAGCAGCAAAAATTTTGGCAGGTTGTAATTGTCATGCGCTTTCTTCATTTGGTGAAGCAAGAGCTGAAATTCCTAGTTTAGCCAGTTGGTTCGTTAGTGGTACATCTGTGAAATGTACAGTATGATTTCAGTAAAGATGAAAGAAAATGCTGAAGGACTTAAGATGAACCTGCAACTACAGCGGTCAGCTTGAGGCAGTAATTTAGTGCACATTGTACGTAGTAAAAATAAGGTTGTCTACATGAAGTTCTTCCTTATTGAAGCTGATGTTTTTTTCTCTGAGGTTGCAGTGGGATGTATTTCTCTTCAGCATAATTTGGCATCCTTTGGCTCTGATGTTTGAATTTTATTGTGAGTTAGTAAGTTGTAAACTAATACTTCCCTTACTGTTATACAGGTAGAATTTTTCTATTTCAATATACTTCAGCATATGGTGAAATTAATAGAGTTGTTATGGATAAACATATAGCTGTTAAAGTTTGCTATATGGAGGAAAATACTTGTTTTCCGTTGTGAAAACAGTCTGTTTATATTAGTATGCTAATTATATATTTATGAGTAATGTGCAAGCATTACGAAGCATGTAATTAACACAAACCTCTGAGAACTGGAATAGCACAGATCAGAGAACATGGATGTTCTGGGTATTATTTAAATGCTTTACACGAGGCAGAGCTGGTATAGAGAGCCCCATCTGTGGAACATGTCTCTACTTTTAAGAATGGAGTTACATATGAGTTCGTACTAAGTGAAGGTGTACGTGCACGTATTGCAGAAACAGGTTTTTGATTGAGAGTAGGTTAGGGTTCTTGCCGTCTTCTAGGCTGGCTGTTTTCAGCATTTTCTGTGCCCGCTGCAGAATTTCAAAGCTTGATGATACTTCTATCACTTGGTCTAGAGACGTATATTTACATCTCTACCATTACCCATACTGGGAATTCAACTTAATTAATGCTACCTCTGTACAAATACAAGATTGTCTCTAGTATCAGCTTTCTTGAATTATCAAAGATTAATTTTAGTATACTTGATCTCCACATTTGTAGGGAGGCGATTATTTCAGTGGAAACATTCAACAGCTATGTAGAACATTGCCATTATAAACTTTGGAATTAAAAGCAATGCTGTCTGTGGAAACAAGGGGTGCTAACTGAGTAAGGGGCAAAATGTTCTGCTGATCACACCACTTACTTCAGAGTGAAACTCGTAAATCACTTTTAGCTTGTCTTTTGTTTATTTTTTGGCAGCTGCTGCCTGAATTAATGATCATTCAAATGGGTTATTACCATACTGTGCCTGAACTCTAATGCTTTTTTGACTTTAAGTCATTAACCTAATTATAGCCGGAGTCTAATGCTTGCATTGTGTGTTGGATATTTCACAGGATGAAACCAACATCTCCTCTGGCCAGTCCACTGATTTGTTACACTGGACAACATCCAAAACCATGGAGGTGTTGTCCAACACAACTCTGACTACCAAAGCCATGCTGCACGCTGTCAGTGATGGGCAGTGGTGGAAGAGATCGTTGTCGTATCTGCGACCGTTACATGTAAGGGATTGCTGATGTGTCTCTGGATGTTTACACGTTTGTTCATACATTAGTAGAAAAACGGAGATCCTTTGTAGGACCTGATAACTGAGGGCCCCAAATCAATAAATGAACTACAGACATCCTGGGTTTGTTTGCAAGGATTTCCTAATGAAGGAAGGGGTCTAAAGCTGTTTTCTTGTTTTCTAGTCTGTTATCTCCTGTTTTCTTAGCGTAGTCTAAGAAGGCTTAATTGAAATTTGGTGGAACTTTAAAGCTTTGGGGAACAAAGCACAGCAAAGCATACTCTTTAAATACTGTCGTCTTGTATTCAAAGATGTTCCTTTTCAGGTTCTCTTTTCTACTTTCTCTGTTTCAGTGAATTTTGTATAATGTTTGTGATGCTATTTTTTCTGATGCTGCTTTTGAACATGATTCATTTTTTAAGAATCCTGGACTTCATTCAGAACTGGTTTATGTAAGATGACTCCTTTCTTGCTCCCCACTGAATTCAATGATCTTTTCATTTACAGTTGTTTCCCTTCTGAACAGTGTTTACAGAATTTTTATGAGCTTTTTTACAACTAGGCTCAACTATATTTATTTTTTTCCAGGGCCAAGAATTTGGAGATGTATTAAAAAGTGGGCCTGGAGGAAATGCTACTGTGCAAAAACAAGGCTGTCATCCATTTTATGAGTCTCTAATTGATGATCCATATGTTGATGAAGTAAGTTACAGTTACAGAACTCTGCAGTTTTTTGTTAAGGTCTTATAATCAAGTAAAAATACAGATTTTTGATTACATGTGTGACTTGAATTTTTGTGCCATAGTAGGAAAAAATCTAGAATTAAACAAAGGAAAGAAAATTCAGGAAGTGAGGTAGGCAACTGCGTGTGATGAAAATGATCCATATAAGAATGCAGGGTGTAGAGTGCGCATGTGAGTTGTCTTTTTACTTCCAGTCTGAAGTCAGCTACGGAGCATACCAGAACAATTCTTCACAAAGCTTTGCTGAAGTGTTGCTGAAGATAGGGAAACTCGCAGAAACAAGGGGCGAAGGAAAAGACCTAATTCCAACTACAGAAGGTATGGATATATTGTATATATTCACTCCTGTATTTACCATATATAGTGAATACAGAAGTATCTGTGGGTGGGTTTAAGTGTGGAGAATTGCACAGAGCAATCTGAAGTGTTGCCTGGGTGTTTTGCATGAATTGTGATCTGGTTCAACAGCTCTTGTTGGTAAGAAGTCTTGTTAGAAGTAGCTGCAGAGTTTTCAAGGGAATTACTGTTCTTAAGAGGAGTTGCTCAGCAAAGACTAGAAAAGTATAAATAAGCAGAAAGTATTATTTGAGGCTTGGCAAAGATAGGAGGAATTGTTGAAGGTTTCCCGAATATTACCACGTACAGGTAATGGGAATTTACAATAATAACTAATATTAGTTATTTCTCTGTATGCCTGCATCTTGAGTTGGTCAGTTTCTGTGCCGCTGTGTATCCAGGTTTCAGTATTGCAGGCTCATTGTAGTGTTTTATTTGCCAATCAGTGCTTAGCTACAGCTTCTGGAATCATCAGAACTTTTTGTCTTCTTCTGAAATGTCAATATGTTATAGGTTACATTTAAGAATTTGTTAACTGAAACAATTTAACATTTTTAAAAAAAGGCAAACCACAAAAAACCACCTGTGGTTGTTTATCTTTCCTTTTGGATGTCTCCTGCTGGATTAGGAAATGAACTGTTTAAATATTTGCGTGCTGTTAGTGTCTTTCAAAGGAAGATACATGTATTATTTGACTCTGTGGTGAATTCTGTCATGAAAAATGAGTAGGTTAAATCACTTGCAATACGAGAAATTTCGAGTCAGACTTCCGTCATAAGCCACACGCTTATTTGAACTGTTTAGTAAAAACCAGAATATTTGTCTTACCAGTATATGATTCAGTAGTTTGAGATATGTGGTATTTGTACAGATAACCTGTGTAGTTCTTACATAACAACATTGTGAATCGGAAGAGTTTAGCAACAGCTTGTATAAATGGGGATGTTTGCATGTTTTGTTCTTTTCATGCTCTCTTAATGGAAAAAAATCCATTAAAATCAGTACTTACAATCTCATTTGTTGCATGCTGAATGCCCATAGGCTTTTAGCTTTGATTCCTGTGTCTTAAAGGAGGGGGAGGCAAGGATTAAAAAGTATTTATTGTTTTCTTAGGGAAAATTATTTAATTGCAGATCATTGGTAATAGTTCCTGCTTGAACTTGAGTAGTTGGAACTGGTTGTTTACAATTCAGTGGCTGCTTTTGAGATGGAAATTTCAGTGTTGGGGACTTCTGCTTGAAGAAGAAAAGAAATTTTAGATTCTAGCTTCAGTTTTTGGGCATCTGTCTCCTTCCTCTTAAGTGTGCCGCACAATATTTTTGTCATTTGATACTTCTCTTCCACCACTTTTATTCTGGTTTTGGATAGGATTTCACTTAAGAGTTCCTCCAACTGTGCTGTGAAACAGACTTCTGTGTTTCCGTCTGGAAAAATGGACTGTGTTTATTCTGGACTCAACAGTTGTGCTGTATGACACCTTTTGGTAGTCAGTAAACGATGTTCTTAAACATAAGTGTAACATAGATTTCTGTAAATAAATGGATTAATAATTTGCTATTTGTAGTGTGTTTAGCCCTGGATTAATGGTACTGGATCCCCCCTCTTCCCCTTTCTTAAAGCTTTGCTTTGTCAATTCTTATGGAAGTCGTTATGATGAGTTAACACTTTCAGGATTGCGGAGCTTGAAAATGTGCATATTAATAGCACACTGCTAAAATTTAAAATTAAGAAATCACACAGATATGAATCCCACTTATTATTCTGCATTTTTATCATTTTCAGGCTTCCTTTATGTTTTTGGAAGGATTTTGCCATACAAAACTTGAATGTCAATATGAGGTGTCAGCTACTGCACTGGTCTAGTAACTGCAAGTTTAGCAGATTTCAATTGATTTTGCTGACAAGTTCGAATCCCAGCTGTTTAGCCATCTTCTACGATGGCTACAGCAGCAGGTTTCAACTCTGTGAGAAGAACTGAAGAACCTGGAGGGAAATGCAGTTTAGCAAAGAAATCTTCATTGTACTTGGCACATTGTCTTAGGAAAGGCTGGCGTAGGCATCAAACTCTGTTTGCTGTAACATGTGCCACGTGCAGTGTGAGAGGCTGGCTAAATGCTTTCCCTACAGACAGCGTGCATCATCGTAGAATCATAGAAGGGATCTTCCTTGAAGATCACGTGGTTTAACCCCCCTGCCATGGTCGGATATGCCTTCCACTAGACCAGGTACTCAGAGCCCCATCCAGTCTGGCCTTGAAAACCTCTGTGATAAAACTCAGGATATTTTGCTGCTTTTGTGGATTTGGTAGTGTTACAAGCTTTGGGCCTTGACTTTTCTTGTCCTTGCTACCTGGATGTAGGTGGTAAACTGAATATTCTCCAGTGAAATGGTAATATAAATCTCCCTGGGTCCTGTAAAGCACTGCTTCCTCAGCTGTTCATTGGTAATGCACCCAGACTTGGTGTGGCTGAGGCCGTGTTGTGCATCCCTGTTTAGTTGTGGTTTTCTTTCTCCATAGGCCTTAGGGATTGATCAGGAGGTTGAAGATGCAATTTGAAATGATGACTGTATTTCCTTGTAACCAGATTAGGCACTAAACTCAAAGTAAACCCAAGACAGTTGGTCTATACGTATTAATCCTATGGAGTTTTAGAGCAAATAATACCTTAATGTTCCCCATGATTTTCTAGTTGCTTATAGATATGGCTGTTTAACTGCAGTATATATTTCTAAGTTTATTGAGATTTTATCGTGGGCTAAATGAGCAATTGAAGATTCAAAGCAGTTTTTGCATTTTTTTCAGAGGAAAATTAATGGAAAGTGAGTTGAAGCTTTCTAAGTATTGAGAAATTCCAGTTTTCACAGATAAACCATTTTTTCCCTACTTAGCCTCTCAAACAGGCTTGTGGCATAAAGACCTGCACAGGAAATAAAAATATTTGTAAAATCAGAATATTTTTATGTTTTTCTGAGAAAGTCATGCTTGTGGGACCAGCAATGAGACAGCAGCATTGGCACTTTGTTTGCACTGCCTGCCCTCCCTGGTTTGCCAACCCTGTAATGTCTGATCCCTTTGGCAAATTCCAGATTTGGCAGTGGTCTGAAATGACATTAAGTTCCTGTAAATTTTGTGAAGATAGATGGCAGAGTAGAATGGCATCCTCCTGATGTCTGGAGCTTGTGATTTGAACTCAGCCCTGTTACACTGCAGAGGATTCTTGTAGGGCTTCACTGGGAGACAGAAAGCTGTATGCAATTAGTCTTTGTGTGTACATGTATTTGTGTGTATGTGAAGTGGACAACTAGGTATGGATACATGAAAACCTGTCGTGAACACACAAGCATGCAGAAAGTTTATCGAATCAGTACAGAGGATTTTTTTTTTCTCAGATGGTATGACAACAGAGGCAGTTCTTTGTTGTTACATACATTCTGGCAGCTGGGATGCCATTGTGTCAAGCTTTATGCAAAAGTATGAAGATAATCATATTGTTTTCTGGCCCTGTATTGGTGCTGTGTTCTTCATAATGATTGCAGTTCTACTGGTGGAGATCAGTTTTTGTGAGAGTGGCAGATGTCATGTTGGGGATGTTAAGTTGGAAGAGAACCCATAATTTACTCTTGTATTCAAGAGGTTTTGCTAACATTAATTCTCCAAAGAAAGGGAAAAGAGAGCAGAGCTGAAACACTTCCTTCCCTCCCATTTTTTTTTCATATTTAACTAGAGGTCGTTGTAAGAATACATAAAGTAACTGCTTGTGCTCAGAGGAGGAACTAGCAATTTTTGTCAAGATTTTAATATTAGATATTTCTAGAATTCTTATTATCTTTGCTTAGATAGCATACAGGTTATTTAGAGTGTAGCAGAAACAATCTGTCAGCAGCAAGAAGCTGTCTGAAGCACAGTAAAAGCCATTTGAAGCATAAAGGATAGGTGCTGTTGGACAGGCTTATGTAGCAGCCTCTGTGATGGCTTGTCGCATAGAAATTTAGTGTTTGTACCTGGCTGAGGGCCAGCATGTAAATCCACTTCAGGGTGATGGCAAATTAATGATAATCTGAAAATTGTAATTGGTCATTCAAGCCTTTTATAAATCATTCTTTGGAACAAAGAGTTCCCTGGGGGACTGTGTGTGAAGTAATTGGGTTTTTGCCAGCATGCCCTGGCAGAGGAGTTCGTGTAATGTGGGAATACAGGTGTTTGAGACTTTCTTGAAATAAACAAAGAAGTAAGTTGCTGGAAGATAGCTTCTTCCTATTGAAATAATATTGTTATTAATAACATTAGTAATAATGTAATCTATAACAAAGGAAACAACCCCTTCACCCCCCTGAATTTGGTATCTATAATGTAGGAAAAGTAGGTGTCAGTTTTACCAGAAGTATGTGTTTTTAATCAGAATACTTATCCTTTGATGAATTTATTTTAATTGCCGTAGTACTGATACTTGTGTTTGCGGTGTGCGGCAGAACCTGGTTTTGGTGTTTCTTATGACACTTGTGGCTTTTTGCTTTTATTTTTAATTAAGGCAGAAGTTTTTAACACGGTTTGTTGTGTTCGGTGAGAAGGGAATTAGAGTTCAGGCTTGAAGAGAATACATTTTGTACCATTCTTCTACTTTGTATCATGGAACCCTTACGACATGACGTTACTTCCTTGATTTTACAAGCAAAATATTTACTTCTTGTAAAACAGTACAGGTGGCTTTGTTTGGCATCTGTTATTTCATAGTGTCATTCTTCTTTGGTTAATGCATCAAACGCTTTGCCTGAAAGTTAAGGTAAAGCTGTGCTGCGGTTTAATTATATATTATCTCTTTCTGGATTGCACTAATAGGTGTTTAATTAGGTATGTCTGGCGTGCTTCAAGCTAGTGTCTAATAAAATATCGTTGCCCTGAAAGTATTTCATTTGCTAGCTCTGAAGGCCAAGTGAGTCAGTAATCCAGACTTTGTGTTTGTTCCCTCTGTGTTGCAGTTCTGCTACAACTGGCAAGTGATGCTTTACCAAAGGATATGGCCTTGTCTCTTGCCTATCTACTTGCACTGCCACAGGTATGTTGATAGTGACTTTGTTTGCATGGCTTTGCCAGGAAAGACTATTCATAGCATTTCAAAATTCCAGTAGAAAATGTCATTTCCATAAGATTTTAAAATTTTAAGTATTTTAATTAATTTTAATACACATTTTTACAGATTGGGCTGGTGCATTTAAAGGAAGCTGAACAAATGCCATTGCACGGTCCGTTGAGCATGGCACTAGTGAAAAAACTTAAAACAGAAGTTGGGCCACCAGACTGACAACTCTAATGTAACTCAGAAATGCGGATAATAACCTTGTGGTATAGAAGCCGCAACAGCGTAGTTGGAAAATCATTTTGGTTAGTTGTTTGTGCAAGAGGGAAAAAACCACCATAATGTAGAATTATCTTTGTGTGTGGAGGTTACTGATTTACTTGTGTGCAAGAAAAACATAGAGCTATTTCTAAATGTCAGCAAGTAGCTTTTTAGAAAGTTTATATGCTTAATGTTGTATGCTTGCTAATTCTTTCATGTAAATTAATGCTCTCTTTCTTCTAGGTGGTAGATGCCAACAAATGCTTTGAAAAGCATTTACATTCTGCATTATGTCTCCAGCTGGCAAGTTATTACTATAGCCTGCAGATCTATGCTCGTTTGGCACCATGTTCCATGAACAAATGCCACCCTATCTACAGGGTTAGTACTCTTTTCTTTTTAAAGCTACATTCATTAATGTGCAGCATTAAAGCCATTCTAAAAAGCCAGTACATGAGTTAAGCCTGTTAAGGAGCTGATCTGACTTACACTGTGAGCAGCCTGTTGGGTTACGCATAATTATTCTTCTACAGTGCTGTAAACAAACAAGTACTTCACGATTTGTGGAAGAGTTTTTGAAGCGCGATATCAAGTGTCATTTTTAGTTAATAGCACTATCAGTCTTCAAAGTACCTTATAAGCACTGAGCAGTAATGAGTATAGCCTATGCTGTTACCTTGCAATACTGTATAAAAGGCAATATAGTACTTCCCAAGAAAAGTGAAGAGTCCCTTTCAACAAGAGCAGTGCTTTTTGGAAAGTTTCCATAGCCTCCCCTGGGGTATGTTGGATTGTATTTCAGTTTACATACGGTGTTTTGAAAATTCATCCTCTTTCATTGAGGAATGTTTTTTATTTCCTTTGACAAGTTTCTGTTTTTGGAATGGCGCTGCATTACCCCTTCTCCATCACCAATGGTTAAAGCAGTTCCATGGTGAAGTCCATACTAAATGGAGGAGGTAACATAGTGAAGTTTAATAAGGCACAAATTGCCAATCTTACTGAGATACCTGAGTAAAAACTCTTGTTTGCTCCAAGAGAGCATTTCTGAATTTACACTAGTACTTTCCTCCTGTGCAGATGCTCTCTGGACTGTTTGGTTTTCAGTCAATCTCTCAATTACAGATGAAAGAACACTTCTGGTCGCAAGTTTTTCTGAAAGGGAAGACCAGTAATCACCACTGTGGCATGGGGGGAGAATTGGTTTTTTCCGTGTTAAGAATTACTCCTGATTTACAGCGGAAAGCCTGTTCTGATACTTGCCCAATTCTGCAATTAGGAAGCCTTTCATGTTCCTGCTGAGATTTGCGTTTTACTGTCTTCTGCTTCGATGCTAAAGGAAAACGTAGCCCACAACTGTGGGGCTTGCAAAATATGTTGGTTGTGAGGAATTAATTAATGTTTATTAAAAAGCTTTCTTTGAGCTTATAAGTCATCCTGCTGCAAGACAACTTCAATGAAAAAAGATTTTGTGTTTTTGTGGGGTTTTTTTTATTGCTTTAGCTTTTTTAAACAGTCCTATTTTACAGGTAGAGCTAAGAAGCCTTTGGAAAGCATAAGTTATAAGAATGACGACAGAGAGATTAGATTGAACTATTCGTATTCCCATTGCCATTTAATTAGCAAAGTTTTATCAGCGGCACCATGTAGTTTATCTCTTGGCTGTGGTGTGATCTTTGGCTAATCTTCATTTCCATTTTGGTGAAATACTGTATGTGACTATGATAAATACTGGATTCTAAGTTGTTTGCTAGAAAGAGTGGGTTTATGTTTACGCTGCTCTTGAACAGTAGCTTTTGAAAGCAACTGTATGCGAAGATTGAGTAAAGAGCACATAAAAAAAAAGGAAAAAAACCCACAAAAACTGGTGTGGATGTCAGTAAGAAAACAACTTAAGTAAATACTAATTTTTAATTCATTGTTGCTAATTCCAAGGGTATTTTGAGTGAAGAAATATCACTGAAGTAGAAAAAAAGAAATAGAAACAGATGCTTTTGACCAAAAGAAGTATGCGCTTTTTTTTGTCAAAAACCTAAACCAAAAGCACTAAACACCAGCGTTAAATGCTTGGTTTATACTGCAAAACAGGCAATCGTTTAAATTTACATCTTAGATTCTGGTAATAAAGAATGGGTCCACCTGCCAGTTGGTTTCATCAATGCCATTCTAGTTTCTGTCCATGGGAATAGATTTAGCCAGGGGTTTGGGGGGAGGGGGGGGAGGGTGTATTTCCTAAGTGTTCTTTGGGAGGAAAAGAAAATTGATCTCAAACTTTCATGAGCATGTCACAGTCAGTTGGAGATGTCATTCCGTAGTAGATTGTCTTCTGACTGATGTCACCGGTGTCTTGCATCACGTTTATCTTGCGGCTGTTTGTGAAAGCAGAAGTGCATCCCTAGGTCCTTTAACTGCCTCAAAGTTGTGCATTATTCTTACGAGCTATCCGAGTGCATTTTTGTGGGTGAAGGTGCATAGCCAATCCTTGTTTTCCCCTGTTCTCACTCTTTACATGGTCAGTAATGATGTAAATCTGGCACTTCAACTACGTGCTCGGGAGGTGAGTCCTCAAGATCACAGAGCATTTATTTCTGTCTACCAGCATGAGTCACAGTAGGTATGATTTTTCTAGTCCAGTGAATCAAGTATACTGTTGGAAAACTCTAGCTTAATTTATAAGAAACTCTACAGAAGCATGGAAAAGTCTACACTTCTTGTGTTTTTCATTTTAAAATGGCAGTGTTTGAAAAGAATTCATGAGCACCTCTGGCAGAACAGGAGAAATGTTGGTAGAATGAAAATGACAGAGCATGATGTTACAAGGATAATGGGGAATGGGAGGAGAGCTCCTCTTCCATTTGCTAGGACAGACTTTCAAGATTTCCTAGTTAGTCAAGAAAAATACTTGGAAGGAATGATTGGGTCTGTTGCATGAAGGTGTGATTTTTTTTGTTTAATTGTGATGTGGAATACTGAACACTAATACCTGTGCATCAAGCCAGAATCATAAATTGCCAGAAATTCTCACTGTCATTTTTTGTACTGTTGATGTCCAAAAGGAAATCAGCTTCATAATTTCAGTTTCTGATGACATTACTGTTTTGCTTTAAGAGCAAACAAAGGGGGTTGGCTGTAAAGTATTGCTTTAATTTTGTGCCCAAGACAAGTTTTAGTCGTTATGATAACATAAACATAACAGTCACAGTTTAGGGCATCTGAGCTATATTACTTTCTTGTCCTGAGGAATATGTTAAAGGAGCTCTCCAGCCTAAGAAAACTAGGCAGATAAGGGTCAGAAGAATAGAACAAAATTTCCAGAAATGGACTGTGTGTGGAATGTACTGATATGAGAAGACTAATTGCCCTTTGAAGACCTGTATTTATTTTTTGTTTAGGTCTGTAATGGGGGACAGGGATGGGATTGACTTTTCATTGCAGTCCCTGTAGTGCTGTGCTTCTGCATTTGTGGCTAGAAGGGTTGGTAACATGCCTGTTTTGGCTGTTGCTGAACCTTGCTTGCGCAGCATCAAGGCTGTTGCCCCACTGCCACTCTGATTTCACCTTTCACTAATTCCCAGTCTTGATAAACAAGAAGAAAAGCTGTACAGCTGAGCAAGAAATTTCCTGGGTAATTCTTGTTGTTAGCAGCTTATCTCCTCATTTGTCCTGTCCTGGTGATCTGATAATTGACCAGAATAAATTGTTTACTCTAGAAAGGAGTGAAAAAGCTTAATTATCCTGAGGTTAATTAGTATGTTATGTTCCTGTTCTCATGCTAATACTGTGTTGCTGAGGTGTTTCTGTTGTTTTGAAGAGGATTATTTTACTGACTTCAGCTGAGGGGGCAAGCTTTTTCTTGGAGCATCAAAGAACAGTTACAACAAATACCGCTGAGTTGCAGAGGGGAGCAGGAATTTTGCACTTAATAGCAGATGAGGAAAGTTGCTGTTAGCAGAAAATTCTTAGTTTTTTATTTTCTTCCCTTACATGTTACTTTTTATTCAAGAAGATGAGTTTGATTCCTGTCTTTTTGTGCATTGCAGCTGACAATATGTTGAAATTTAAGCTCAGAGATTCTCCTTAGTGATTCTTCTCTTGTTACAGCCTGGAGTTGGTTAAGAAGCTGGGAGTTCAGACCCACAGAGTTAAGTAGCCTGATATACGTTTAACCTGATATATATTTAGCCACTATGCAACAGGCTACATTTATACAGTGAACTGGTGCTCTGTGCACTTGATCTGCTTCCCTTTTCTGTTCCTTGCTGCTTTGGAAAGCCTCTGTCAACATTTTTGAGGCAGAATTAGGTCAAAAGAGGAGTGCTTTGAACTTGGAACTGAATGGGTAGAAATTTCTGTTGGTCTGCCAGGATTTCTTTCTGCAGGCTTGACCTAACTCCCAAGATGGTTTTGTGGCTTGTTTGTATAAGGTTGGTATAAATTATAAATACTGTTATATTAATCCAGAGAAGTAAAGCTTCCATCCATGGTCTGTATGCTGTGGCTTTATGTAATATTCCAAATATAGGATGTTGAAAATTAAGACTTAATTTGAAAGGGAAATCAGTATTATATAAGAAGGCTGCATACAGGAAGAGAGAGGGAGGCAGATCTGATGCATCTGATCACAGATGTATTCCCCATGCTGGATGAGGTCTAATGGCTTTAACCTGGCACTCTAGTGCAGCTAAAGGTTAAGTTTGGACACATGAGGTAATCACTCATTGGAAATCAAATGCTCATTAAACAGTTGCATATTGGTTTGCATATCCTGTCATGTTCCTAAATTATTGCTTCAGCCTGCTAGAAATGATATATAGGTTTTTAATCTCAATTTGGATTTATGTACATTACGTTTTACATCATATACATAACCAACGTGCAAAACTGACAAACTGTGTCAGGCAGTCCTGTTTCATTCTGCCTGGACATTCAGCTTTCCATCCATAAACACTGTGGCTAGCACTGAGGCTGCTGTACATGGTAAAACAGTAGTGCTCTTTATTGTTGGCCTATGATGGACTTAAAACTTGACCTTTTTTATGTCCCGATTCAAGCCCTTGTCTCCTCTTCAGCCCCTCTTTCTGTTTGGTTGGTGATGATGAATACCAGCAAGTTTAATTTGGCAGTATAATTTTTCCCTTTTGCTTCACTGTTTGAATTTGCTGTTGTATGATCTGCATCGAGTCCAAGTGTCCTTGCTGGTCTTTGGGTTGCTCCTCTTCTCTTTCGTGCTGCTGTTTATGCCTAATACTTATCATTGTATATACCATGCTGCTTGCTTATACATGTCCAGATATTATTACTCATTAACACTTGGAGGATGCATGTTTCATTTGATGTATGCGTCTGTTTTGAAGTCCAGTGCATACCTGATAGAAGAGAAAACTGGGAGAGATGAGTGTATAATTCCTTGAATTTATTTTGCACTATTCTCTCTCCCTTCATGTGTGTGGAGTCTGTGATGGAGAGGAGAACCAGGGAAAAGGAGGGCAGTGGCAGAAAGCACCATGAATGAGACTAACTGGCAGACTAAGAACTGATCTGGGGAAAATTCAAAGACTTCAGTATCGTCAGAATCCTTCTTTAGATCACCAGTAATGGATTTGAATAAAAGTGGTCTCAAAACTTGCCCCTGTAGGACTTGGTGCTGGCTCTTTCCTCTCTGAAAAGTGATCTCCAAGCTTCTTCCTCTTGTTTCACCAGATTTCAGTTAGTGAAAGGACTGTTCTTCCAGTCCGTTCACAACTTAGGTTTCCTGGCTGGACTTTGATGGGAAAACTTGTGAAAGTACTTTGCAAGATCTCTGTGTATTTGATTCCCTTTGTCCGTGTGGTCTTTGCTACCCTCATAGCCCTCCAGGCAGTGAAGAGTGGATTTCCCTTTACAGAGGCCATGCTGACCTTTCCCCAGCAATCTCTTAATGCTCAGTGATCTTATTATTTGTTATATAGTCTGCACTCTTACCGGAGATGGACATTTGACTCGCTGGGCTACAATCCCAGTGAAGATCCCTTTTACATACTAGTTTTTTCAGATGGAACTTGCACTCTGGCATGTTACTTTTAATAATGTTTGTTGATGACCTTGGCCTGCTGTTTAACATAATTTCTCATTTGTGTTCCTTCAGAACTGAGGGATGCGTGCCCGCTGGTCATGGTGTGCAAGCACATATCTGACACCTTCCAGATTCGTCTAACTCATCTGGCTCCTCTGAGCTCTCTCCCCACACCTTCAGCAGCGAGGGCTGACACAAAGATCTCATGATTTCCACTGCTGTGGACTTACCCATGAGTGCTCCTTCCACACCTTTTCTCTGTGGGATCCTGCCACTTCTCTAGCTGGCTTCCTGATTTTGAGCACTTTTCAGAACTTATTGCTGTCAGCTTTGCCATTAATAAAACACTTTCCAGGCAGTTTTTTAGCACTTTTAATTTCCTCTCTAGCTTGTCACATTTTGTGAGTTTTCTTTGATTTGCTTATTGCTCAGTGATGTCTCAACACATAATCACACATTTTCTAAATGAGTGAATATCTAAGCTAACAAAAATGGGGAACTGAATAAACCCTGGTGTGTCCAAAGGCTTAAAGCTCAAGTAAGCTCTCCTGAACTAGCAGTCATTGTGGTTGGTTTCAAACATCTTCTGTTGTGATCCCTGAAGTACTAATCCAGCAATTAGAGACATTGCAGCCAGATGGTGACAAATAGATTCTTTTGGTTGAGTTGTGTTTGATATAGATAAGCCAGTGTTTCACAGATCCTCATCTTTCTTTGTTAAGCACACAACATGACAAAGTAATGCCATTTTTAGTTGGGACCAAATAATATGTAGGTGACTGAGAAAAGACTATTGTTAAATAGTTGTTTGGAGCTGCCCCCAACCCCGTGTTTCATTTCTTCAAGGTAAAGTGTACTTATGAAATGAGATGCCTACAGTCTTGCTTATTTCTGTTTCTCAAGGGTTATGAGAGCTATTCTGTCGAATCCTGCTTCTGAAAGCAGAGCAAGTATTGTTCTTTAGACAGCTGTTCAGAAATTTTCTTTTAGAAAAGAGGATCTTCAAAGTAGCCTTTCATTTCAGCAGAGGGTTGAGGTTTAGTTTGCCCATGTTTCTGTGGAGACATAGTTGCGGTTTTTGATGCGAGAGGGGTAACTGGGATAAGTGCTTATGCTTTTCCTTCTTGTGAAGGGTTTTGTTCCTCACTGGGAAACAGTACAAAGGTGACCAACAGCTTATGAAGCAGTCTTACCTTAGTCAAGCAGCTTTATCTTCTCTTTTACATTCCTTTTCCAAGCTTCTGTAACTGTTTTCTCCAGTCAATGAGCATCATGAATTTTGCAGGCAGCCTGCTTGAAATTTGCTAATCATCTAATAATAAAGAACATTTTAGCAAAATTCTGTTCATCTGAGTTGGCAATACAGGTTACTTTTCAGACTGCTTGATTTCCATCGAGTTAGAGAGCAGGTTTCTCCATCTTTGTTTTTTAGTGGCTTGGCTCCTTGGTGGTGAGTTTTGTTGGTTGGTTGGGTTAGGTGGGGTTGGTTGGTTGGTGGGTTGGGTTGGTGGTTTGTTTTCTTTTTTCATCTTGGAGAATTGAGGCTAAATGCTAGATAGCCCTCTGTATTTAGCTGAGGAAACTATTAATGAAAATGTACATCCCAATGACATAAGGTGGTCACTGAGAAACCTGTGTTGTTTCTCAGAAGTGCTAGCAGTGCTCTTGGATTAGGATGAAAAATTACCTGACTTCTGGCATTTCAATAACTGTCAGGGAAGAGGAAGTTTGTTTTTTTTTTTTTTGTAGCTCATGGGATATCTAGTTTTCAACCTTTAAATTAGGAAGATATAGAAATATTTGCATGTATCCAGTCAAGTAACTGTGCACATTAAAAAGAATCAGTATTGTACTTAAACTGAAACTGCATAATACTGCAGTAGAGTTTTACAGTAGGTATATGCTTGTCCCAAAGTTTGTATATGACTAGAGCTGCTACTATATAGGTCAAGATTAAAGAGATATTCTGAAAGAACAGACAATAGCATCATTTATTCAGAAAGAAAGCACAATGATTTTATATTTTTTAGAGAAAAGGGAGAAAGACAGAAGGTTAGGATAATTACCTAAAGTGTGACATTTATTTACTGAGAGTAATGCAGACTGCAAATGGGAAATGAATTATGCTATGAATTTAGTAGGCACTTCACTCAAAACCATATAGTAATTTTCCATTTTCAGGGATGTTCTTTCAGTTGACACTTTAACCTTTTGTATGTCATGTGTTATTTTTACTAAAAGAGCTGTCAGGTGAAATGATGAGATTTTTCTATCTAAACCTGACTTACCAGTCAGAAAATCTGTAAGAGAACACAAGGTAGAAAAAAACCCTGTGAAAATGTTTACTTTTGGGACAAATTATTCCTCATTCTTGTTGCAATAGCTGATAGAAATCAAAGCAATAAAGTATTTCCTCTGAGGAGAAACTCAACATGAGCCAGCGACGTGTGCTTGCAGCCCAGAATGCCAGTTGTGTCCTGGGCTGCATCAAAAGCAGTGTGGGCAGCAGGTGAGGGAGGGGATTCTGCCCCTCCACTCAGGTGGGACCCTACCTGCAGTGCTGCATCTGGCTCTGGGGCCCACAACGTTAGAAAGGACATGGACCTGTTGGAGCAAGTCCAGAAGAGGTCACCAAGATGCTCAGAGGGCTGGAGCACCTCTCTTACAAGGAAGGTCTGAGAGGACTCAGGTTCTGCCTGGGGAAGAGAAAGATCTGGAGAGACCTCATAGCACATTCCAGTACCTGAAGGAGCTACGAGAGGTCTGGAGAGGGACTTGTTACAAGTCCTTGACATACAAGTGACTGGACAAGGGAGAATGGCTTTAAACTGAAGGAGGGTATGTTTAGATTAGATATAAGGAAGAAATTCTTCACTGTGAGGGTGGTGAGGCACTGGAATAGGTTGCCTGGAAAAGCTGTGGACACCCCATCCCTGAAAGTCTTCAAAGCCAGGTTGGATGGAGCTCTGAGAAACCTGATCTAGTTTGTTGTCCCTGCCCATGGCAGTGGAGCTTGGAACAAGGTGATCTCTAAGGTCCCTTCCATCCCAAACCATTCTGTGATTCTGTGAGAAGAGAGCACTAGAGCAATTTGTTCAACTCTTCAAACACAAGTCACTTAATATAACTATAGAAACAACTGCCTGGACAACGTTTCCAGTTACTTTAATGTTTTTTTACTGAACAGCAGCCTCTTGCTTTTTTTTTTTATTCCTGCAGCAGGGCTGTTATCCAGGAGTGGTTTTTTTAACACAGTCATGCATCTGGAATGAAACTTTAAAACATTCAGTTCTTGGAAGAAAAGAGAAATCTACATGAAATCTGTGGTAAAGGTAGGCAGGGAGGCTAGGAAATTTGAGTCCACGGCTGCATTCCTGAATCTACATGAGCCAGATATAAATTTTTTAGTACAGTAGGATATATCTTGTTTGTAGTACCATGTACCATACTGTGGTCAGAAGCATTTTTTTAGGAGTATGGATAGGCCTTAAAACTATGATACTTAAATATATCTGAGACATTAGAGTATGTTACAAAAACTTCTGATGATTTAAGATTTTACATCTGAAACAGAATATTGTTTTTAATGTCTGACTGTGTAAGACGTATAGGTTTAATAATAGAGATGAGCTGGGCAATGGATTCTCTACTTCATTTTTTAAGTAAGTTTGTACAGCTTGATCCTGATGCATCTTGTAGCTTATAAAAGGTATTCTGGTAGGTATTCTTATATATTGACCTGGTGTGGTTTCGCTGGTGAATGATGAGATCTGCTGCTTCCTGTACCCGTTTAAAAAATGGCTGTGAAAGCTGATCCTGAACAAAACTGTTGGCACACAATACATGTAGCTCCAGCAGCAAAAGGACAATAATGTTGAGGTATCCTCACAGTTGAGTGATGTGACAATAAAGGTTTATTTCTGAAATGTTCTGGTCTTCCATCTTAGCCGTATGCTTTATCTTTTGCTTTGGGGAGATCAGATGTGAGACAGCTGCGATATGGAAGGTTGGCCACCCCAAATTCATGTGGTGCTGTATCTAAGTTAATGTACTCTTGACTCACAGCATGACAAAAATCCAAGTTGGAGACAAGTGTCATTAATTTAATTAATGAAAAGCTGCCCTGTGGAGAGATGGAGTATATTTCTTGAGTAAAAAATTTAAGATTTTACTTCTTGAGTGAGCTATTTTGTTCCTGTAAGTCTTTTTTCCTGCTTCAGTATGTGAGGAAAATTATTGTCTTATATTCTTCACTTCATTCTTTTTTTCTTGCCTTCTCCTCCATCAAATTTGTAGCACATTGAATCTCTTGCAGCAGGGACTGTGGCAGTTGCTGGAAGGATTAGGGAGACCTCTCCTCTTCTTCCTGCAATATAAATGCATTCTAGAAACGTGGTTTGGTTCCCAGCTGCACTGGTGGTGGGCAGCAGCTGCAGAGGCAGGAAAATGGGCAAAATTACAACTGCCTGCAGCAGGAATGTTGCACCTAGCTCCCTGGTCTCCCTTGCTCATGTGCTGTCGTCTCATTTTGCTAACCATGAGGATTTTGCTTGGTGTGTGTGACTCCCTCTGGAACATGATTTCTTTCTTAGGATCTCTTAAAATGGTGTAAAACAAACCTCGTGTTACAAGGATCTGGGCACAAGGGAACGTGTCCTCTGCTTTGCCCTTCGGATTTCTGTGGCTGACAGGAGTTGCAGCTTTTGACCATTGCCAAAAGATTACAGTTCAAAAGGTGATGGAACTGCTTTGCAACCTCAATCCAGAAAGGTCTATTGTCAGTTTTGTCTTTGAGGTGATTATGAGCAGATTGGCCTCTGCTGATCTAACCAGTTTTTCTGATCAGTTTTTCTGATCATTTCTGTATTGCAGTCTCTAGATGATTTACATTAAAAATAGAACTAAAAGAATATTTTTTTTAAAACAATTGGATGGATTCTTGGTCTTAAAAGATTATCTCAGTGAAAAAGTGTTCACAGTAGAGTGGGATTTTTTTCTGGTTTTTTTTTTTGTTGTTGTTGTTTTGGGGGGTTTTTTGTTTGTTTGTTTTTTGTTTGGGTTTTTTTTGTTTGGTTTTTTTTTATTAGTAATACCATAGTTGTAAAATGATGGCCACTTTCTGAGCCAGAGAGGAACAGCACAATAGCTCATACTTTTTTTTTTAAAAATTTGTTTCTGACACGTATGAGTGAATTAAGTCTTAAATACATTGGAAGAGGAAAAAACCCTGAAAAACTGAAGATTAATTCAGGCATAAGAGTGAAGACATTCCAAGATCAAAACCTCGTATCTCCTTTTAAAATCAGTGTTGCTTTTATACTATCACAGTGGCACACAGATTGAGCTGTTTCACAGGTGTTACTTGCAGAGGGGTCAAAGAGAAATAACTGCTTTAAAACACTTACTCAAGTGGATGCTGAATCCCAGCTGAGGCTTATTGGTAATGACCAGTGGGGCAATAGGCATAAAAACCTGATCTGTGCTGAGTAAATCATATCTAATAGCATGAAATTAAATCAGCTTTATGCTAAATTGATGTCTGCTTCTTCTTTTCTCTCAATTTTTAATTTTTTTTTTCCTTAATTCCTAAATAAGGCCTCTGTCAACACAAATATGGTGTTAGCCCAACAGATGAGTAAAATGCGTTGGCGGGTGGTTCCTGAGGGATTTCCCCTGGCAAAGTTATGGAGGCTTCTGAGTTAAGGATGTAATACATTTGGGTCAGCTCTTGTGGCTTCTGTGGAAACTTACCCTATGTTTACTCTGTGTGTGTGTGTGTGTGTGTGTGTGTGTGTGTGTGTGTAAAATGCCCTTCCTGAATGATCACAGGAGAGAAAGCTTTGTTCTTACATCTGTCTGGAAGTACTGGAGGAGATTTATCTGGCAAATCGGGGAGGTGAACACCTAAGCACAGTGTCTAACTGTCTGAAGGACTCTGAAAAACCAACAGAGAGAATTGTGTAGGAGCTGTTTGGAAGTTGTTGGTGTTGTTTTTCACAGGTGATGTTAGAAAGGGAACAAGTTGAATATGGTATCTTATTGGTCTTACTTGTGAAAATTAATTTGTATTTATGCAAATTGCTGTCTATTACAATTTGAAGAAAGTCCTAGAATTTTAAACTCTGTGAATGCTGCAGTGAGATTCAGACTTGACTGATTTTGCTGATTTTCTTCATGGCCAGGTGCTATTACTAGCTAGTTGTTACGGTCTTTTCAATTTAAAACGGTTAAAACATGTTTTGAAAACTGGCGATACAGCTGTAGTGATTTGTCTCTGTTACTGTTTGTTATAACAAGAATCATGTCTAATTGAATTAGGTATCTAATGGATGTAGAAATAGTTTTGCTTGTCATCTAAAATATACGTATTATTAAACATGTGAAGATGTTATAAAAATGAATACTTAAAATTATGAAATAAAAGTTCTATGCAACTTGACACCAAACAGAAGACTTTGGGATTTCTCTAAACTAGTTTTGGATTCATATGCTGTGGTAGCTTGGGCTGTAAGTTTTTTAAGAGATAAGGGGATAACACTTGATTGAAAGATTTCTTGTGGTGAAGAAAATAAGACAATCTTTGGTAACGGCTTGCAGTAAAAAAAACTTCTGTTGTGTTTTCTCAATCTAAATGTATCACTTTTGTCTTCTAGGCTGACGAGTCTGCACTTTATTTTGCATTATGTATGTGTGGTTATATATGCATGGGTATTCACATAGCATATGAATTTTGTTCTAAATCTGTCATTAGTAAAATCAATAGACCCTGAGACATTATTTCCAAGTAAGGTGTTCCTTGGGACTATAAACAGGCAGATTACACACAGGTGCTTTTATGGAAATATAGCAAATGGGGACTTATGTGAGAGAGTGGAAACCTAACAGCAGAGAGCACATTTACTCACAGGTTCTCAGAGGAACCTGCCTTTCTCAGTGGACTGAAGGTTTTAGACAGTTATGCTAACCATGTTTCCATGTCTTGCTCTGACTTTCCCTGTCTCCATGCTCTGTTTTCTAGTGTATCACATAGAATGAGATAGCAGGGTGCATAAAAAGCAGTGGATGGGTTCCCAGCTGATAGAATTGTGTTGTAGAGGCACTGCTCTGCTTGCCTGTCTCTTTTTGTGAGGTTTTATTATTCTGTTACCAATCTCCTAAGCAGCCTTGAAAGAAGTACTGATGCTGTTTTTAAAACCAATGAGTTTGCAGTGTTTGAGGGCTTCGGAAGTGTATCATGAGGAGAGGAAGAAGGATGCCTGTAGCATTTAATGTGACTTGGTGAGCAGCCGGTCAATTAAGACTTGGAAAAAAAAATCGATTTAGAATGACCAACAAGTCACAGAAAAAATAAAGCATGCCTTAAAGTTTAAATTTTGGTGCATGTTTTACCCAGCTGTGCACTCTAGTTAATGTTCACAAGGTTATTTTCTAATGTAGCAGAATAATTCTGTAGTAAAAGACTAAAGTATATCGCTCTTGTACACTCAACATTTTTGAGATCACAGCAGTTAAATCAGCTGTTTCTTTTACGGAATATTTCAACTACACTGGCATCCCCAGGTATTTTTTGGTGGCTCTTTTGGAGGTCCTTCTTTCTCAGTGGATCCCACACAGAAGTCACAGTGCTTCCTTTTGGCATTGAGCTGCTGGTGGCCTCATTTTTCATGGAAGAGAGAAATCAAGGTACTGAGTAAGCCAAGTGTTTACATATTACAGCTCTCATCAAATGGAGGAGCCTAGACATAGCCACTGTCCAGATCTTAAGATAATTTGGAACACTCCACAGTTCATGCATTCATTTTTCATGCTTTGTATTCTAAATTGTTGCTTTGCTATGAGGGTTTTTGACTACAGAAGTTAATGGTTTATAAGGGATGCACTTAGTGTGTAATTTCTAACACAGAAAAGTAAGTTTTATTCGTAATTAGGGTATTTTGAAAACTAAGGTTGCTGTAGTCCATTGATGATCAATATTTAACTCTTTGAAGATTCAGGGGCTAGGCAATGCCTCGTGTAATTTGTGGATCCTGCGATACTCTTTTGAAAGTATCAGTGCTCAACATGTAAAAGCTATTCCTCTCTTCAATTCTGTGTACTAGAATTATATCAGAAATTCGGTAACTTTTCTTTGACTTCAGTGTTTGACCAATCAGTTGCCTAGTTTAGTGTAAATAAAAACAAGGAATTAAAAACAAGTAAGTTCAGTCATAGTGAAACACTTGTTGCTATTAATTTGGTGAGGTAAATTTGTTTTGTTTTAAAATATTTGTATCATATGGAATAGACTAAAACATTCCAAAAGGATAAATTATCATAGCAAATAGGCCTTACAGAAAATTTTAAATTCTGTTTACTTAAAATTTCTCAGAAATGGAAACAAATCTCCTAGTTCTGAACACAGGGGTCAATTATATATTGATATTTTTTTGTTCAGAATTTACAGTTTTGGTTTTTTTTAGTTTGTTGTCAATTCTTCTTGCAGGCTGATCCAAAGAAGGTGATTCAGATGGTCACAAGGCATGTTACTCAGTATGCCCATGCAGACTGGCCTGAAGAAGTCACCGCTTGGATAAATCAGCTGCATTACTACAATGAGCGACTGCAGGACTTAACTCAAGCTAAGACTCTGCAAGGACTTGGCAAAGGAGTGGACGTGCAGAGATTTACAGCAGATGCACAGTACAAGAGAGAAACAATACTAGGATTGGCAGAGTAAGTAATGTCTATTAGGTTTGTTTTCTCTATTTTAGAATGGAATAGCTTTAAGGTTTAAATTAGGAGAGTAAATTGAAAGTAGTGCTGACCTTTAGAAGAGATAATTTACTTGTTTTAGAGTTTTACACTGTGATGCTGCTACAATTGGAGCTTTTTCTATGTAACTGCTCTACTTAAATGAAATGTTGCTCAAATGAATGGATCTATAACTTTTAATTTAATCCATAACTCTTCATTTAATCACTGCTAACATTAAAGTTAATCAGAGATTAATGAAATCAGAGCATAGGTGAAGGTTTGGGCTCTTCCTTTCATCTCCTGTAAACCTACCCTAGCAATCTATTGGCGTATGCCTATGCATCAAAGTTTGGAATGAACTATAGTTTTAAAAAAGTTGTTAAACTGTATTTTATTCTTAATAATTTAGCTAGAACTGCTGTATATCACTGTATTTTTCCCTGTAGTCATTTGGAAGTACTGAAACCTTCACCCACTGTGTTCTGATATTTAGCATGCTTTTGTCTCACCTTTCAGAATTCCAGAATACAAAAAAAGAGAAATACATAGGATAGTACTTTTTATTAAAAAAACCCCCTTTAATTAATATCTGCATGCAGGTACCTCAAACTATGAACAAGTCATGAATATGACATGTGTTTTAGAGACAGTCATAGCTGAGTAGTTGACAGAGGAAGAGTTCTCTGCGATAAGCTTTAAATATAATCTTAGCTAGATTTTCAGCTGATGTCTGCATAAAGCTTTTGAAGAGCATATTTAAATGTTTTCGTTTTTCCACCTGTGTAGCTACTCAGAGCTACGATTCAATAGAAATTTGCTACTAAACAGAATTGATATACTGAATAAGAATAGTTGTATAAGGTCAGGTTTTGAACACTAAGCTGTTGCTTTACATCTCTGAAATCCCTACCTGCACAGATTTTTGTCACTGCATTCATAAAAATAGCTTGTAATCACCTTTTAATGTTTCCATTGGAACTCCTTGCTCTCTGTATATTGTTATTAAGCACATGTCTAGTATGTCACTAGGTTACATCTTGATGACTACCTACAGTAACTTCAATACAAATAGCCTTCTGTTATTACAGATACTTTGATTGCAGCAGGCTTACTTACATTGTCATCCAAGAGTTCATACATATTGTCTCTTGTAAAAATAAATATGAAGAGAAAGTTCCTTATGGTAAGTAGAGGTAAAAACACAGTATGATAGGGTTAGAAGAGGTGAGGCTTCATAGTATGTGAATGAGAGTGGCACTTCCGTATTGGGCAGGTGGAAAGATCCAGTTAATTACTTGTTCAGCTTGCAGCTTCCTTGCTTTAATCTTCTCAGTTGAGTCCTCATCTGGATTTTCGAATGAAAAAGATGCACAAATTCCGTGTAATTGTGTAGCATATTTGTTCTTATTTTTTTAATTAAGCGCCTCATGTTTTATAATTTTTTATGAAGTGCTGTTTGCAGGAGCAACACCTGGAAGAGACAGCCTCTTATTTACAAAAGTAGCTTTGTACTAGAAGGAGCAATTTGCTAAAATTACCTAACCAGTAGTTGTCTATTTTATCTTCTATATTTGGTGTATATCTTTGGAGGCTATTCTGTATTGGTTTTGCACCAGTCTTGGTGAAACATCTACAAAATGCATCCATAGAGTGCCTGTGCTGGAGCCTTCAGTGAGGATTCCTTTGGCAGTCCTCAGGCTCACAGTGACAGGCAGGCAGGGCTGGGCATGGAAAGGGGTGTGTAAAAAAAAAAAAAAGTTAAAAGGTTGTTTGCAAGGTAATGGACATTTTTTTCAGCTTTTCACTGTGCAACAGCTGCTTGTTTTTGTCGTTATCTTAACAATGAATAAATTGCTTATTGTTGTTCTTCATTTATATGGTGTCATTTCCTCAAACAACCATTGCCTTAGGCTGCTGCTGCATGCCACTCTTAGACAGGAAGGGAGGATTGTGGTATAGCTTATAAAAATTCCAGGAGGAATGGATCCCACTAGGTCCAAGAGCCACTCCTGATTTGTATGATTGACTGTATTATTTTGCAACTAAAGCATTCATACCATCTTCCTCTTTCACTGAATCATGGAATGGTTGAGCTTTGAAGAGGCCTCTGGGGGTCATCTTGCCCAACCTTCCTGCTGAGGCAGAGTCACCTCGCATTTTCACATTAAATACATTGTAAAGAAGTTGTTCATGACAGGCCTATTAGGAAGTAATTCCACACAGATAGTGTTTTTCTTGGAATTACCCTGAAGAGAAAAACCCCAACCAAACTGAAACCAAAACCCAAAAATCCCAGCATCAGCCTTAAGAGTATAGCTTCTATGCCAGCCGAAAAACAAGGACCATTCCTCGCTATTTGAACCATACTATACTGGATTAGTAAAAATTAGTATGAAGTTAACTTTAGGCTTTCATGTTTTACCATATTCTCCATCTATTGTTTTGTCAAAGGGATTATGCAATAACAAAAAAGCCGGTTTTAATGTTTTAGGACAGAGTGAGCTGGACATCTTCACACCTTTTAGTCTACAAATACTAAGAGTGTTTCTGTCTGTGAACTTCTAGGAAGAGCTTTGAGGATTTATATACCAGTTGTGCTAAAACACTGTAGGTGTTGCAGCTAAATCACATAAATGCTAGCTGTGACAAGTTACATCCTTCATCACTTTGTAATTGAAATGAAATGAAAACTGAGATTTTTGCTTTAGCACAGGATTGAATAGAAGCTGCCATTGAGAACCAGAGTGTTTGGTGGAGTAGGTTCCTATCTTTGGAATATCTCTGTTGGTTTTTTTTTTCTTTTATTTTTTATTTCTCAAATGGAGCACCAAGTACAAGTAAATGCAGGAAGACATAATGTATTTTTATTTTAAATTATTTTTATGTTCTTGTTTTATGAAAAAAAATTGAAGAAATCATGAGTTTTCTAATGTAAGGATTTATTTTCATGTTATGTCTCATAGGGCTTAACATAAATTTTCTTTCATATCTCTCTTCTTTCAGAACACTTGAAGAAAATGTCTATAAAATTGCTGTTTCTTTGGCTCAGCGATACAGTGTTCCACTTTGGGAAGTTTACATGACTCATCTGGAATTTTTATTCACTGACAGTGGGTAAGTTGTCTCCTCTGCAAATGCACATACAATTGTGTTACACAGAAATAAATGGTAAGGTATGACAGAATTGAATTATATTGGGGGCGGAGTTTGGGTTGTATATTCATTTGTCTTCTGTTGGGATAGTATGGGAATTTTTGTCTTTTCCACATAATGCTTCTGTAACCAGCTGTGAAAACTGGTGTTGCAGGCAAGGTTAAAAGTCCATATGTGTCTTATTGTTCTTCAGAGTATTCCAGGACTTTTGTTTCAGTGTTCAGGTTTCCACAACTTTGAATGTTTAGTTCTCTCTTCCAGTAGCAACTTATCCTGTAGTTACTCTTACAGTCCTTGTAATATGTCCTGAAACATGATAGTTTCTCTATTTTTTTAGGAGTTTTGATATTTATTGACCTCTATTCTACATAATACTAGACGAAATAACTGTATTGGAGCTCCCTATTCACATTGTGCATCTGCTCATCTCAGTTTCGTTTTTAGATAGAAGCATGCTTTTTCTTTTAACAATGTTTTACTGAAACTGTTCTAGCCTACAAGATTATGGCAGACCAGACCTGGCACTGGTCTGGCATAAGGGGAGGGGTGCTTATAGTTTCTATTCCAAAGTGGCTCCAGGGCCTTTATTTGTTTATTTATTTATTTGTTTTAACATCTGACGTCTTGTTAGTCAGGCCCTTTCTGCCTACTCTAAGGTGAATAAACCCATTTGATGGAAGACCAAGCTACTTGCCTAAATAGCACATGCAGATGACAGTGATGTAGAACTCCCTGTGTAATGCAGCAGCTCTTATCTACTGTTCTGACAGACGTGATCAGATTAATTTGGTTTGTTTCAAGTGTTAAATTCTTAAAGCACCTTTAGCTTGCAGCAGTGTTTGTACCTCTCTTAACATTAACTATTAATTTAAAAGTGTTAAAACATTTTATGAAACATGAGGAATAAAAAACAAAGCCTGGTGAATTATCTGGAGAAGATGAAATAATGTTCTGAGATTTTCTTCACTTCCTCCAGAAAACAGAGAAGTCATACCCTCTAAATTTTGATGCTGCTAAATTATTTACTGCTTTAAACAAAACAGACAGTCAGAATATAAACATGGCAACAGTGGGATGAATTTGCCTTCTCTGGGAATAGAGTATTACCTAAGGTGTTTTGCAACACTTTTCTATCATCTTCTTTGTTCTTGTCCTCCTTGAGTTAGTATTCATAGAATGCTGATATCACTGAAGTACTGAGTAACCATATTTTCCCTAGTGAAATTCAAAAAAAGTCTTAAAAATTAATGTATAATAGCATATTATGCTGCTGAGCATGGTTTTTTGGTATCATAATCTCATTTTAAAATTGATTGACAGCATATGACCCTTACAGTGTATTTCAGTCTTGGGATTAATAATGTACATATTGGTATTAGAAGACATCAGATTTCCAAATGAAATGTACTATTTAACATGCCATATGATTGGACTCTGGAGAGACTCGAGGTAGGAATCATCTGTAGGTTACTTCTTTCGTCAGATTTGGGTAAATCTTTAAGTTGAGAAAGATCTAAACTTGAGATGATATGCACCTATTTTTCTCCCAGCTGAGGGAAAAAGGAGTGATTATCTTTTATGTAGTCAGCTGGGTTGTCTGAACTCATGCTGTGAAAGAGCTAATGTATTCTTTTCAAAAGATTCGGGAAAATAATTTCCTGAAGCAGTGAGACTGACTGAGATCAGCCCAAGGCTTGCTGATATTTTATAAGCTTTTGTGGATGACAATTTGAGAAGCAACTTGGGAAAGTGTCCAAGTGTCCCAAGCATGAATAATAGTGTCAAATAGATTAACTGCTGGGCAAGAGCCGATTTTCGATGATAATATCTTTCAAGGTATGCACAGGTACTCATCAAATACAGAAAATAGAATGTGATGGATTGGGAAAACTTCTAACTGGGCAATAGGATCTTCGAGCATCATTCAGCCACAAGTGGTTGGTTCATTTGTTTAATAAAGTCTTCCTTTACACATATCCTGGATGTATGTTTCCTTTTACATACAGCTATACTCACAGATGTGAAATCCAGCTTTGAATTCCACTTCAGTATTCATAACCTTTAATCTGCATGTCCAAGTCAACAGATAACAGGATTGGGAAATACAAGAGTTGCTTAGCTTTTGTTTATAGAGTGTACAATTATCTAAATGTTTGTGAGTGAGACCTTAAAGAGAGGAAAGGATTGTCCTGTCTCCCAGGTGTGCAGCTGCAAGAGTCTTTCATGGCACATCCAGGTCTTTAAGCAAGTTATTTCTGAACACAGGTTATCGACACTGGAAATAGAAGAAAGAGCACAAAGTCTTGGTCTGTTTGAGACTTTGAAAATCAGTCCTGAAACCTTCCATGAACACATGATTAAATATGTTTACCCAAGTATTGAAGGCCAAGATCACCAGCGGTTGCTTTACTATTTTACACTCCTGGAAAACTGTGGTTGCTCAGAAGTGGTAAACCATGCTCTTAAACCTGAAACTCACATCCGACTCCTGAAAAAATTCAAAGCAGTTGCACCAGGTAGGAAAGTAACCTGCTTGTTTTCTTCATAGCTGTATTTATTATCCTGTTATGTAAGTATTGACATGATTATGCTTAGCTAGTTTATGTTTTCCAGGTTATTGTTTTTTCTGTGAGCATAGATGAATACAGTTAATATAGGTGTAAGTTCCTTCTCCTTGTTTTACTGGAAATTTATTTGATCACAGCAAGAACAAACTAGTTAAGAACATGTTTCTGTTAGTGATGCAAGTTAAAATTATTGCTGATATTTTGTAGTGAATTTTTAAATGAGAAGTATCAAGTTCCTAGAGTATGATTTTTAACACTACAAGTTTAACGTTAATATTCTCAAAGGACTTAAGACAGTTTACCTTTCAAGAGTCTGAATTACAGAATATATTAGGGACTTTATGCATTTTGTGTGTTTGTTTGTCTTAAAGAGGACAGTGTTTTGTTGTGTTTTATCCTCGATGTTACCTTTTGCTTTTCCAGAATTACAGCATTGTGTAGTCCTACATTTTCAGACAATTTCTGTAAAATACACTGCTGCTAAGGACTCTAAAATTTTGAATAGTACTTTCAATTTGCTTGTTAGTTGGGTACTATCTTGAATTTTAGTTGTACGACTCCAAGTCCAGTTTCAGAATGAAAAATACACACTGTATGGCTTTACCTCCTATGAGGATGAATTAATTGTTCAATATTGGAACTTCATGTGTATTGTACACTAACTGTGCTGCAGAGTTTGTGACTGCATATGAATTCATGCATTGCAGGAAGAAAAAAGTCAGTAATTTTTTGGGAGAGGAGGGATAACCTTTAGTTCTTATTGATATTATTCAACACACAAGTTCTGTGATGCTTGCCAAACGAATTTCTGCCAAGAAGTTATTGTTTACCTTCAAAGCTATTACAAAAAACATCCTTGGACTATATGTCAGACATAAATTAGTCCATTTGTGTGGTAAAAAATTAAATCTTTGTATTACACCCCTAATCAAAATTCTCAGTGTTCAGCATAGTTTAGAGATAGGAGTCAAGGAGCAACAATGAATACAACATACTGATGAATTCATTGTTTTATTTATAGAGGTTGCAGGCCCAGAGTATATGAATAAGAACATGGCGATAGAAGTCAGTTATCTTAGGCATTATATGAAAACAAAATAAAATAGTATCATTGCTAGAAATACTTTTGTTGTTGCTAGATTAATTTGCAAGGATGCTCTTCCTCTAGGAACCAGAGTGGTAACATGACTCTTGGTTATATGAATATTGATGTAAATGGATCTGCGTGTCCTACATCTAGCTGAACTTATTTAGTTTATTTGTAGTTAGTGCCTTGCAACTTCTGCTAGGTGGTACCAGTTGTTACATGATCAGAATATACATTTTAAATTAATGAAGAGGTGCGCCTTGACTTGCATGAGGTTTTCTAGGGTTTATACTTAAGTTCTAGCCTGTTTCTATATACTGTATATATGTTCTTGCTTCTTTGAGAATCTGCTTTTTTTGGGTTGTGTCATAGAATCACAGAATGATTGGGGTTGGAAAGGACTTTAGAGATCATCCAGTTCCAAATCCCCTGCCATGATCAGGGACACCTTCCACTAGACCAGGTTGCTCAGAGCCCTATCCAACCTGGCCTTGAACGATTAACAATTCCAGGGATGGAGCATCCACAGCTTCTCATGGCAACATGTTCCAGTGACTCACCACCCTCACAGTGAAGGATTTCTTCCATATATCTAATCTAAATCTACTATCTTTCAGTTTAAACCCATTCCCCCTTGTTGGATTGATATATAATGTTAAAATATGTGTCATGGATTGAGAGATTTCACGTGCATCAGGACATCATAAAATTCCAGTCTGTCGGTATATATGTTTGTAAAAGGGGATGGGCTATGAGTCTTTTTAGTTCTGCAGATACTGGTGTATTCATTGTTTTATGTGTGATTGTGGAGTGTGAGTAGTTTTAATTAATAACTTTTACCTCTTTCTCCTTCTGTCACTAGGTCTTAATTACAAAAAACTAACAGATGAAAATGAAAACCCTCTGGAAACACTGGAGCCTGTCCTTACAAGTCAAAATATCTTATCTATTTCCAAACTGGCTCCCAAAATTCCTGAAAAAGATGGTGGCATGCTGTCACCAAGTTCTGTTTATGCTGTGTGGTTGCAAAAACTTTTTTGGAATGGTGATCACCATCTCATAAAAAAAGTACCAGAAACCATGGATGAGTGGCTACATGCATATGATATGTGTTCGAAATACTTTGATAGACTTGATCCAGACGATCTTGTTACTTTCATTGATGAAATTACTTTTTCTTCCAAAGCTGTCACAAAGGTAAGCAGATATGTTTTAAGAATTTTAGTCCTCAGGTGGTGCATCAAGTGTATGAGTTCAATATAGTATCAAGAAGAAAGTCTCAGTAAATGTTATATTTGTCATTTTGCAGTATTTAAAGATAAATTTGTAAGCCTACCTTGCTGTGCCTACCTCTTCTTTTTATGACTGCCAGTATAAAAAAAAGGGATTTTTACTCAGTTAGGGGAGTTAGCTCTATGGATATGAGAGTTTTGATGGAACCCAAAAATCTCTGTGTTCTCATTCAACAGAGAATAAGATCCTGTGTATTTCATAGAGTCGTAGAGTGGTTTGGGTTGGAAGATACCTTAAAGACCATCTAGTTCCAACCTCATTGCCTTGGGGGGTTTCTGCATTTCTTCCATATATCTAATCTATATAATACCTTATAATATATATAAACCTGCCCTCTTTCGTTTAAAGCCATCCCCCTTGTCCTGTCACCGCACACCCTTTGGAAAGCTCTCATGTAGGGCCCTTTTTATGTGCTTGAGAGCTGCTCTAAGTTTTTCCCAGAGCTTTCTCCTCTCCTTACTGAACAGCCCCAAGTCTCAGCCTGTCTTCATAGGAGAAGTGCTCCAGCCCTCTGAGGATCTTTGTGGTCTTCTCTGGGTTCAGTCAGTCCCACTGTCTGTTTGACATAGATGTTAAACAGTGCCAGTCCCGATACTGACCCCTGAGATGAATGCTCTCCATTTGGGTGTTGAGCCCTTAATGCAGCTCCCTGCATGCAGCCAAGCCAGCCAGTTCTTTATCCACCAAGTGGTCCATCTGTCATATCCATCTCTCCAGTCTGTATGTCACGTGGAACAGTGTCAAATGCTTTGCACCAATCCAGGAAGATGACGCCAGCTGCTCTTTCCTCATCCACCGCTTCTGCAACCGTCATAGAAGGCCACCAAATTTTTCAGGCATGATATGCCCTTAGTTAGTGAAGCTTTCTTTTATCACCAATATACCTGCAGAAGCTTTTCATGTCGCCCTTGGCGTCCCTGGTAAGATTAAATTCTAGCAATGCTTGAGCTTTCCTAACTTGATGCCTGGATGCTGGGACAGTTCCTCCATCTGCCTCACGGGGTACCTGTCCTTGCTTCCCTCCTCTGTAGGCTTTCTTTCTGGTGTTTTGAGTCTTTCCAGGAGCTACTTGGGTGTCCATGCAGGCCTCCTAGCATTTTTGCCCAATGTCTTCTTTGTTGGTATGTATTACCCCTGAGCTTGGAGGAGGCAATCCTTCAATATCAGCCAGCATTCTTGGGTCCCTCTTTGCTTTATCCCATGGTATTCTACCAGACAAATACCTGAAGGGACCAGAGTCTGCTCTCCTGGAGTCCAGAGCAGTGAACTTGCTGTGTATCCTCCTCACTGCATTAAAGATCTTCATGGCCACTGCAGCTCAGGCTGCTCTTGAGCTTCACATTCCCCCCCAGCCCTTCCTTGGTGTGAACAAGTTCCAGCATAGCACCTCCCCTAGCTGGTTCCTGTATCACTTGGAGAAGGACGTTGCCATCAATGCATTTCAGGAACCTCTTAGATTGCCTGTGCCCTGTTGTGTTGTCCCTCCCCCAGATATTGGGGTGCTTGTATTTATTTACTTGTGCTCATCCTAAAATTCATGGTGCCACAGACTTGTGCTTAGTACCAGGCTTTTGCATTCAGAATAAGATGTTCCGCAGAGAAAGTATTCTGGCCCAATGCATGTGGTTTCTAAGCACTGTAACAATAAAAATTAGAAACTGTTGTAATCTCCATCTGGCTGAAGGCGTGAAAGAATGTGCTTTTATCTGTGTAACATGTATTACCAGATCTGGAGTTTCTTTTTGCCCAGTGTTATCTACTTGCAAGGATATTTCTAGCATAAAATTTTACCCGTGCTTTGTTGCATATCTTTACTGTGATGCACAAAAGAAAAATGAGATATCTTAGATATTACCTTATTAAAAGATCTAGAGACGTCTTCACTAACTTTATCTGAAATGAAAAGGTGATAGAGAAAGTGTTCTTTGGAGGTTTTTGTGTGTTTCTTCTTTATTTTGGTTTGTGATTGTTTTTCTGAGGTATTTATTCACCATGTTTAATTAGGTGAATTTAAGTTTTTTCCCTCTTTAAATACTGTTTTAGTGTTCCCACAGTATTAGTATAGGTTTATTAGAACGCATCTGACCTGTATCTATAACAGAATTTGGTGGAAAAAAAAAAAAAAGGCTAGTTGGGAAAACGAGAAGCTTTGTCAGCACAAAATTTATGCTGTGATCTGACTGTCGTGGTAGAACAAAATGTTTTATCTCTAGTCCCATCAGCTGTCTCTGAAGCCTTTTTATCAGAACTACTGTAATGGCTAAGGTGTTTTGATCCCTTTTATCTCAAAATGTTACTTTTTCATGCTTATGAGCAAAGATTGAGATTCATCCTGAAATTTTAATTGCCAGGCTTGACCCTGGGCTGAGGTAGCAAGGGCATGACGTGTCTAATGAGAAGGAAATACTGACTTTACTTATGGTCACTGCTAGTGACTACTTGAAACTCTTGTTGTTAATGTTTCTTGGGCATTTCAAGGTTATTACTTATTGCAGATGGATGGTGCACGGAGAGAGTGGATATCCTCCACACTCTGTCTGTTTTGAAACATGTTGATTATTTTCTTTTGTTTGTTTCTGTTCAGGATTCTGATACATTTTCTCTACTCTTTTTGAGAGTAGAGAGTAGGAAGAGCATGAAGGAAGTACTGATGGCAAGATGGTTGTGGTCTGTATTTAGGCGGAATTTTGTAGTAGAGACATGTTAGCTTTTTGGCCATGAAAGATGCTCAAGAAGTGCTTGAAACAGTTGGTCAGATCATCTAATGTGCCATGCACTGGGTTTGGGATTGAAACAGCTGTTTAACCAGCTTGCAACTAGTTTTTGCCTTGAGATCCCATTCAGTTTTCAAGTAGAATTGTACAATGAGAAATTATCATTGTAGACCTTGGAAACTTGTCTCTGAGGTCTCTTTCCTCTGCCTTTCATCTGAAAATGCTTCATACATAAAAGCTGTCTTTTGGCTTGCATCTGTTACTTAAATCTTATGTGTTTTGAGGCTACCCTGGTCATGTGCTCACTCTTTTAATCTCTAATTCAGCACTTTCTTCCCAGCTCCGTTCTAAGGCCAAATACTTTATTATATCAGTTTCCTATTCCCATAACAGATGCACATTTAGGTATTTCATGGAAGTGCTGATTCTTAGTCAGAATGCAAAAAACCATATTATCCAGAAATAACTTGCACTGTTACTGGGACAACTGAGCTTTCTCACATAGAGGAAATTTGAGAGGAAGCTTACAGTGAGATAATGACATGGGTTTTTTAGGAGTGCTGAGAGCTGAATTGGAAAAAAACCCCCAAAACCAAATGTTGCATACCCTCTCAGCTCTCTTCCACTCCTTCGAAACGTCAGAAGGGCAAGGTGGGAAAGGAGAGAGAGAGTAGTCCAGGGAGATGAGATGCACTCCACTGTTATTCTTGTGGAACAGTATCTCCATCAAAAATCCCTTCTTTGTCAGAAACAATCAAGAAAAGCCTCAGGTGCTTTGGGGTAATGGGACATTGGCTGCATAGCAGTGTAGTCTACATGGGTTCAGCTTCAGAGGTACCATTGTTGTTACCATGTGGGAACTTAGGAAACAGACATCAGAACATCTCCCGCTGTTCCAGTATGTCAGTACAAGTAGGGAGAGGCAGTGATGGGCCAGCAAAGCAATAGGCAGCTGCTTCTACTTGTGTGTCGCTTGGATATGTCTGAGAACCTGGGAGCCGAATGTGTAGTTATGCAAAAGGGAATGAAAACACAGGGATTTAGTGCTGGCTTCAGCAACTTGTTCTTCCTGAGAAAGACAGGAATGCGTTGGGCTTTGACAGAGGCCCTCTTATTCGCCTGTTCCCTTCCACATCCTCTTCGTTTTAGCTTTCTCATGAATTGGGCAAGCGGTGACTGAATGAGAAGGTGGATGAATGAGCAGTGCTTGACTGGGCAAAGGGATTGAGAAAATGTCTGAATTGGAGAAATGGATGAGGAGTTTCCATTTACGAAAAGGCAACTAACATTGTTACACTCATGTAGTTCAGGATGTGACACAGTTTTAGGTACTTTTACCACTAAGAGGCCGGAGATTCTCTTCTCCCGTGTTTCTTGCAATCAGTAGAAATGAGTTACCACCTGGAAGATGAGATTCAGTTCCCAGGCCTTAAGCATTCATAGAAAGGTGGCATTGTGTGGTGGGAACTGAGTGATGCATAGTAGTGGGACTTCAGTAAATCACAGACTCAAAGTAACATGGTTAATGTAGTTGAAGAAGGTAAAGATTGATGAAATATTTTTTTTGTGTTTGTGGTAAATGAAACAGGCAAAGACCTTTAGACTTTGTCAGTACCTTCCTCACACGTTGAAGGACTGAATTATTGATCCCTTGACCACAAAAGCTCGCTGCTGCAAGCAGTTGAGAAGGTTCCTGCTTGTGGCACTTCTACTCAGAAATGCTTTTAATTCTGTATAACTATTTAAGTCTTTCTGACTAAATAAGAAATCATTCTGTCTCGGTAATGTTAAGAGTAGGCTATTTGCTTGTATGGAACAGATTTCTTCCTGTATGGGAGATACTCCAAATATTCGTTGGAACGACTTCATATATTTTTGCATGCATTTTGAATCTGTCATCTTTTTTCCCAGCAGCTCTGTTTGCTTTTAAATAATACTGATGTCATTGGTTCTTAATTATAGCAATGATCATATCAACTTTTTATTGTGGTGATTTCCCATTTGTTCCTGTTTCTGTGATCTTTGTGAAGCATTTTAGATAATTTGGGGATTTTATTTTTTTATTATTCCTTCATTGCCAGCATTTTGTTCATTGTGCTAGGGAGCTGGTTATGTCTTCAAAGAACCATCTGTTTCAGAGCTCATAGGTCATTGCTCTGATGGTTTTTTGATTAACAGTACTCTGGAAAAAAAGCCTAGCACAACAAAAACACAACTGAAAACAGTCCTTTTAAATCACTGTGTTTTCTATGTTGATTAGGAAGAAAACGCTACAGCTTCAGATAGGAAAAGCAGAGTAAAAAGCAGTGGTATTGTCAGTCAGGTCTTCTGTAGAGAAAGAGAAGGTGAAATTTTCCTTACATGGGTACTTTCTCACAGCCTTCCATAGAATAAGCCACATTCTTTCAGACTACAGCTGATGACATATTTTGTTTAACATTCCATCTTTTATAACTTCTTTTCCAAATTCTGATTTAAAAGGCATTTTCTTTCACCTTAGTGATTTTTGTTGAAAGGTTGACTTATTTTCTCTGAGTTAGTAATACTCTTTTGACCATTTTTTTTTCTCTTTTGTTTCCTCAAGCAGGAATATAATGTCCACCTTTTGACCACATACTGAACAGGTGTGGAATGGGAACCTGGTACAACTGGATATTAACCTGCATCATTTTCTTGACTTTAAAGACACTAAATGCTGTTTAAAATAATTGTATAAAAAGCCCAGTTAAAAAAAAAAAAGCTCAGAATATGTTCACTGTCTTTTGTCTGGCTGGTTGACTTAATGTTTTATAAAACACTAAGGAAAAAGACAGAGCATGACATTGCCTGAAGGTGTACAAGAAATGTTGTTATATAGCGTGACTGCATTCAGATGTTATTTTTTGAATTACTTGGCTTCATTTTATCACTTTTTATCACTGTGCTCCAGTTCAGTCAGTTTGCCTTGCCTGACCTTGTTTCGTTTATGGCTATTGACAGTACTTCTTTTTCTAGTATCAGTACAAGGTACTTTCTTGTGCTTTTCATTTATATAGTTATTTTAATTAACTCTGCTTCGAGAGTGTATAATAGGAAACTTCTCTAATAATATGTTTTCTTTAACTGGTTCCTTACGTGCATTAAAACTTTTTCCAGATGAATTTTACAGGGTCTGGTAGGAATGAAGTTAACTTTCATCATAGCAGCCTCCGTGGGGCTGTGCTTTGGGTTTGTGACTGAAACAGTGGTGATGCCACACCAGAATTTCGACTTGCTGAGCACTGCTTGTACAATGTCAAGGCTTAATTTTTATCTCAGCACCTCAGCCCTGAGTGGGCTGCAGGTAGGCAAAAAGTGGTCGAGAGACACAGCCAGGACAGCTGACCTGAGCTAGCCAAAGGTGCATTCTCTGCCATCTAATGTCATGGTCATTGATAACAAAGAAAGAGTTGAGTAAGACTAGAGGGATGGAGCACATCTCCTATGAGGAAAGACAGAGAATTGGGATTTTTCAGCCTGGAAAAGAAAAGGCTTTGGGATTACCTAATTGTGGTCTTTCAGTACCTGAAGGGTACCCACAAGAAAGGTGGAGAGAGACAAGAGCATATACTGACTGGGCAAGGGAGAATGGCTTCAAACTGGAGGAGAGTAGGTTTAGATTAGACGTTTGGAAAAATGGTTGCCCAGAGAAGTTGTGGATGCCCCATTTCTGGGGGTGTTCAAGGCCAGGTTGGATGGGGCTTTTAGCAACCTGTTCTAGTGGAATGTGGCCCTGTCCAAGGCAAGGGGGTTGGAACTGGATGATCTCTAAGGTCCCTTCCAACCCAGGCCATTCTATGATTCTGTGATTTGGCGACAGATACAGGAACTGGACCCAACGTTTCATCTGAACATCAAAACCCATTTTTCATTGGGGGTGACTGAACACTGGCACACGTTGCACAGAGGGGTTGTTGAGTCCTCCTACAGTGGCGATACTCAGTAGCCACCCGAACTTAGTCCTTGGCCATTGGCTCTACGTGGCTCTGTTTAAGCAGATGCCTTTTGGAGATCCAGTCCAACCATTCTGTGTTTCAGTGTTGCTGGGATCCCAGGTTCCTGTGGCATTACAAGGAGTGGAGCTGTTTCCAGAATCTCACACTTACATGTTAATCACTGGCAATAAGAGTAGCAGGGTCAACATCTTCACATGCAAGTAAATGTTACTCGTACTATACTTTATTAAGAAATACTTACATACTCTGAGGAGAATGGGCTTATGAGATGAGTTTTTACCCTGAGGAGTAAAATCTGTTGAGGTGAAATAGTATGGGATGTTCTTTGGTGTGAAAAGAGATTTTTAGGGTTTTTTATTACACATTATAGCCTATACATTTAAAAATCTTTTTAAACTGCAAAAGCTTTTTAAATATAAACCTTCACTTCACATGCAAACAAAGCTTGAACTAGCCCCTAAGCTACATTTTTATCACTGGCTCTGTTAACAAATCTCATTATTGAAGCTGACTAGAAGTACGGAGGAGAGCTGTTCATGGTTTGGAATAAAATAACCAGAGAAATGATACGTTCATAGTTCTGCATTTTGGCACTCTGCAAATGTGAATGCAAAATTAAAATAGGCTTGGGAAAAACATGTATGTTCTTTCTTCTTTCTTGGTTTTTTTTTTTCTGAGTATTTTATTCTGCATGTGTTTATGGCATCATGGCTTCTAAACTGGCAGTATATTGACACTTCTCTAGGATGTAAGTTAGATGGAATACTTATTGTTTGCCTTTTGTATCTCTCTTAATTGCATTTTGAACATTAGAATGTATGCTAGAAGAGGAAAAATGAAATATGTTGCTGTTTTCTTCTTTTATCATGTTTACAAAATGGATATATAAATCCAGCTGTGGTTGTTAGATTTTAATGTGATGTGGAGACTGTGAACTTTTCCTTGCTTAGAGTAAAACCTGATATTGAGACCTTGTTCACAGTAACAAACTCAATTCCTTAGAGTGGGAATGGAACTGTGTTGCATTTGAAACTGTATCTTAAAATTCCCTTTGTATTGTGCTAAAACGGGCAAATTTTCTTTAGCTCTAACAATAATGCCCATTCACTTTGCTTTCATCATTAAAAATATCCAGTAGACCATTAGTGTGGTTCACAGTAACAGCACAAAAAACCAGGAGTAAATTCTACATCTTTCGCTTGTGACTTTTTATCTTGGGAAGGGGGGGGAAGTATGTAAACTGTAAAACTTTCCACTAAATAATCCTCATCAAATTTTTTATGGCTTTACAAGTTGCTAGTTTAATTCATGATGCAAACATCTCTTGGACTTCGTATGAGCAATGCTATAGCAGTTTAATTGTTGTCTTTTATGATAATTCATCTTATTTCCTATTCACTGTGTCATACAGATTCAAGCTGTTTTTTCTATTTTTTGTGTATTTCAACTTAAAAGTTAAAATTGTTTATGTCATTTTTCAGTATTCCAGTAACTAAAACACCTGATGTTAAAAGGACCTAATGCCTTGGGTTTAGAGTTCACTAACAGTCTAGACACTCCCAGAGGACACTCCCACCCATTAGAAAGTATATTGCAGGCATCCTTAAAACTGTCCTTGAAGTTACGAATGAACAAATTGTACATGAATGTCTAAAATCGTTCTTCAGACTTTGTTTTGGACTTACAGCTGAAGCTGTCTTTCCTGAAACAAGCAAGTCAGACTTCATTTCAGTTTCATGCCTGGATGCGTCTAGTTGTACAGGTTTTTAAAAATACTATGTAGTTACTATTTTGTATAACTTGGGCTTTAAATAGGTTGATTTAAAAATTCTAGCTCCTCCTGCTTTTTTTGTTTATGGTTATGGTCTTAAGAGATGTATTTTAAACAGTGGTCTAAACCTGACAAACCTTAAGTGACTTATCAGTCAATCTTGTATAGTGATTCTCAGACATCTCTCAATGAGGAATTAAAAATCAAGGATTAGAAGGTGGCATGTCACGACAGTGGCAGTCTACCAAAATAATAAATATTATTAGGAAAAGAAGTTTCATATGGTTTAAAATGAACAAGAATAAGTAAAAAGGTCAGTAAGAAGAAGGACAGCGGAAGAAAGTAATGGAATACTGATTTCTTAAGTAAATGACGAGTTAGAAATAAAGTTGTTTCCCGTTAAATACTTCATTTAGTTTTCTGCTGTGTTGTGGAGCAGTGGAGCCACCTGACCTCTTGGCACTGCTAAAATACAAATAGTAGTGTACAGGTAATGAACAAATAAATAAATGAGCAATCTTTTTCAGCTGCCAATTGAAGCCAGGATAGAAGTGACTAAGAAGGCTATTAAGGCCGTCAAACATCTTTCTGAGAAATCAAGAAAGAAAACTTCAGATAATGACATGAAAGATGCTGAAAACCCATCTGCTGCTTATGAAGAAACTCTGAATCACTTGCAACAATCTCTTGCTCATCTAGAAACACTCACTCACAGTTTTATCACTTACTTGAAAAGCAGCGAACAGGTAATGATTACTGATCAAGTGCTTGTTTTGAGTGTTACCATGACTAGCAATGATAGACATCAATCTTTTGTCATATTTTATTAATATTTTCTGCCTTTGCTTTTGTTGACCTGGGTTTTGAAAATTCAGTTCCATCAATCTTTTCTTTTTCTCAGTATATGTTAATTCCCGGCGGAAAGGAAGACTGATACAGCCCTGTAAATAAGGAGTACACTGATTAGTGTTCCAAAAATTATCTTTTCACAGGATACACTACAAAAGTATGGCTATTTATATGATCTGTCAAGGTCAGAGAAAGAAAAAATCCATGAGCAAGCAGTATCCATGTGTATAGATGGTCAGCCCCTGGATATGGTGCAGCAGTTGTTACAAGTGGCTGTTGGAGATCTAGGCCTTTCTCCCCAGGATGTTGTCCAATGTGCTATTAAAAAAATTGTATGTATATTAAGGTAAGCAGACTTCCTTAATTAAGCTAAAAAATCTTTCTTCTGGGTTTTTGGAAGGGATTTTTTTTGGTTGGTTGTCTTGGTGTGTTGGTTTGTTGTGGTTTTTGGTTGGCTAGTTTTGTTTATCTGTAGTGAGTACTTACTTGCTTTTAATGTCTGCATTTTGCAGAAAATTAGGTGGTAATAGGAGTGTTCTTTGATTATGCTTCTGTTTACCTATAATGTCATATTTTTCTGTGTTTGGGAAGCCTGAATAATTTGAACAAAAGAAGACAGAGCTTATACTGTTCACTGGTGCTTTTTAGTTAAAAGGGCTGGCTTTACAGTATTGTTCCATTATGTGTGTGTGCCCTTGTAAATTTTGCAAAAATTCACAGCAACACATAATTCTTCCTTCTTAAACAGAGTTAAAAGACATGTTTATTGGAAATGGTAACTCATGCAGGCATTTGGGGAGCAGAGGCCTAGTAATGGCTTCTGCCATAACAGTGTGTCCTACCAGAAGTCATACAATTTCTGTCATTGGAATATCTTGCTGAGCCATTTCTGGGAGCTGGGGTTTTTGGGGTTTTTTTTGTGCTAGTTGGTTTGGTTCATTAGAAATATTTTATTCTCCCTCATATTTTTAAGGGTGCAGGGGGAAGCAAGGGAGGATAATTTTATATCTTCCGTTATAAACTGAGCAGGTCCTTCTCATTTAACTGTTTATACAAAACTCTCTTCTGAAGTATTTCTGTTTCACAGAGATACATGCAACAAGTATGAGAAAGTATTCTGCTGTTAGATGTCTGCTAAACACTGCTTATAACTTCTAAGACCAGTGTAGAGAGATAAAACTGAGAATTTATCCTGTTGTTCTGCATGCAGAAAAGTTATATGAGCAGGATGATCTGAATGCGCACACCAGGAATTGGAAATCAAGTCTAGTATGGAAAATTTTCTATGGCTCTACTTTTTCTTCCGCATGTATGTATATATTACAGCAGATTGAAGTGCTACAGATGAAAAGAAAGCAGCCTGTCAAATAGTTTGCAGTCCTCTTTGCCAGAAAATTGATTTCTCCTGTCACTCAGTTTAAGAGTGTTCACAGCATCCTCAATGATGATAGAGCTTTTGCACAGCACCATAAGTAATACTGTCTTTCTTGTCTGGGTTTGTCCATTTGAAGAGTAATTTGGCTTTAGATAATAACTGTCCTGCTGTTCCTGACTAGCAGTGTGATGTATCTGGATATAAAGCTCACAAAGTCCAGTTATTTTGACTATAATGAGTCTCATTAGCATGCAGAGTATGAGAAACCTATCAAAATTCTCCTTCCTGCTCTTCTTGTTATCAACACTTTTCTGTGAACTGACTTTCTTGTTCTTTATATACATTGCAAGGCTGGAATGGAATGGCTGCAAGTTGATTTAAAGTTCTGGGACAGCGACCATCTCCAGTAACTCTTAGGCAGCACTTCACTGGAAAGAGGGGAATGACTGTCTCATAGAGAGAACCATAGTGGCAGAGGTGGCAAAATGAGTTGGAAGTTTTAATGAAAATGATCTGGTGTGTGATGTGACCTAACGTGGTCAGTAGAAATATTCCACTCCCCCTCTGCTGCTTTTGTGGGAGAAGAAGGGAAAGATCATTTCATACCACTCTGAACTATGGAAAGTTTGTCGACTACAGTGATAAAGAGCATGAAGTGAAACTAGCATAAAATAATATAGAAAATACATGAGATAATATCCTCCCTATGATAAAATTCAGAAAGGGGTAATATTATAAAGCACTAAATAGAATCTAATTATTGGGAGGAATTTAAAGAAAGGTTGTTGCTTGGCATCTCTTCAGCCTGCTGGTATTCATGTTGTTGCTTGTGAATAAAATTAGATTAATCTCTATCCTATGCTCAGATGATTACTTTCAAGATACAACACAAATGGAAACATTTTGTTCAATGCTTGCATTTCTGCAATTAAAGAAGTAGTCTTGCCAGTTTACCTGGAGAAGCAGACTTTTACTCAATAAATGCAGCATTTCAAGGGAAAACCTTTTAGGTTTATTTACTGGATCTTTAATATGTTACACAGTGTGCTTATTTTATACAGTAGTTTTCAAAGAGACTGTGTTGCAAAATTCCTTCTTTGACAATTAACCTTCAGCGTAGCAATTGTAAGGCTGTAACACTGAACTTGGATTCTTTATAGCTGTGGTGACGATGTAATTGAGGTATTGCAAACACAAATGAAAGAGGCCTGTATGGATGTGAAAAATTATGGTAGTGTCAGTGATTTGCCTGAAAATTAAGCATCAGTCCACCACTTCTGTGACTGAAAATACACATCCTTTCTTTTAGTTGCATTAACTACAACCACCCTTCAAACACAGTAAAATATCTTTTGTTATTAGCATATATAGTCATTCTTGCAGAAGAACTTCTAGAAGGTACTTTATGAAAGCTTAAGTTACTTTTTGGCTTTATTTTTCAGCAGTGTGTGATAGGACAGGCTTAACAACTTTGATACCTTCTCAGAAACAGACTTCTTGTTAAATATAACATAGTTATTTGCCTAAATCAGGATTTTGTAATTGGTAAATTTGTAAATTAGAATTTTAAGAGAAATTTAAGAATGTTATAAGTTGTAAGTTTAAGAGCAGCATTGTCCTCCAGTTCTTTTAGCTACTTTTGTCTCCCTTAATTCGCACACAAAATTCAAAATAGGAACTCTTGCATTGGTATGTGTAAAAGCTCTCCAGCAGAGCATATCTGCATACTTTATATATCACTTATGTATTGGGTACGTCCATGTTTGCCTGTAGAAACAACTACTATAAATAAAAATCAGTTGCCTCTTCAATAGAAACCATGAACTCATGGAAAACAAAACAAAATATTTTAGCAGCTATGGTCATCTGATTAGTCTCACCTAGAGACTCAATTTAATTCCTTGCCTAAGATCACTCACATGATGGATAGGAAACATTCCATGATCCATGACCGTAGTCATGTCCGTGGTTGATCGGTGAGGAAGGACAATTTATCTGTTGAAGACTTTATGGTCTCCTTCATCTGCTCCTCTTAGAGTTCTTCTCTTAGGTGTACACAGGGATATAGTGTTCCATGAAATTTTGGAAGTGTTCATCAGGCAATGAGCTGGAAAGGTTTGGTGGAATTTTGAGTTTGTTTTAATGCCCAATGTTTCCTGAAGAAGGTAAACCCAGCTTTATTAGAAAGAGTAGCTAACTTAACAGGGAAAAAAAAAATCAGATTTTTTATTACCTCATCTCATTTGAGCAGGGGTCATACAGAGTAATTTTGTAACTTGTATATAATGATTTGGTGTTATTTTAGATGGAAATGATGGTTTGCCATTAAGACTTTTTTCCCCAGCTTTGAGTGATCGCACCATCAGTATGTTATTTCCTTATTTTCCTCATATTTAAATATGACAAAGCACAATCAGAAAGAGGAAAATAAACCTGGAGTATTTTCAATGAATACAGTAATTAGGTTAAAAAATTTAGATGAAGTTAATTTATTCTCCTTTCAAGCGTTCTTTGTACTTTATTGTGTTTGAGGAATGTGATTAAATATGCATCACTTTTTCTGACGCTGAACTGAAATCAAAATAAGCCTTTATCAGTGTAATTACACTGAGCTCATACCTAGGAATTTTGAGGTGAACGCTGAATCCTGTTCTCTTGTTTAAAACGTGCATAAAATAGCATATAATCTGTGTGGAAGACTAATCCTTCATTAATTATATTTGTTTCTGTTAGCAGCTGCTTATTTTTAATCATTAATTATTAAGAAAAGAACAAGGCAACAATCTGTGGAAACTTGACAGGATTATTTGTCTCATGAGCTGTCATCTCTTTTTAGTTTCTCTAACCATAAGGCAGTAAAGGCAGTATTAAACTTTTCTAGATTTTTAAAATACTTCCTTATTCTAGGTAACTGTAGCTTACTACTTAATCTTTTTTCTTCTTTCCTTCTGCTTAGTAAAAGACACTGTGTCTGACAAACTTGAAGCTTCCTATACATGTTCATACACTGTTGTTCTTGAAAATTGTGTTCACAGATGTATTGTCATAAACAGTGATTTTTTTGTTTTCAGAAATGCCCACTAAATTTTGCAGATATATTTCTTTTGACCAGATTTGGTGTGGTTTGGGTTTGTTTGTTTGTTTGGGTTTGGGGATTTTTGTTTGTTTGGGGTGGGAGTTGGTTTTTTGGGGGGTTTTTTTGAGGAGCTCAGAGCCTGGTTGTGACAGGAGCTAACAACTTTGATTTCTGATTAGAGAGATGAAGGTTTTTTGAAAAGCAAGGGCTAGAACTATCCAGAACTGATCTCTAGATTGAGGATACCCAAAATATAGGGTTTGCTGCTCAGTCTCCTTTGATATGGTAGTTGTTCATGTACACTGAAGATAAGTAAGTGTAAGTAGAGCAGTAAGAACTCAGTTTCTGTACACTGCACAATCGTAAAATAGTTCGTCTTGGAAGGGACCTTTAGAGGTTATCTTGTGCAACACCCCCTACAAAGAGCAGGGGTATCTTCACTTGGGTCAGGTCACTCAGAGCCCATCCAATCTGGCCTTGAATGTTTCCAGGAAAGGGGCATCCACCATCTCTCTGGACAACCTGTGCCAGTGTCTCACCAGCTTCATTGTAACAAATGCCTTCCTTATATGTAGTCTGAACTGACTCTCGTCTGTCACCGTTTTTCTTGTAATCCCCCATTAGATATTGAAGGGCTGCAAATGTCCTGTTTGTTTCTGTTTCAGTTCTCATTCTCTTCATAGTGTGCGGGTTTTATAAGTATTCTAGTTTCCTTTTGATATGCCATGTTAATGCCCTTTGTAGATGTGTTTTTATTACAAACTTAATTGAAAAAAAGGGCGCAAAAATTGGAAAATTTAAATCTGTCCTGTAAACAAATCACAAACAAATTGGCTTATAAAAAGAGCATTAATGAAGTGCCTTATATCTGTCTTCACTCTAGGCACCTATAATAAATTTTCTTAGCTGTTTATGTCGTTAAAGAAATTTGAAACCATCTCCTAATGCATGTAGCCAGTTGCATAAAATGATCATTTGAATACTGCTCTGCTTTTTGCCATTTCTGCACGTCTGCCCTAAAGGTGTAATTTTTTTTTTTTTCTGTGAAAATACCCTTTTTTTTTTGAGAACGAATTTTTTGTGTGTTTTGGTGAAAAAGGATTTTATCTTTTGGAGACACATCATGTCTCTGGGAGTTTAAAGCCCTGAATATTTCTATACTACTCTGTACTATAAATTATAATTTTATTTTTTCTGAATATTCTGAAGATGTTTAGGATTATATCTAGATTTAAGCTTCACTCTTAAAAATGTTATTTAGCTGCAGTATGGTAGTATTGGTACTAAGAACAGCATTTCTATCAGTCATATGTACAGTATCTTTTGAGAAAGATACTAGAGTTAACGAGCCTTCTACTCCTGTTTCAAACTTAGTGCAATATAGTAATATCAAATGAATATGCTAAGTTATCATCGTGCAACAAATCGTCTTGCATCTGTTCTGAATAGAGTCATATTGATTTTAAATCCAGTGTTGTTCACTGGAGTGCTGGCCACTTATTAAGATAAAAATAGCAAAGATGAAAATTCTGAATGCAGGAAGACATTAAAGTTCGTAAAGATTTAGGTCTCTCTACCACAGCATATAATCATTGTTTAGGAAATGTATTTATCTTACTGATGTAATGAATGACAGAACTGTAAATATTCTCTAACTCCTGACAAAAAAAAATTTGGACTATCACAGTTATTTTTGCACATTTCTGTCAGCTGTGTAGTATTTTGGCTTTAAATAGAATAGTCAAAGTGGTCTGGACATGTGTTTGTTATTGGTAAGAGCAGATCTATGAAGAGGTTGACAATTTTAGTAGCAAAAGAGTTTAGATATGGAGATGAACTATAGAGAAAGTACACTTTTTTTCTCGTTGTTTTTAATCATCTGTAGTCAGGTAACTTGGGAACTATTTTCATTTTTTTCTCTTTCTTTAGTGCAGCCTTGACAAACTGAGTCAGCAGGCAAAGCTGTTGTTTTTCCTGTTCATGCAGGGATCATTGCCACTGCAGTGGTTTCCGTGGGGAGACACTGTGCGCTTCGTTGGAGTACCAGGGCAAAATCTCTCCCTCTCTCAACACCAAGTCTGTTTTATGGCAAACCTTAGCTGAAAATGTCATTTTACTTGAGTTTTGAGCAAAGCTTGTTTTCCTGCCAGAGTGGTTTTGGGTTGTTTGTTTGTTTCTTTTTTCACCCAATTTTTACAGCCTTTTGACCTGCAGAAGAAAATGTATTTTAACTGAAATGTCTGATAGGAGTGATGGACATTTTTCTGTTCCATATGTGCACAGTGGCTGCTGTTCTGTGTGGCTTGATCCCAGTGAAATCAGCAGATAGGATACTGCTGACTCAGGTTGCAGTCAGGTTGATTTAAGCCAGCAGAGATACTGTATGCAAGATGATTTGGAGGGAAAAGATGGTGACATTTATATATAACTTTAAGTCTCTTTAGTTCATATTGATCTTAAGGGTAGTGAGATTACATGTGAATACTTTGCTGACCTAATCTGTGTTAGAAGCACTAAACTTTAACTATGCTTTTTTTTCAAGTTTCATTTAAGTGTTTTAGTATTTTTTTCCCACTCTTTTCTTGTTACTTTTTGCATTACTCTGGCATAAAAATAAAGGTACTAGTTAAGAAACAAAAATGGATAATTCTTATAATTATTGAACAATTACTATAAATCCTACAGGTGCATAAAATGAGATACAATGTTTCGGACCATTTTAATGGTAACTTTGTCTTTCCTTAATAGTGGAAGTGGTGAGTCATCTCCAACAGAGGAAGATCCACTTGGAGTCCTAGAAGGTATAATTTCTGCAGTGCATGCAAGCGTTGAAAAAGGGTAAGAGCTTCCTGTATGGATACTTTGGGTAAGACTTTGAAAGATGCTTCTCATGAAAGCTTTGAAGGTACAATACTGAATATGGATGATTTTTCTTCATGGATATATGTAATGGGTTTACACTTAATTTCCTAAGACTTTATTCTGGAACGGGCTATCATTTTCATGTTCAAAATATGATCCCTGACAGAAGCCTTTACTTGTCATTTGGAAGAAAGCACTGAACCTAAAATTTAGATGACTGTGTATTACAGTGAATTGAGAAAATGGTTTTTCAGCTGAGACTTCTGCAGACTGGATATCTACCAGGAGTATGTCACTGTTTTTGTTTCAGTTTAGTTGATAAATTGCAAATAATAATGATTCACTTTCAGATATCTGCATTTAGGTATCTAAGTTTTTCAATATTTGTAAGTGATAGTGCAGAAACAATTTCCCAAATGCTATATGATGCTTCACCACATTTTTTCTCCTCTTTTGGGAATGTCCTTATTTCAGATCACATTATGGCCTGTATGTCTCACTGACATTTTCCATTTCATTCCCTGTGAAGACAAGGAAGAAACAAAAAAAAATCAGCTTTTTTTCCCCCAGATGTACAAAGAATTAATGTATAATAATGATAATAAAATCCAGTACTTTCTGGTTGCCACACAAAAACAGTGACACTATTTTTTGAGGCTTCTACAATAACATTAAATTAGTTGAATGTTGGATACTGAAGTAGACTGAATTGATGTAAAAATTTGCAGTAAATATAATTTGCAGTATTCTAAGGTATAATGGACGAGTCAGTACTCTTTTATTCTGAGATGCACCTTCTGGAGTCTATTATTTGTATTCTTCATCAGCGTTTAACTGCTGAAACAATAAGCTGGAGCGAAAGTAATTATGATTGCAAGAGATTGCTTATATTCCTTTAAATACTTATTTATTACCTTAAAACTCAGCTACTCAATTTACAAAACAGGAATATCTTCCTCAGGAAAATATAAGCATATAAGCATCAAGTCCAAGCTCTACAAACTCTTGAAATATTCCAGCAGGTCCTCTTAATTCCCAAACTTTAAATTTACAATTTGAATGCCACCTGTTCAGCGAAGGCATGTCTAATTCAGATGGAGTTCTGAGCTAACAGCATCATTCAGACAATATAAGGCCTAAGTAAAATTGAAATCCTTGTAATATGAAAATCTAAGATGTCAATATTTATTATTTCAGAGCTGCAAGACAGGCTAAATTGGTGTTTTCTGTCTCATATTACTTTCCTGTCTGTCTTGTTAAGACGAATAAGGGAGCATTAGTTTCAAATCGCACTTCACCAGGAGCCACTTGCTTGGCTTCTTTTTTTTTTTAAAGAAAAAAGTTTGCTTGAGCTTAAAGTATTGCTGTCGGTTAAAACAGCTTTTACTGATTTGGTACCTGTCAGTTCATAGCCTCCGACGGACATCACTGATTGTTCTGTCTCCAGTGATGGACTGGTTGGTCAGTTCATGGTGATCTGTATATGGTGAATGCTTCCACACAGTTAGAATGTATTTGATATAATACACTTTCTGAATCAAATGATATAATTAAGAGTTCTTATAATTAACAAAGTCCAACCCGAAAGCTTAAGGGTTTTAACATATCTCCTTTTTTCTTTCTAAGCGTTTTGGGCATTTTGCAATCATTATCATGTTAAGAACTGAGAATGATCAAGCTGGCTAGAGATGGTACACAAAAAAAGAGATATGACTAGAGCTGCAACTGGAAGAAAATAATTTGTGTGTGGAGTGGAAAGAAGGGGCTTGTAAAGAAAGAAAGAGAATGCAGGGTGACAGTATGCATAAGCATTCAGAGATAAAAATGCTTGCACTAAAAATGCAAGCATTCAAGGTGATTTTCCATGAAGTCAGATGGTGTGGTAGTGCAGGCATCAGTAAGGCCCAGACACCATGAAAAGACTTGGATTTCCAGATGCTGAAACCCAGCACCATTGTATGGTACCAGGGTAGTTTGTGGGCAAATATGTAAGTATACAGATGGATTCCTATGGTATTAAATGATTATTTGAAGCTCAGAAAAAGTTCTTACACCACACAGCTTTGGGCTCCTGATTTACAAGGGCCGGTTTCCCTGCAGCCTCCCAGAGGTCAGATCTTCCATTTTCTGGTGTTGTATGTTTCTTACATACTGAATGTGCTTGTTAAGTTTTAAAAATGCATGTAGTATTTTCATTAGGATTATTACCAGAGACTGTTTAACACAGTATTGTTGAATTACAGGGAGAAAATAGTTTCCGCAGATGACCTTCTGGAGTGGTTGAGACCTTTCTGTGGTGATGACTCTTTAGCAGTGAAGCCTCGCATCAGGGTATTGCAAATTCTGGAGCAAGCCTTCCATCTCAGTGATGAGGATAGCAAGCTACTTGTGTACTTCAGGACACAAGCTGTTCTCAGAGCTTGCTGGCCTGAAACAAAGGTATTAATACTGATTGCTGCAAATTATAGCGTTAGACTGTTTTTATTGCGAGGATTACGTCATGAAATGCTGGTCTGCAGTACATGGTTGTGATGCGTTCCTGCATCTGGAAACTAATCCTACTTTCCTTTTTAAATCAAGTTTCTGATACATTCTGATTCCTTGAAAAACAAAGTTACATAAAGGTAAGGGACCTTTCTGATTTTTATTTAGGATCAGGAGTGCATAATACTGAACTTGATTGAACACTTAAGATTTTTCTCCATGTCAGGCATTGACTTTGAAGTTTTTGTACCTTCTTTCTTTCCTGACCATTTTTTTCTGTCAATTTTACCTTCCTTTTTTATCTTCTACTTGGTGTCACATTTTACTCAGAATTAGAATTATAATTACTGGCCACTGACTCTTTTTTTCTTGGGCCTTTAAATATTATTTCATGAATGTGTAGCAGTTTTGAAATCACATGAGTAGCACTTGCTGCATGTAGAATTGTTCAGAAGCAGAATTACTTTTTGTTCATTTTCTAAGTGCCTCCCCCCATGCCAAGACCTTACAGAAAAAAAACAGAATATTTCTAATAGTTCCCAAAAAAATCTATGCACAAACCTACTTTGTATTCATTTAAAACAAAAGCAATATCTCAGTTTTGACTTTCTGTGCTAAATTCATCCAAGGGAACAATCCTAATAAAAATCTTGAAAGGAAAAGAAAGTACTTATCTCTTGGGTTCTTTGGAAATTACTTTTTCTCTTGTATTCACAGTAATACCAGCATTTAACTCCTCAATGACTATTTGGGTGTCTGTGATTGGATTCTTCATCTTCAGTTCAATCCTTTGTCAGTGTTTGTGTTGCCTCTAATTCAAAATCATTTCCAGTTCTAATTCAAAATCTTTTCCAATTCTAAAACATTGAACTAGAGTATTGTCTTAAGAAAAAAGTTACAGGTAGATAAAAGCTTCCGTCCATGTTTGTAGAAGACAGAAAAAGGACCTGTATTTGACAGAAACCTTATGACACTCATTACACTTGTGATTTTATCTAAAATATTTATCAAACTTATTTTCTCCCATAATTCTTCTAAGTCAGAATACATATAACTTTGCCAAAAGAAACACACATCCATTTAGTTACAAACCAAAATTTTAGGACTTAATTGAATGCGTTTCATATGCTGCTGGCTGGTGTGTAGCTCACTGCCCACCACAACCCCCAAGGCCCCCTCAGCAGAGCTGTGACAGCCACAGCTGTGCTGTCCCTGTCTGTGGTGTTGCAGGTGCAGCACAGCTGTTAAACCTTGTGCAAATTTTGCTGGCCCAGTCTTCAGGCCTCTCCATATAAGCAGTTAATTTCTGTTTCCTGAAGGGATTTTTAGAATCAACTAGTTTCAAGCAGGAAAACCTGCTTTTCTTTTTGTGAGGGAAGAAGTTTGTACTGACTGAGCAAGTGCTTTACGTTTTTGCTGATGAGTAAGCAAGTAGTACAAGAAGACATGTAATATAGCTTGAATAATGGTCTAGATAAGCTCAAACCTTTCAGAGATAATTGTATGAAAATATGCACACAACACTGTAATACTAATTTCTCTGTATATACTATTTATTATTTAGCTAAGTGTAGAAATAGCTTTCATGCTTAACAATACTGAAAGCAGTGCTTTTATGTACATACATAAAAATCATGGTTTATGCGCCCCAATTTCTGCTACAGAGTACAATTAAAAGAGTCCTATTGGAATATATTAAAAAATATTCTCATTTTCATGTCAGCTCAAGCTCAGTGTGATTGATAAGAACCCTTTGTTTTCTTTGAATATTTTGTGCTAGGTAACTAATGTGTTATTTAGACAGACGAGTCATATTGCTTTGTCCATTAGATGCCTGTCACTGAAATTCAGAGTTCTTCGCAAATGTCCAAGAAAACAAATGAGTGGTCTTAGATGTAGACTATTTATTCTGGATTTTTTTCCTCTTGTAGTCACCTGATGTCGAATGCTAGTCTACAAGCTGATCCTAGAAAAGCAAGTGGTGGCCTTGTTTGAGTATTAAGTTTGCGCATTTTGCGAATTAACAAACACAGAAAATATCGTCATAAAATAGCAGATTGAAAACTACATTTCCCGGTCCTTCATGGTATGTTAGTGGAACAAGAACACTGCAGAAGTCTGTGCTTACATGGCTGCTTAAAAGCAAAGGGAGAGATTTGTGTATGAGCTTTGGTAGAGTGTTAGGGTTAAGACACAATTTTCTTGTGCCAGTTCACGCTTTGGATGCAAAGACCTTTTAAAGCAAGCCTCTTTGACAGAAGGGGGTATTGTAGCACAGCATAAAAGTTTGATCAGCTTGTTGGCTAATCCTGCATGAAGAAGTAGACAGGAGGAATATCATCTTTCAAACTATGTCAGTCTGCCTGTTTTGTCTGTAGGTATCACTTTCTCTAGCATCACTACACCTTTATTAATTTGGTCATCCTTTCTCATCCAGCAAAATAGTTTTAAAAAAAAATCACATTTCAGATAAATTGAGAGGGTAAGGGCTGTGGATTGAATGCTGGTTTTAGATTTTAGAAGAATGTGTTTAAAGGTTGTTAGTTTTCAGAATTTTTAATGAACTTTAAATTACTAAGATTTCCAAAACGTATTCGTTGTCCTGCTTCCAGATTGTTGTATCATTACTTGCTTGGCATTTCTTACATGCTTTTAGGAGATCCCTCTTTTTCTATACCATTCCTTGGCACAAAAACGGACAGCAGATACTACAAAGTATGGATGTGGATTTCTATTGAATAAAGATAATTTTAATGGTATTGCAGTGTTCAATTACCAGAAAATGTGTGAAAGCCACCTTCAGTGTGTCTACTAATCCTCTTAGACAGATTTTGCATACATCAAGGAGGGACTTAATATTTAATTATGCTCTAGGTGCTGTAAGTAGTGGTCCCACAAATCAGTGTGCTGGGAAATAGGCCAGCTCTTACAAAATTAAAAATGTACTTTATGGAAGCAGCTACCTATCAAACACTCAGAAACATAGTGATTTCCAGTTCTTTAATGATTAGTTAACAAAATTAAAAATTCAGGGGTCCTCATTTTTCAAAGGCTTGAGAGTCTTTAATTCACATTCCAGTAGCATCCCACGCTGTGGAGGAGGAGGAGGCATGCCTTGTTTTAATCCCCGTGATGAATTTTATCTGAGCTCTTCAGGTTCTGTAATTTTCTAGTTAACTGGTGCATGAAAAATATGGGTTAAAATACTGACTTTTTATATATTAAAAAACGCTGGAGGGGGAAGAAAGACATTGTTCAGAATGTTGGTATCAAAATTTATCTTTATTCATCTAAGATGAGCAATCAATTTCTTGTCAAATAATACATAAATATGTATAGTCTGTAGTGACTTAGAGCAGTATCTAACAACCCTAAAGTGTCAGCTAACAGGTTACGTGTGTGTGTGTACGTAGTTGTTCAGCTCAGTGACCAGTTACAAGGCATAGTTTACAGGAGTGAGGGAGGGTTTGCCCCAGGAAGTTACAGTGGCACTAGTAAAGCTTCTGTAAGTAAACCAAGGCTTAATTTAAGATAAGAAGTTATTAATTGTGAAGCTTCTCTAAGACACACCTTTTCTTAAAAGGATTGTTTCATTATTATGCAAATGCAAAATGTAATTACTACTTGCAATGCACTTAAATGCAAATAGCTTTGTCATTTAGAGAAGGTAATCTCATTTAGCCTTCCCCCTCATCTTGTTATGTTATGTTTTTTTTCATGATCTTCAGGTACAGAGAGCTGCTGAGGGCAAAACATTTTTGAAAATTGGAAGGGATGTCTATTAAGCATTTAAAATTGTAACTTTGGGCACTTTTTGTTTTTTCTGAAGTTTAGCTTTGAAAAATTGACAATTTAATTTGTATTGTGTGTGTGGGATGTGCACAACACGTTTTCCTTCCTTCGTATAGGCAGTTCCTGTGTACCATATGCAAACTTGTGTCTCAGCAACCTTAGTAATGTCTACATTGACTTTCTGAGGGCTTGGGGTGGCTGTCAAGACTCCAGTGCTGCTTTGTTCCTCTTTCCCCTGTTAATGGCAAATGTATATCTGTTTCCATGGTGTTTCTTCATATGACTTGTTACAAACGATCTCAATGGGAATGTCAATGTCCAGTGATTTTCAGCTTTTCCCATTGCCTCTTCTCACGTCAGAGATTTAAACGTGAGAAGTTGTTTAGCTGAAGCCATTTATCAGGTATGCATTTAGCTTGATCTGGCAAAATACAAGTGAAGGAGCTGTATCTGTTTCATCCTCAGCCATATTTTATTTATGAAAAATTCGTAATTAGAAGAAAGATTTATGTGCCTATCAACTCTGAGTAAATTTGTTACAATGTTGTTTATAATTCTAGAGACATTGTTTCTCTGGTGGTAATGCATAAAAATGGAGCTTAAAAAATTTAATTTAAGTTTTAATTAATATTTTAAAACACTAATTTCCATTCCTTGAAGATGCAATTTATCCATGTGAAAACATGTGAAATGTTGGGGTTTTTTTTCTGGGAACATAATTGTAGCTTGTATGATTAATTAAATACTTTAAAATGCAAATGAAATATTTTCCGTTAACTACTCAAGTATAGAAGATAAGACTAAGTGGAGAGAAAAGTAGTGTAGCTTGAGTGCACACAGCTTTTGAACATGAGGCCTGGGCAGTGCAGTGCTCTGTGACCAGTAGCAGTTGCTTCAGAGGAGAGTGAGAATGCTCTGGAGTGGATTCATGAGGGATGATTCATTTTCTCTGATAGGTCTTTTGTAATGAAGGTGTAAGTGCAGAATGGTCGAAACAGTGCATACTCAGCTTTGATCCCTGTTTCTGAAAAATTAAGAGCTCATTAGTGATGTAATCAGATTTCTATTAGTATGTTTCAAAGAACTCAGTGCATAAACTGCAATTCAGCCTTGGGTGTCTCTTGCCAAGTTTTCAGCATTGGTACACACAGTGCATCACTGAGCACAAAACATGCTGAAACTTTGTGAAGGAGGGATGCCATCCAGAGGGATCTGGACAAGCTCAAAAAGTGGGCCCATAGGAATCTCATGAGCTTCAACAAGACCAAGTGTGGGTGCTGCACCTGGACCAAGGCAACTCCTGGTAGCAATCCAGGCTGGGGGGTGAACAGATGCAGAGCAGCTCTGCTGAGAAGGACTTGGGGGTGCTGGTGGGTGAGAGGCTGGACATGACCCAGCCATGTGCCCTTGCAGCCCAGAATGCCAGTTGTGTCCTGAGCTGCATCCAAAGCAGCGTGGGCAGCAGGTGAGGGAGGGGATTCTGCCCCTCTGCTCTGCCCTGGTGAGACCCCACCTGTAGTGCTGCATCAGCTCTGGGGTCCCCAGCACAGGAAGGACATGGATCTCTTGGAGCGAGTCCAGAGGAGGACAGCAAGATGATTTGATAGATGGAGCACCTCTCCTATAAGGAAGGGCTGAGAGAGTGGGCATCGTTCAGCCTGGAAAAGAGAAGACTCTGGGGTGACCTAAATGTGGTCTTCCAATACCTGAAAAGAGCCTACCAAAAAAATAGAGGGGGGCTCTTTACAAGAGCCTGTAGTGACAGGACAAGGCGGAGCTTCAGACTGGAAGAGAGTAGGTTTAAACTAAGTAGTGGGAAAAAAAATCTCTGCTGTGAGGGTTGTGAGGCACTGGAACAAGTTGCCTACAGAAGTTGTGGATGCCACATCTCTGGGAGTATTTCAAGGCCAGGTTGGATGGGGCTGTGAGCAACTTGGTCTGGTGGAAGGTGTCCCTGCCCATGGCAGGGGGTTTGGAACTGGATGATCTCTAAGGTCTCTTTCAACCCGAATCATTCTGTGATTCTATGATTTAACCTCTTCATATGAGTTGTTACATGATGTTGATTTGTGTTTTGTAGGATATTAAAATTTAGAAAATCAAATTCTCTATTTACTACACTTTTCCCCTTACTCTATTTGTTTACTCTAAGTAACCAATTCCAGTCACGCCACCTCCTCCACAGCGTTTTCTCTCTGTAACTATCCTCTCCTCTATCTCAGAGCCCACTGTGATATGTAGTACAACTCCTGAGAACGGTAATTGGAGAAGTGAATGTGCTGTCCTTGTGGAAATTAACAGTCCATGCTTATGCATCCCAACACCTTGATTGCTCTCTTGACTTCATCTGTACATCAGTCAGAGGTCTCTGGATTGCATTCAGTGAGGCTCAGGTTACTGTTTCAACTTGATTAGGCTAATTTAGCATATTATAAGATGCAGTAGTTTTACCATTTTATTTGCTATCAAATTATTTAATTGTACATTTTATTTGCCATCATATACTCATTTACTTAACTTAGACATTTTTTGGTCTATTGGAGGTTTCTTTTGACATAAACTAGCCTTGACAATCATTTGTCTGCGTTTTTGTCTGTTCAGTGCTTGCAGTCTCCCCAAAGCATAGTTTGTATAAGCAAGGAAGCAGCCATAAACCCATGAGAAATTCTGCTTTTTACCTTTACTATTTGATCATATACTGGGGATTTTTTGCTTGAATTTTTGGGGGTTTTTTTCATGTTAGTAGATCAAGTTCTTCAGCGGTTTCTAGTCAAGAATGTTGTTCTAAGCCCTTTGGAAATATAAGTAAATTGTAAGACTGTTTTTCTTAAGGCATTATTATGTTAGTATCTTAAATGAGTATTTTCTATTAATAACTGTGACAGTAGATGCTATCCTTTTTTCCAAAGAGTTTCTTTATTCCATCAACCACTGTGCTAGTTGGCAATTCTTATTTAGAGGTTTGTAAACCCTGTAATATCTGAGGGGCCTCACTCAGGTATTCTTAAAATACTTCTTACTTTATAGTAATTTGTGATATTTTGTGTTAGTTGAGAGAGTGAGGGGTTCTTTTTCCATATTGCTGCTATTATTACCCAGCTATCAAGACTGTGACTTCTAGGACACCAACTACACCAAATCAAAAAGAAAGCCACCAACTGCAGTGCTTCTGTAGCACCATTTGGTGTGACAGGTGTGCGATGCTGCCTCCCCTATTCGGATTATTTTTATGGCTGCAACAGAGCTACTCATTTATTTCAATTTTTACAGCTTAAATAATATTGTGATAACCACCCACCTGGTATTTTAATTGCTCCTGGTCTAGGTCATAAATATGGATAAACAGTGAAGGTATTTTTTATTTAAAATACACATTTCCTATTTTAACTGAAAAGAGTAGTACTGAAATATTATTTAAAATTGGAGTTGACATCAACAACCTCTTGGTCCTAAAAGACAATATCCTAGTTTACTGTGAGTTTTTCTTTTTAGAAATGTATCTTTGACTTTTCTGGTTTTGCCTGTCTGCAGCAAGATATTTTGGAAGTACTGATTTTGGTAGTTTTCCATTTACGTGTAAATAGCTTTTAAAAGAATTTTGCTTTATTATTTACTTTGGTTATCAAGACAGCAGTTATACATAGGAGTGAATACTGGGAGCTTGTGGTGGATGCACTGCTGCTTGATGGTAATGATGATCAGAAGGGTAAATTAAGAAAACATTTGTGTATGGTATGGAGGCAAATGGCTGATGCTGATTTAATGGCTTAAAAGTAATATTTAAAGATTAAAATCTTGTTATTTCTAGGCTGTATCTTCCAACGCTGTTGTCTGCTCTACATGTTAGAATATTTATATAATACATAAATCCTGAATTATGGAACAGTGATTAGTAGCTGGTGCATACACAGAAGATTACTTAACATGTTTGTGAGTCCCTCATGTTGCCCAGGTGTTAGTTTCAGCCATACATGGATCCAAATTTGTACATATTAATGCACACCTAGTCAATATACAATTTAAATAACATGTATGTTAATCCTGTCTCTTTCAGTTCCAGCTAGCTAGCTACAGGAGTCTTTCAAATGCATCATTTTTTTCCGTATTTGTCCTTATTCTCCCTGCTAATATCGATGTACAGTCCTCAGAGGTTTTCTCTGTGCTGAAATGTATGTGCAGATTAGGACATAGTCTCTTGCAGAATACAAATGAATGGATTTTATTTTCTGTTCGAGTTACTCATTTTTATGCATTAGGCAACACATTTGTGTTTATTGAACCTGTGTGCATTTCTTAGTGAGCTGCATGTGAAGCAGATAAGGAATTAAACAATATATAAGTCACTTGGGAAGAAAAAAGTTCTTGGGTGTTTCTGTAAGAACCAACATGTGGCTCAGCCTTACTTTAATTCATCACTGGTAGGTTTCTTGTTGATTTGTTTTTTAACTTGAATCCCATAACTGCTTGTCCTGTACACTGGCTTTAGTTTGAGCAGGATCTTACCTGTGAGATTATGTGCATCTCTTTAGTTTCTGCATGGGGCAGGCTTGAATATGTGCTCAGCATTCAATAATAGTTTTAATATGTGAAGCCCAGCTCTCAGGAAAGTGCAAGTAAGTCTGACTTCAGAGTTTGTCCTCCTCTGGGGTATAAGGCACAGGTTGTGAACACTGAGTTTGTTCATGCAAAACCCTTGACTTCAGTTTTAATTTTGAATTGATCGCTCTAAGATTGTAGTTTTGATAGCAGACACTTCCTTCTGGTGTGTCAGACAGTGTTTGTGTCTTCCAGTCCAGGTCCGAGCAGCCCCTGGTCACTGGGACCAACTCTTGGCCCTGCACATGACACCCCTAGAGTCACACTATGTGCCCAAGAGCATTGTCCAAACACTTCTTGAGCTCTGTCAGGCTGATGCTGTGACCCCTTCTCTGGGGAGCCTGTTCCAGTGCCCAAACACCCTCTGGGGGAAGAACCTTTTCCTGATAACCAATCTAAACCTCCCTGGCACAGTACTTTGAATGTGGTTGGGGTTATTTTTATTATTATTTTTTGGTGTGTTGTTCTTTTTAAGTAGATACTCCTTAATAAAGCTGTTGCTTTGCATTAACTGGGGTAACTGCATAAGTATAGCTTCAAAAAAGCTTCTTTTGAGCAAGGGAATTCAATCTGCAGCACTGGCCCAGGCTACAAACTGGATCATGTTTTTGCTGTTGTTTTTTTTTTGGTTAAACAAGAGCTAAGTCCTGTTATTATACAGGAGTATTTTGTGAGGCCAGTGGAACTGGTTTTTAAAAGTTATTATCTCTCAGCTGTGACTTAATACCACGTAAGTGTCCATTTACCAAAATCCAGAATGGGTTGAAAGTAGAATTATCAATGTGTGAACTAGGGCAGACAGAGAAAATAAGATGAAAATGGCTTATTTAAAGCTGTCAGGTTCCTTTGCCATGAGGAGAGTATATTTGGAACCCATTTTTGAGAAAGGAAAACTCAGCTCTTTTAGAGGAAAGAAAAACTTCACAAATGACACATATTGGCAAACTTTGGGTTGGTTTTTTTTTTTTTGGTTATGAGGGTATGTCTCACAGAGCAGTTGTGTTCACTGGTTTTGAACCTCATCTCTCTGGCTCTGTGTAAGGTCTCTTACTGATCTGCCTTTAAGCAGATGTCTTAAACTGTCTGTGCCCAAGCTGGCAGCTCTGCTCTCAAGGTTGCCCTTAACTTTCTCCATCCTGTGTGCCCTTGCCCATATACTCGTGGACCAGTGGCTGAATGACACACTGCTTTGTTCTTCCAAGCCTGTTACTGCTCTCCCCAGCCTGGCCCTGTTGTGCCTTGGAGGATTTTCCCCTCCATCACAATTTACAAGTTGTTTGGTTTGGTTTTTTTTAAAGAAACCCTAGTTTAGAAATAGTGGGATGCTGGTAAGGTGTTAGGGAGTATAGCACTTGTGGTTTTGCCTTTAAAAAGGGTTTACTCTTGCTCTGGTGTGTGAAGGTTTTGAAGATGTTTAATATGTGCTTGTGGTTTTGCTTTGTTTCACAAGTATATAATGTGTCTATCATCAAGGCTGGTAGGGTGTCTAGCATCTTGAAACAGTTTGAAGAGAATGAAATAAAAAATAGCCTTTAAAAGCTCCTAATCTTACATGTACAGAGTCAGTAGCTGTGCAATTTCAGGAACAGTTGTACATTGTTGCAGATTGTGTTTGGTGGGGTTTTTTTACTGATTTTTGACATTTGTGTTCATATTGTGAATAATTGCCTTTAAAATTTCTATGTAGCTGGTAATTTTATATGTCCTTTGTAACAAGCCTTTAACTTTGCAGCCTTGTGCTGGAAGTAGATTTCAGTAACTTAGGTTTGTGCAGACTTTCAGAAGTTGCACAGGTAACAGCAGAACAGGGAATGACAGATCACAGCCTGACCTGCAAAGTGGAAGGACTACTTTCTTCAGTGACCAAACCCTACTAGACTGTTGCATAGGATGGACAGTATTTTCTTTTCTGATTTACTCGATTAGATTGTAAACTCCTTGGGGCAAGGCTGTTGGATTTTTGAGCCATGAACTGCACACCAAGATGGCAATTACAGGAATGCAGTCAAATTGCTACCAATCCTTTTAGTCGTCGTTTGTAAACCATGTTAAGCTCTGTCTAATGAGTAGAAGGAAGTTTTAGCATCAGTGTTCCCTGTCTCAAATCTGAATAAAATCTTTGATGTCACATCAGCCTATTATTTTGAGATGCAGCACTGATAAATTCTCTACCACTACAGCTTGGGCAGGGGGAGTGGAGAGATACATAAAACCAGTGCTTTTTACAAGGAAGTTCTGACAAATTGCAAGGCTATTGTAGCAATAAGGGACCAGTCAAATGCCTCCTTAGTGTTTCTATTTTCAATGCCATATTAATTCAAATTTATGCTGCAGTGTCAAACATGAACACATTTTGAAATACTTATATTTACCATCTGGTATATGTCATTAAATTAATTTTATAATCATGTCAATCAGTAAGTTTTTGGTTGCATTTTTTGGTAACAGCAAATTTTTCTGCCCTTACTACAGGGAGTTGCTTTTAAGCATGGGTATAGCTTTTCTCATTAAATAAGCAATTAGAGTGAAGGAAAATATTTTTCTGGTTTCATTTATAAACATCCTTATCATTTCCTTTGTAGTGAGCAAAATCTGTTGCTGAAAACTGTGGCTCTGTCATGCTAACATAGAGTAAAAATGGAATTTGCAAAATAGATACCAGTGGGCAGAGGGAGGTTGAGGTCTGTTTGAATTGGTTTTCCTTCTCGCCATTCTCTTACATAAATAGTATTTTTCTCTTATCTCAGAGCAAGGAGAGGGTTAGATTGGGTGGATCTTTTTATTGGCATTTCCATTTTTTTTCAAACAAAAGTCACTCTCATCAGCCGAGTTGGTCATCACCAGATTGTCAAATTATATGGCTTTAGCAGTAAAGCATTTACAAGTCTGTCAGGTATATCTATAGGATCAGGAGACCATTACATTAGTGGATATCTGTTACTTAAGGACACAATTCAGATACAGCAACATTCCACAGTTGCTGTAAATACTGGTTTTAAACTAACTTCAATTTCAAGAGTGAGATAATGTACCAAACTAAACCACTGATCTTGTGGTCTGCCATGCCAAAGGCTTTTTTTTAATCAGTCATGTATGATGTCCTCAGCTGTATTTAACTTCAGTGTTCTTCAAGTGTATCATCTTACAGTTTTTATAAAACAATAGGTTTGTAGAAGCTACAGAACTAACTTGTGAGGCAGCTTTTCATATTTGGACTCCTTCATCCATATCACGTATGATGCATATAAAGCAATAACAAATCTGTAGAATGACATGATGAGTCAAAACTTTGTGCATTGGAAGTCAATAAACTGTTGAGTGCTTGCAACATTTTAGGCTAATACAGGCTAATCTGTGAGGAAGGAGTCTTAAAACAGATTTAAGGTAAGTCTTCAAAAGATTTGATCATAAGGCAGAAAAGTTGGGTTTATTTGAGGAAAGATTTTAAGTGCAGATTTTAATTCAAGACTAAATCTCTCGTATGCTATGACAAGCTCGTGCTGCTTGTGTAGCCTGTATTTTGCTTTGTGAATTCTCTGTATGATTTTTTGAAGGAACATTAACATATGCAGATGTTTGTATATTCTTGATCCTGAACATATTTAGTCCCTCGATAATGAAATTGAGTGTTTTAACAATGTAACATAAGGTTTGGCTTTACTTAATTTGTATTTTGTTTTATAATCTATCATGAGTATAATTTCTACAATTAATTCCCCTAATTGACTCTCCCATTGTGGTAAATATTTTTGCAGCCTTTTAATGGGAAACATGATGCCAGCTGTGATCTACTGCCAATGAAATTGCCTGAAACTGAGGAAAATCAAGTCAGAATTGAGCAAATCAGTTGTTAAAACTGAAATACCTCCCTTTCCTTTTCCTTGCTTTTGTTGTTTTGTGGTTTGTTTGGGTTTTTTTCCCCCTTGTTTTTCATATTTCTTTGAAGTCATCTGAAGTTCATGCCTGGATATGGGCCTCATTATTCTGTTTGCTGGCAGATTGTTCTTTACAAGGACTTGCAGTAAGAGGGCTCTGAGCAGTTCATGGCAGGTTATCTTTGCATGGTTAACCTTGGAGTGATTTAGATGGATGTTTTGGGGTTTTGTTGAAAAAAAAAAGGGAAGCAGAATGATACTATCCCATTATCCTGTGTTACAACATTGAGTCATCTGCATAGATCATCCAGAATCACTACAAAGAGAGTGTTCAATTAAAATTGGATTTTTTTTTTAATGTGTTACTACAACAAAACAAGAGGCTTGACTAACCACAGCAACTCATCTCAGCTAGCTTTCACTTTGTAAAGATAAAATTTCTACCTTTTTACCCAGAGCATGCTCTGTTTCTGCTGTGGGAGGTGGCTGCTTCCTCACTGTGCTCTACCTCAGCGTCAAAAAGTAGAGGAAGTAATACAGAGCAAAACTTACTTATCTGTGTTTTATATAGATCTATCTGTCTAGATACATGTATGTATATGCATACATGCTCAAAGTAAATATAAATTAAAACCTCATTCCTATGTGCTGTTTCAAGGTATTGCTTCCTTGTAGCAAGGAACTATTGCTTTGAAATCTCCCCTGTTTCACATTGGATGGAAGTGGCATGCATCTAAAGTGCCATATAAAGAGTGAATTTTCACTAGTCTTCTAGAAACTACAAATCATTAAAACTGTAGAAAGTTCACTTTATTTTTATTACTCTTAGTGAGAAACATAGGTGACTTGAAAAAGGCCATTATGGAGAGAAATGCTGCAGAAATGCCCTCTGCCTTTGAGAACAGAAAGTTAATTCTTCTGATTGACTTCAGTTTAATTGGTATGTGTTACCTCATGAGCAATCATATTGCAAGGATCCAGCTGTCCAAAACACAAAATTATGGTGCTACATTAATTAGGCTCATAAAAAAATGTAAACCCAAGTCTGTACAGATGTGTTATTGGGCAGAATTATTGGAATTCAGGTCATGTTGAATAGGATGTCTGATCACTCTCTGCTACTAGTAGGGGACCTTCTCTGACAGCTTTTCTCATCTGTTGATATTGTCTGTGCCATTTATTGCCATTTTTATGGTAATCATTAGAAAGATCTGAACATTTAGTCTGTGTTTTGAAGTAGCGTGCTGTTTGTTCAGATATATTAAAATGTACTCAGTGGACCATCCAGAATGGTACTGATGCCTTAGGTTTTAACTTTTTATATTTTTCAAATCCTGTTCTGCCTAGTGTGTAACACTGAAGTTTTGTGTAGCCTGTTAACTACTGTTCTCTCATGCTGATGAGACGTAACAAACCCTCTCTAGGGTTGCACTTCAAGGACACCTTGTTGTCCCAGACCCCAAAATATGTAAACTAAAGCCTTTGAAAGATGGAGCAAACTTGTGGTAATTACATCATTAACTGAAGTTATAATTGGAGAATTAACCCTGATATGCAAATGGACCAAACTTTAAAAAGTGTGAAGAACCCGTGACTCGGGGTCTATCTTGGGTGGAGCCCCTCAGAGGCTTTTGGCTCCCAAGGTGTACCTTTGAAGGCCCTTCAAATAAACACCTGCTTTTATTATCTTAATCTTGTCTAGCCTCTGTTTTCAGGTAGCCACTTCAATACATCAGTTACTTGGTTTCAACATCTAAAAAGCTAGTTTTCTGAAAAAGGAGTTTAGGGATGGGTAAGCAGTGTGAGAGCTTCTATTGTCTAGCTAGCACTTAATTTGCTAAGATGCTAAATATGTTGGAACCTTAGAGGTTAACATCTTATGTCCCTTTTTTCTTTCTTGTTTGTCTCCCTTCTCTTTTCAGCCTTGTCATTTAAATATCTAGTATTATATATTATCAAGTATATATAGTCCAAGTGGGTAACTGATGTCTGCTATGTGACATTTGCAGTAAAGAAAAACATTTCAAGTGGACAGATCTAGGAAACATTTTTTCACTATCTGAAATGTTTTAGTATATGGTGCTTTCAGATATACTCTGGAGACAGAAGCAAACATTTTTTCAACACTAAATATTTTAAAGTCACAGATTATGTAGGCAGCTCAATAAATGCATCAGTAATGTTTGTTTTCCAGCCTCTTTTGAAAATTTGCCCTTGATGTATCAGAGCCACTTTGAAGAGATTGGGATGCGATCTTTAATCTTTTGGAGTGGCTGTAGAACTAAGGAAAACTTTGTCCGGGTTTGATGTCTTAGAACTACTTGGGCTGAAACAGAAAAGTTAACATTTAATGCTGTGTATCTTCAGCAGAGTTATAAGATGAAACTGAAGTGTTTGATATTCTGAAAGTTTCTGGACTCTGAAAGANTGTGTTTTATATAGATCTATCTGTCTAGATACATGTATGTATATGCATACATGCTCAAAGTAAATATAAATTAAAACCTCATTCCTATGTGCTGTTTCAAGGTATTGCTTCCTTGTAGCAAGGAACTATTGCTTTGAAATCTCCCCTGTTTCACATTGGATGGAAGTGGCATGCATCTAAAGTGCCATATAAAGAGTGAATTTTCACTAGTCTTCTAGAAACTACAAATCATTAAAACTGTAGAAAGTTCACTTTATTTTTATTACTCTTAGTGAGAAACATAGGTGACTTGAAAAAGGCCATTATGGAGAGAAATGCTGCAGAAATGCCCTCTGCCTTTGAGAACAGAAAGTTAATTCTTCTGATTGACTTCAGTTTAATTGGTATGTGTTACCTCATGAGCAATCATATTGCAAGGATCCAGCTGTCCAAAACACAAAATTATGGTGCTACATTAATTAGGCTCATAAAAAAATGTAAACCCAAGTCTGTACAGATGTGTTATTGGGCAGAATTATTGGAATTCAGGTCATGTTGAATAGGATGTCTGATCACTCTCTGCTACTAGTAGGGGACCTTCTCTGACAGCTTTTCTCATCTGTTGATATTGTCTGTGCCATTTATTGCCATTTTTATGGTAATCATTAGAAAGATCTGAACATTTAGTCTGTGTTTTGAAGTAGCGTGCTGTTTGTTCAGATATATTAAAATGTACTCAGTGGACCATCCAGAATGGTACTGATGCCTTAGGTTTTAACTTTTTATATTTTTCAAATCCTGTTCTGCCTAGTGTGTAACACTGAAGTTTTGTGTAGCCTGTTAACTACTGTTCTCTCATGCTGATGAGACGTAACAAACCCTCTCTAGGGTTGCACTTCAAGGACACCTTGTTGTCCCAGACCCCAAAATATGTAAACTAAAGCCTTTGAAAGATGGAGCAAACTTGTGGTAATTACATCATTAACTGAAGTTATAATTGGAGAATTAACCCTGATATGCAAATGGACCAAACTTTAAAAAGTGTGAAGAACCCGTGACTCGGGGTCTATCTTGGGTGGAGCCCCTCAGAGGCTTTTGGCTCCCAAGGTGTACCTTTGAAGGCCCTTCAAATAAACACCTGCTTTTATTATCTTAATCTTGTCTAGCCTCTGTTTTCAGGTAGCCACTTCAATACATCAGTTACTTGGTTTCAACATCTAAAAAGCTAGTTTTCTGAAAAAGGAGTTTAGGGATGGGTAAGCAGTGTGAGAGCTTCTATTGTCTAGCTAGCACTTAATTTGCTAAGATGCTAAATATGTTGGAACCTTAGAGGTTAACATCTTATGTCCCTTTTTTCTTTCTTGTTTGTCTCCCTTCTCTTTTCAGCCTTGTCATTTAAATATCTAGTATTATATATTATCAAGTGTATATATAGTCCAAGTGGGTAACTGATGTCTGCTATGTGACATTTGCAGTAAAGAAAAACATTTCAAGTGGACAGATCTAGGAAACATTTTTTCACTATCTGAAATGTTTTAGTATATGGTGCTTTCAGATATACTCTGGAGACAGAAGCAAACATTTTTTCAACACTAAATATTTTAAAGTCACAGATTATGTAGGCAGCTCAATAAATGCATCAGTAATGTTTGTTTTCCAGCCTCTTTTGAAAATTTGCCCTTGATGTATCAGAGCCACTTTGAAGAGATTGGGATGCGATCTTTAATCTTTTGGAGTGGCTGTAGAACTAAGGAAAACTTTGTCCGGGTTTGATGTCTTAGAACTACTTGGGCTGAAACAGAAAAGTTAACATTTAATGCTGTGTATCTTCAGCAGAGTTATAAGATGAAACTGAAGTGTTTGATATTCTGAAAGTTTCTGGACTCTGAAAGAAAAATTCGGTGTCAGAATGTGTTAATAAGACAGAGGAAGCTACCTTGTTATTGTAACAAAAAATTTTTAAACTCCAAAGAGTTGTGTTTGTCAGGTAAGCAGTGAATTGCTATTCCATTTGTGAAAGCCCTCCTGGTGTGATAGCCAAACTTTTAAACAGAAGTTACTTCTCTTCTTCTAGTAGCAAGTTGGTCTTCATTTACAGCAACCTTCTTTCGACAGTCAGACCTTTTACCTTGCACACTTTTACCATGGAACTGCAGGCAGTAATTGTTTTTAAAAGAACCTGTCATCAGCTGGAGTGAGTTCAAGTCCGGGCAAAAGCTGCAGGTTTTCAACAGAGATAGACACTTGTCCCGAGACACAATTGTCTGAGACCTGATGGGGGTCTGGGGTTTTGTTTTGCTTAGGTTCGAACACCTATGCAGAGAAATATTACTGCAGAAAAAGTATTACTTGTTAGCAAATGTTCTTTACTGGATAGATTAATTTAGAAGCATCTTTCAGGGCTCTTTCCTAGTTGAGAAAAGATGAGGTGCTGTAAATTCAGATAAAACTGTTGAATTTTCCTAGGTGAGTGAGAGTAGTATATGTTAGGAAAGCACTGGACATAGTCATTCTTTGAAAATGTGTGTGTATGTGTATGTCTATACATCGAGAAAAAGAAATTTAAGGACTTTTTGGTTGTTTGAAGTAGACAGTTCAGAACTTCTGAACTAATCAAAGAATGTACTTGTGTGGGGTTACATTGTTCTAGAAGTGTCCACCTAAGTCTTTTCACATCATCTGTGTTCTCCAATTTTATTTGCATGTAGTTGAAAATGAGACGTAAGAAAACAGGTTGCTGGGAAAATTATGTTCACTGTGTTTCCTGCATTGTTTTGGAACGGTGATGTTCTCACAGGTAGTTTGTCAGTTGCTTTTAAATCATTGATTTCTGGGGAAAAAAAAAAAAAGAAAATTTGGGTTAGTTAGTTAATTTGTTTGGTTTTTGTCTCCTTCAGGTAGAGATAACAGATATTGAAAATGAAGACAAAAGGTACAAACTCTTCCTGGGACTTCTGGAGTCCAGTCAGAGTCTGTCTGAGTTTCAGCACTTGGTCTTACTGCTTCAGGCTTGGCCGCTGATGGACAGGAGCAACGGGTGAGCATTTCTTCAAGTGACTGTGTAACAAAGGAGTTCAGAGTCTTCTTGCTTGATAGGATGTTGTTTTCGGTCAAATAATTCAAACATGGCTGGTAGGAGTATGCCTTATGGAAAGGGTCATACTGAGAGAAATAAATGGTTTATTTTAAGCAGAATTGAATCAATCAGGTTCTTGTAAAAACTGTATATACACACATGTAGTCTGTGTCATGGAGGAAGGCAGAAAAACGTTTTGTTGCCTGAACTGTTGCACAGGAGAGTGTTCTATCTACTTAAATTTCAAGCTACGTATTTTGCTCTTGCTTTTAACAGTATAAACAAAATTTAAAAAGAACAGAGTTCTGACTGTTCTTTTTATTCAAAGTTACACTTTGCAAAAAGGCCTTTGGAAAGTGATGTTCAGATGGATGTGGCAGACAGTCTGCAGGAGGTCTGGGAGGGTAATAGTACCACACAATGGCACTTCTCTTGTCTAGATCCACTACCCATTATTTCTGTCTCTGAATAAAGCATCCAAACCAGTTTAAGATTAAAATAATTATAAGACTTCAGAATTGCACCTGTCAAAGTGGATATTAACTGGAAGTACTAATTTGGAACATCCAGACTACACTATATTTTATCAGTTCTTTGGGTTTTGTCTGTGACTTTCTGAATTCGTTTGAAAGTAAAAAAAATTAGCTGTTGTATTCTGTAACTGCTAATCACTTCTGAGATATAAGGGTTCAAATAAAGAGGCAAGGGTCACATATCTTTCAGAGAGCAGTAGTATTACTAAATTTTTGGCTAGCTATGTCTGATAGTAGATAGGTTAAAGTCACTAAATGGTGTTTATTTTGGATTATTTAGGGGTATTGATTACAACCTATTTTAACTTGGGGACTACATTCCCCAAAGAGTTAATGTGCATTGATTTTTCAAAAAAGTTAAGGCTTATCTTTTTCTGAAAGATAACTCTCATGCTCGAGTAGAGAACTGGTGGGTTACAAGGTAATTTGTAAAGTTTTTCACATACAAACCTACAGTTTTTTGGAATTTCTGGATAAGCATTAACCTAAATTCTTTAGTGACAGGTTTACAAGCCAAAAATTGTCTTCAGTACATTAAGAATTACGAGGACTGCTGTGTGATTTGTCACAAATTCATGTTTCAGCTTCTGCGGAGGTGAAATAACGGGACAACACACAGTGATCAATATGATCATGTGAAGCCGTTTATTATTACAGGATATGCATCCGTATGGCATTGTTAGTTCTGTATGCGTGATGATTCCAACATCGTGTGGTCAGAAGTAGTGCAGTGATTGGATGCTCGCTGCTGTTCGCATGCTGCATCTAAACTTCTGATTGGACACTTGCTGTGACTGCTGTTCACCATATTTCAGCATCTCACATCCTTCTTGTTCAGCATAATGTAGCAATCTTTTTTGAACTAACTTAATTGTTTCAGCAGTTCCTAAGCTATACTTCTTTCATGCTGCTGAACTAACTTATTATTTCAGCAATTCCTAAACAATATTTCTTTTGTGCTGTGGACAATACATCCTTGTTTCATATCCTTGGGTTGTTTCTTTTCTTTCCTCCGTGGTGTTATCAAAGATAGCGTATCCTTTACTCAGCTGGATTCAGTGCTGGGAAAGCTGGGTTGTGCATTCCCAGTGTCTGTTCTCCTGCAAAAATTCTTCAACAAGCTTCCATTTTAAGTTTTGGGTTTGATTGTAATTGAAAATTGGATGCCTCACAGTGTGTGGGAACTATCAAATTTCTTTTCATCTACACACTACCTTTAACAAAAAAACAAAACTTACAGAACAAAGGGTCCAGTTAAATACTGCTGCAATTAGCAAAATCCTTTTTACTTGAGTTCAACAGAAAGACTAGAGTTGGTGAAAGGAGAACCCTTCTTGAATATAGGCAGTTCTTGTCTACTGCTCTGTAACAGAGGACATAAAAAATTAGTAATTGGATCTCCCTCTTGGTGTTATGTTCCTTCAGGGTGACTTCCTAAAAGGAAAAATAGAAAAAGGTGTAGTCACAACTAACTCTGAATCAGATTTCAGAGGTGGGTTTTAGACCCACCTCTTGAGACACCACTTTAGAGTCAAGATTTTAGACTTGAGTGATCTTGGAAGTGAAAATTTCTGCAAATGCTTAGATCACCTGTATCATAACTCATTTAGAGCCTAAAGTAATTAGGGCACCTAGGCAATTACATAGTCACAATTCTTCCCTCTTCTCCACCTGTTACATAATTCCACATTAACAGCATTCAACTCTGCTTAGCAGCCTAAGAGTTTATACATGTGTGTGTGTATATGTGTTCCTGAAAAGCCTATCTTTAGGATGATTGGGAATGAAGAACGTGAACTGTTTTGTTAGTGGTGTTCTCAAAAATCTCATTTTAAAGCAAGCTGTATTAACAAATTTTTGAGCAAAGAGGAAAACATCAAGGAGTTAAAACTATATGTATTAACTTGTTTGTTTACTCTTTTTTTCCTCTTCTCCTTCAGAAAGAGGGTCATTATCGCTTATTGTTTACAGCCAGTGTAATGATCCTTACAGGAACTGGGGAATTTAAGTCTGAGTCATGTGAATACTTAGAATTTAGGTTTTCAATCTAGCAGTAAATATCTAATACTTACAATTGAATATAAAGCTGGAAAACACAATTTACATTCTATGAAGGCTTAAAAGGAAGGAGAAGTAAAAGAACTAAGGAAGAGGGGCATTTTGGGTAGGCTTTTAGTTTTTGTAATCTCTATGTTAGTAAATCCATACCTCTTAATGTTTTTTTGAGTTCTTGTTTTCTAAAACACTCCAGTTACAGTAATACTTATTATCACATGTATGGTTCTCTTCATGTTGTAATGTACCGTGTACACTGTGAGAAAACAGAGTTGGTTGTTTCAGTCAGCACTCAAAGCAATACACTTTTTAAGATTTGATTTTCATACCCTTGTTATGCATGCATGCTTTTCCACCCAGGTGTCTCATAGTCAGATGTCATTTTAAGCATTTCATAAAGGTATTTCTTAAAAAAAATACTGACAGTACCTGAAGCTCTGCAGTTCTTTGGAACTTGCTACCTACATTCAAAAGGTATTTTTTATATTTATTATAAATATTGATAAGATGTTTTGGAACTGAAATAACCCCAGTGTTAGAGACTCAGTACCTTAGTTCACTTTTTTAATCTTAATCTCAGATTTTCCTCTTTTGGTTTTGGGGAAAAAATTAAGGTGTTTCTGCTGTGGTTTTGAAATAATTGCTTTTTTCATGGTGAGAAATATTTTTTTATAACCACAGTTGAACTAAAGTAAAATTCAGGAGAGAAGAAGACTGAATTCTGCCTGTAGGTGTCAGATTTTGGTAACTTAATTTTGGTTTTAATTAGAGATAGCAGATAGTTGATAATAGTTCACGGGAGTATTTGAAATAGTTATAAGGAATTGTGATGAAAATGTAAATGTAAATATGTAAATTATATAATCTGATACTTTACTTAAATAAATTTGCATATGGCAAGCCTTGATGGCCTTGCATCTTTCTGGTTATTTTTGTGTTTTGTAGTGTGATTTTTGTTTCCTTTTTCTAATGGGAAATTCTTACAGATTTTCGTAATGTACTCTGGGGGTGACAGCTACAGAAATGGAAATTCATTTTGACTCTGTGAAATTGAGTTTGAATTGCTTCTTCTAAGCAAGAAGCGGATCACATAGAAGGAGCCATCCCTTTGACCAGTGACAAAGATGGAGTTGCAGGATTTTTTTTCCTTCTCCTGCCCTTGCTGGGGATTCCCAGATTCAGTGCCTCATCTTCTGTTTGTTGAATAATCTGGTATCTTGGGGTTCGACCTGTCACGTTGAAAGGAGCTGAGAGGAGGAGCTCTGCTGTTCCCAGCCAGACTTATGACAGCTTCTTGCTCAGTGACTGTGACTGATGGAAAGGCTCAATTAAATTGTCAGAAGGAAGAAAGACAATGACTTTTGTTTAATTTGCATTCAGAGTTGCCCACTCCTAGCTCTTCTGTCTGGTTTTCATGTTGGGCTGTAATGACAGCTGCGTGTGGAGCTGCTTTTACTTGTTTACCGTGTGTACTTTTGAAAGTGGACGATGAGCAGTAGAGAGCTTTTATGTGTGAAATAGTAGATATTGGTGGTTGTTCTCTCCAGAGTTGTCAGACACTTGATATATGTCAATCCAACAGACTCTCTTAACAGACTCCATTTACAATTATATTAATGTGCTGCTTTAACAATTGCTGCAAAATAGTAACTATGAAAAGCAGCACTTTACTGCTTCTTGTCACACGTACTGAGTGAGTGTCTTAATTTACACTAAATTGTAGCAGCAAACTGCCACCTTTGGTCTTGCTTTGAGTTGTTTTTTTTCTTTTGTTTATTTTTTTCAAGATAAAGTAGAAAGTTAACCATGTCTTTGCAATGCTGATTACTGACCAGAGAGATTTATGGTGTAATTTTTAAAATGCTTTTTGTGCCTTCTTAAGTTTATGCACAGATGAACATAGAGTTTGTGTTATTGTGGCTTAATGTAATCATTATACAAGCTGTGATTGTTCATCATTTTAGCCCATTGTAGGTGGGAATTGAAATGCATCAACCTAATTTACATTAGAAAAATGGCAGTGTAGATGTGTTCCTGTGTTGCACTTTGTGCTATCAGTTAAAAGTGGATTGCTACCCGTTTCTGTCAGTACGTCTAGTCCTAGCCTTTATACCTATTCCTGACAAAAGTATCCAAAATATCTCCATGATCTACCAAATAATGGCTATAGGCAAAAAAATGTTGCAGCAACAAAACTTGACAGTAAACACTGCCTTTTCCATCTTTCATGATGAAATTTACTTCTGTCTGCTGTCTGCCATCTGTTTATGTCTGACTCTGTAATGGTGACATTGCATGAAGTTCTGTGTGGAATTAAAAAAGACATTTTAAATATGTAAAAGAAATGTAACTGTATCCATGTCTACTAGCAGAGAAGTTCAGATGCATATGATTTCACTTTCCTACCCTTTTTGGATGGGCTATGGGGAAAAGTTCATTTTTGTTTGTACTCATTGGACCTGAAAATAAAAATGTGAATCTGGCTATATTATTTACTCTCAGAAGCAAGAGACAGATATTTGAGAAACAGAAGCTGTTAGAATGTGATCAAAGCAAGCAAAATTAGGAGTGCTGGATTCCTGTCACCCCTCCCTCGATACCACTCTGCTTGAGAAATCAGCTAGTGTTAGGCCAGGAGAAGATCCTGTGCTATTCCAGTTTGATCAGTCCTTATCTGATCTATAATTCCTCAGGGTTTGTACTAAGCATGTCATAACTAATGAAAACTAATTAAAACTTCTTTGTTGCATTGAAAGAATGATGGCATTATGGATAGTAACTTGTCTCAAAACGTTCCTCTTTCTTTCATGAGGATGTACTTTTAACTCACGACAAACAACCTACAGAAAATGGTGTATGTGTATTTATATTCTATAAACATCTCTTTGTTTACTGGGCAGATCGTGCACAGATGATAATCCCTGGGTGAAACTGGGGTCTGTTATGCTGCAGAGGTGCCCACCTGAGGAAAAGGAGAACACAGGAAATGAAATTTTGAAAATCTGCCGTTCTTTGTATGAGACAAAGCACATGCTCCCTGCCAAGGTAAGTTTTAACTCTGGGTATCCTGTTTATGAGTCCTGTTTCAAGGTCCCAGCTACAAGTAAGATGTTGCCATACTGATCAAGTCCAGTGGAGAGCTAACAGAGAGGCTGAGAACTGAGTTCAGTCTGTCTTGAGAAGAGATGACTTTGGGAGATCATATCTTTAAGTAGTCAAATGAGGAAACAAGTAGAGGAGTATTAGTCTCTTCAGCGATGCTCAGTTACAGGACAAGAGGTAATAGAGACACGTTACACCATGAAAAACTCCCATTGCACCCAAAGAAAACAGTTTTCACCTTTAAAATAGTGAAACATTAGAACAGGTGGATGCCTAGAAGAGACAAAGAGAGTCTGTCTTTGGAGGTGTTTCGGACTTGACTGGATCATGTGACAGGCGGTTTGATACTGTTGGACTTGCTTTGAGTTGGAGGCTGGTTGGATTAGCTGATCTGTATAGGTCTGTTCCAGTATAAATTATTCTTTAATGTATTTGTGGAAAGGCTTTAGTAATCTATTGTCATTTAAGTCAGTGTTGCAAAAACTGTTACTTAAATAATCAGCAATTCTTTTACTAATAAATGCATGAAGATTTAGTGAGGAATCCCTGAAAAACATGGTGATTGAAAAAAACCTTTATCTACAAATAATTGCTGAGTAATAACTATGATTTTCTAACTTGTTTTCCCTAACTATGTATGCATACTTCAATAAAAGCATCTCTTAAGTATAAAATTTTTGAAGTGTTTTGTATGTAAACGCTGTATATTAATGAAGACAGACTGGAGAAGTTCTTAATAAACTTCACACAATTCCAGAGTAGTCGTGCATATTTTTAGTAGGCTGATATATCTCTTATGATTGTCTTTACACAGTCACTGTCTGTTATAGAAAACAGCTGATGTTAGGAAGAGAAGCAGAATGAAAACAACACATTGTGTTTAAAATACAGACAGGTGGGTGTGTGGGCTTTTGTTTGTTGGGTTGTTTTTTTTTTCTAGTCCAACACACTGATCTGAGTCAAGTTCAGAACTCTGTGTAAAACACGATTCCAGGAGGTGGCAGTAAGCTGAAATGATAAGTACATTTATTTATTTATTCATACCACCAAAAGTCTTTGGTGGAAGGCAGGTCTCTGTATCCCTGGGACATGTAGCTTTTCTTTATAAGGTGTTGAAATGATGCATTATAGCTTGTAAACTCACAATCTTAATGTGCATAGGAGTAGCTGAACTTTGCCAAAGTAGAATGTTCTGCCTCACCTTGGTGGTCCAGGATGGTAAACCTCACTGAGTGTCATTGTCATTCATCAGTCAGTTCACCAGGTTCTGCTCAAGAAGGGTCATGGTTTGCATCTCTCTTAGTTGAGTAAACTTTTCCTTGATCTCCTTGACACTCTACACATGCAGTTTTGGTATTGGTAGACAGCTTTGGTTGGAGGTGCCTTCCTTTGGTATTTTTTTAATGGTACACGATGTTGGAAGAGACCACCATGGAAATATGAAAATACAGGTACAGATATGAAGTTACTCTGATCTTCAAGCTTTAAACAGCCTTACTGATGTAAAATACATTTTTTATGGCTAGAACGCTGTGCAGTAACAAAGAGTTGCAATAAGATGTGTAGTTGTACAGTTACCTACAAACATAGGCTGTGTTCTTGTAAGTCACTACTTGGGAAGAGGGGGAATGACGTGTATGAATTTAAGTAATTTATTTGTATGTATGGCTACAGTACTTAAGTGCTCAAATGACAGATCTGTAGTCATGTGGCTGAATAAGATGAAAATCTGATCACTGACAATTAACCTGTTTAGATGATTTCACATTTCAGTAAATGTACTGATTAAGACGACAAATCTGGGATTATGACATTCTAAGAACTGAAACCAGTTAATTATCATTAATAACATTTGCCATTCAAGTTCTCTCCCATTACAACCTTGCCAAGTTCAAAGGTTGTAATGGAAAACACACGTAACTTCAAGTCATGTGATCTAGAAGTTATAAAAACCGTCTTTGGATATAATCATGAAGGGTTTCACTCTTTTTTTCATTCCATGTCCTACTGGTCTATCTAGTTTTTTAAGCCAAGTTCTTTTTTTTTGTGTGTGTGTCTTTTGGATAGTTACACAGCTTTAATCTTTGTATCTGTGTATGTGTTTGCTTTGGGGCATATTTTTGTGGGGGGTTTTGTTTGTTTATTTGTTTGTTTTAGGTTGTAATTTGCATTATTCAATGGATAGATATTTCCATTCTTTTTAGTGGAAAAAAACATTGTTTTATTTGCCTGGAAGACATATGTTTGGATTGCCCAACATCTGCGCTGCCTGATTAATCTCCCTTTAGAAAGGGATAAATCCTTTTCCCCCTGGTAATTGTTAAAGTGTGACTCCTCTGAATGTCTCATGTTCTTTTCTCGGACTGGGTCATGTGTCAGTTAACATGGGAGAATGCATCTAGTCTCTTATCTGTAGGACCCTGGGGTCCTAGTTGCCATGAGATACTTATCTCCTAGAATAATACAGCAGCCAGTTGGTCTCCTTTTTTCTAATTTTTATAGCTAGTTTTTCCTGGGGTTTACATATGATTTTACATTGTGTGATTGTGTTCATACAAGGTTGTGTCTGCTCATTTTCTTCAGATGATGTTGAATTTAAATGCTGCTTTTCAGTCTGCTTTTAGCCTCTCTAGGTATAAAGGTGTTTGTATTCATTATCCAGCCCTTCAAGCCATGAAAATTCATGAAAATACTGAATAATACTGGACCCAAAACAGACTCCTGTGACATACAGTTTATTTGCCTCACTGGTGTCACAGTGAACCATTGATAACTAGACAGAAGACAAAAGTTATCTTATGAAAGTTTCAACTAAATCCTGGTAATTTGGGTTTTGAATTGGGCCTTCCCTTGATCCTCTCACAGGTAACATCAAGCCCCTTCTAAGCAGAGCCTCTCATGGCAGGCAGCCGACACTCAAAGGCTTTCAAGTGCTCTCTGCAGAACAGAAACCCACTTGTGTTGCTCTGAGAAGTGCTGTAGGTGATGACTTCCTTTTTGGGATTGGGATTTCAGTTCCTGTCCAGAGCAGCCCTTCAGTCATTAGTGTCAGTGATACAAGTTAGAACTTGTACTATTTGGACAGTCTTTAGTGGCTGGCAAGCTGTCCAGTCCCTTCCTGTGGAAGAAGAAATGCAATTGTTGGAATGTGTATTTCTACTTCAAAAGAGATTGACTTCTTCTGTACTTGTGCATGGTAGTTAAGACTGAGTATGTCTGCTAGACATGCTACCATCAGGCAAAAAGTTACTCAACTTGTCAAGCTGGTTTTGAGAGGAAAATGTTACCAAGCATTGTAAAATTGCTGTTTTGCTCAGATTATGCATTTTATGACTCTCAGAATTTGCTTTTCTGAATATAAGTTGCATCTGTTGCTGTGAATACACATTTTCAAGAAAAGAAGACATGTAGACGGAATCCATAACTTTTCATTCTGTAAGTTTGCTGGAAGGTATGCAGCTCAAAAGAAACACAGTGGAATATGAAATTAACAGAAGTTCAGTAAGCGTATGAATGATCAGACAAAGCTTAATGTATTTATTTAGTCTTCTTATTCCTTGATCCGTGTCAGATCATTCACAACAAGCATGTCTATGCCACTAAATTGGGAGGAGCTGTTGACTGCATCAAGGATAGAGAGACTCTGCAGAGAGACCTGGACAAATTATAATGAATGGGCAGTCACCAACTGTATCGAGTTTAACAAGGGAAAGTGCCAGATTCTGCACCTGGCATGGGGCAACTCTGGATGTACAGACAGACTGGGGAATGAGAGGCTGGACAGCAGTGCCACGGAAAGGGATCTGGGGGTCCTGATCGAAGGAGAGTTTAATCTGAGTCAGCAGTGCCCTGGCAGCCAGGAGGGCCAGCCCTGTCCTGGGGCATCAGGCACAGCATTGCCAGCCGGGCAAGGGAGGGACTGTCCCGCTCTGCTCTGCACTGGGGCAGCCTCACCTCGAGTGCTGGGGGCAGTTTTGAGTGCCACAATATGAGAAAGGCATTAAGCTGTTAGAGAGTGTCCAAAGGAGGGCTGTGAGGATAGTGCAGAACTTTGAGGAGAAGATGTATGGGGAGTGGTTGAGGTTACTTGGTCTGTTCAGCCTGGAGAAGAGGACACACAGGGGAGACCTCATTGCAGTTACAACTTCCTTGTGAGTGGAAGAGGAGGGGTAGACACTGATCTCTTCTCTCTAGTGACCAGGGGCAGGACCTAAGGGAATGGCCTGAAGTTGTGTCAGGGGAGGTTTAGGTTGGAGATCAGGAAAAGGTTTTTCCCCTAGAGGGTGGTTGGGCACTGGAACAGGCTCCTCAGGGCAGTGGTCACAGCACCAAGACTGACAAGAGTTCAGGAAGCATTTGGACAATGCTCTCAGGTACAGGGTGTGACTCTTGGGGATGATCCTGTGCAGGGTCAGGAGTTGGCCTCAGTGATCCTTGTGGGTCCCTTCCAACTCAGCATATTCTGTGGTTGTAAGCACTGACCATCAGTGGCTGTACTGAATACAATTTTAAAGGAACAAGTCTGAGTAAGAGAACAAGCCTTGCCTTAGTGACTCAGAGCTTAGTGTGATTGAATATATTCTTCTAGGCTGTGTTTCTTTAAGGTGTAAATTGAGAAAAGACTGACCAAGTACAGCCAGAGAGCTCCCTGTCCCAAGCAAAGCTAGGTGTCTATGCGGTACATTATAAATGGAATATTTAACATCTCATCTTCAAATAGTTCTTAGGCTTTTAGGCTTACAGCTACTGAAATATGCTACTAAATGTGTGTATCATCTTGGTCATTAAATTGTTACAGTTATCATTAAACTTCAAAAGACAAAAAATACATGCCTTGCGTTCTCTCAGCTTAATATTTAGCTGATGAGCTCCTTTGACAACTGCTCTCAAATTGTTGGAGTCAGAGAGCATCTCTTAAGAGATGGATACCATTTTCAGTGTAACTACCGTACAATATCCAGAGTCCCTAGTGTAAAGTGCCTTGGAAAATGGGACATCTCTGATGGGACTCATTGGGGAGTGGTTGACAAGCAACCTAAATTCTCAGAAATTACAGAAAGGGAAAGGGAAGGTAAAATTTGGTTTATAATATAATTTGTCCATTTGAAATACTTTGTGATGTATAAATTAAGCAATCACTGTAATATTGAGGAAAATAAAACAACTCAAAAATTACATGTAGGATGTGTTGTTTGGTTGTTTAACTAAGGGACAAGGTAAAGTTTTGGAAGTGCACAGTAGAGTTGTTGAGGGGTTTTTTTGTTTTTATTTTAAAAGATATTTTCTGGCCAGTTTTGTCTTGAAGTTGTGTGATGCTAAATTTATGCTGTATTATAAAATATATGAAATTAGATGAATGACAGAAGGTTAGTTTGCTAAACTTTAATTGTGTATAAAATATTCTATAAAATTTGGAAACTTTTTGCAACAGAAGCATTACTGAACTCTGGGATGTACTGTTATTTCCTCTTTATTTTGTTCTAGTTTTCTGATTATATAATTGCGTTACAGAATTGTCACAGGTGTCCGTCACAGTTTCTTCCTGTGCTTTGCAGTATTTCAGTAAGCACAAATATATTAGTCCCACAGAGAGCTATGATTGTTCTGTTATTTTTTCAGTAAAACTCCTGGTTGGAATGGTGACTCAGTACTTGCCTTGTCTTAATCTAACAAATGTTGCACTTTAACCAGTATTCCACATTTTTAAAAAATTGTTGTTTCAAGTTTCCAAAGAGGTATTTCCAACAGGGAATTCATTTGTTGTGGAAGTGTGGTTTTCATTTTGCATTTGACATAAAATTTTCATAAATTTTATTGTGAATGATGATGTTAGTATCTCCAGAGATCACACTGAGAGAGTTTACTTTTTATTTCAGTGTATAAAAGAATTATGTTTGCTGCTACTTAACCAGTCCCTCCTGCTGCCATCCTTGAAACTGCTGGTAGAAAGCAAAGACGAAGACCTTCATGCTGTGGCATTGGAGCAGATAACAGCTGTTGCTAAGGTATGAACAGTTGAATGAACCACCTTTCAGAGGCTGAGGTAATAAGTTAGCTCTTTCATATTCATGTAGTAAGCAGAGACTACTGAGACACTTACCATTATTAAGGTTTTCCACAGCTATTGTGTCCACAGTGAGCAGTAACACAGGGCTGGTAAGAGCTTTTATGCATACCTGAGGTGATGAAACCTCGTAGTACTTCCTTTAAATTACTTAGTATGCTGTTTTTAACTCAGCGTGGTGGAACAGAAACTATTCTGTTATATGAAATAGATTGTTACCTCTGTGTTTATATTCCCTCACTTTGAGGTTTTTTAAGTGATAGTAGTGTGTCAGATGACTTAGCTTGTTTCTGGCAAGTGTGGCATCTATTTATATACCCTTGGAGAGCTATAATGTCACTGGCTTTGTTGTGATGGTATGTTTGGGGACTTTCATGCCATTCTAAACAGACTTGATTCCATACTGTAGCAAAGTTTCTAGAGAAAATACCTAAATACTGTCTTTTTGTTTGGGCAAGAACCGGAAGATGTTACTGTGTATTTTTCAGTTGCTATATAACATTACATTACTGTCTTTTCCCTGCATATTTGCTTTTTGGGAAATAAGAAGGAACACCTAAAAAGATGAGTTAGTCTCCTAGGCAAAAGCATTATATCATTTTTTATCTTTTTTTCTGAAAGCTGAGCTGGGTTTAAAATTTTTTTAAGCTCTTAATTGGACTTGTGCATATGCAGCCTAACTTTCTTGGGTGTTTTATGTTAGCCATGGTCTGTGATCTAACATTCTGCTGCAAGAGAGAAGGAACCAATTGTCTCTGACCTTTTCATGAAAGGGAATGGCTTTCTCCTCTGACTGAATTAACTGCACTGATAAATTTCAGAATTACAATATTTAGGTAGGAAAGCCTCATCTCTAATATTTCCGAATTGTGCACCATATCTTGGGGAGCTTTTGGTTCTGTATTCTGATACAAAATAATGATAGATGTTGTATTTTCCATGTGGTACTTCACAATGAAACTGGCCACATAGAAACAAATGAAACCATGAGTCTTTCTAAAATACGTGTCCCCTAAACACAAAGGCTTTGAAAATGTGATTTGTAGGAATTCAGATTGAAATGATAACTTCTTCTAGGGATACCCTCTGTTCTAGTTATATTGATTGCCACACAGTTTTCAGATTCCTTGGTTGTAACAAACTGTGCAAACCATATCCCCTGCTTTTATACTATCCTCTTTTACCTAGGAAAGATATTCTCCATCCTCTTATTCCCAAGATTCTCCCTTAAGTCTCTCTTCCTCATTTACTCCTACTCATGTGCTGTGTCTTTCCTTCTTATGCATATTGTATTTCAGAAGCTTTCTCTTTTTGCATCCTTTGGATAGTTTGAGAAATGATCTATCTCCTTTCCAGAGCTGGTGAAGACTAGCCAGAGAAGCAGTGGATTTGGAAGCATAGGCTCCACTTTACGTATTGCTAATTTTCCTTCGGGAGGGTGTTGTTACCAAAATGGAAGGAGCACTAGCTTTTTTAACGTGTTCTCTATGAAAATTTGAAACAGTAGAATGGAAAGTAGCAGGACATATTATATGTAACACACGTCTGCTTCTACCAAAATTCTAATGCCATTGTTGGCATCCAGTTTGAATTTGGAGTGTTTGGTATCTAAGCTAAGAACACAGAGGTGTTCCTATTCCTTTTCTTTTATACCAATATACCACAAATTTTCTGAATTTGTTACAAAAAATAATTGTATAAATATTAACCACCAAAACAATAGTGCATTGATAGTTTTCTTTTACCACCTGTAATTTCAGATTTTATTTTTACTAAGCAAGGCTTTTTTGTAACTTTAAAACAAGATGATTTCATTGAAAAGCAAGCACAAATCTGATACATGCATGCATTTTCTCATCTCTGTGTTCTTGTTAGCCTTTCAAAATTGACTTTTTTGTTAACAGATGAAAGCTGCTATATAAGTGACTAATTCTGAAGCTTGTCAGCAGGAATTACTGTCCGAGTACATTTTATTAACTATTTTTAAAGGATAATGCTGTGCAGTAGCACTTTCTGAATGGTTACTAATTGTATTGCTCTCTTAACTGGCCATTTCTTTCTAGTGTGCTCCAGCTTTCAGTTTCCTACACTCTAGGCTGATTACATTATATTGGAGTTTTAGGGCCAGGAACCCTATTAGCTTTTTGCTAGTGTAAAGCACTTTGTACACCTGTGCATACCCAAAATAATGTACTTTTTGGCTTTCTTATACAGGAGGCAGCTTGTTAAGCTATTTCTAATTCTTCCTTCTAAATTCAGTATTAATTTGAGCACATAGTTCTGTAAGAGTGAATAACCTAGAATTTTCAAAGCAGTTAGCTTTGGTCTAATGTTTCACTTAAAGTCAATCAAGATTTAACTATTGACTTTATTACATCAGGCATAGAGCTTAGCCAGTACCTTGAATGTGACAGTGTTAGAAAAGCAGCAAGTACAGAAGACTGCTGTGCTAAATGTAAAAGCTGTTTTTATATTGAATAAAAAGTACTTCTTACTCCTTGTTTTATATGCATCTCTTATGATTACATTATTTGCTGTTGTACTAAAAGTGTATATATTACTTAGCTATGGCAATGTTGTTTATTCAGTATAATTTTCTAAGCCTGCTTTTTGCTTTATATAAAAGAGTATTCGGACTGTTAATGCTTTTTGTAAAATTCTTAATGAATTTTTCATAGGAAGGCCGTTTGTGCTTACATTAAACAGGAGATAGACAAATAACATCTGGCAGAGGGGAATCATAGCTATTGATTCCCTGATCCAGTGCTAACACAGCTCACAAACATGGCTGCAAGAAAAATGCAGCACTTGCTTGCTGATAGGATGTATTAGTTAGCCATTTGTTGTACGTTGCTGACAGCTTTATGGATGTTTACAGTTAAGGATGATGCTGAAGTGCTGATACTAGGAATTGTGCAGCTTTTGCCTGTAATAAACCAACCAAGTTTTTGTGTAAGCTTATTTTGAAATTGCAGACCCCTCTTTTTATTGTGTATCTTTTAGTGAACTGCCACTTGCCTTTTCTGAGTGACAGAAATAACTGTTCTTCCCGTGTGTTGTGTAGTGCGTAATTTTAAAAATCAGTTTACTTTGATAACCTTATTACTGCCAATAGAGCCCTTAAAAGTCAGATTGTTTTTGAGAGGGGTTTCAGTGTTGTCTGTGCGCTTGGTTATGTTTCAGAGATGAACACTGATTTTTATTCATCTGACAGAGCAAGTAAATAATCTATTTCCTGTTGGTATCTGTAATGTAAAACCAGCTAACAAGTGGGGGTTAATACAAGCAGTGCAAATACTTGTTCAATCAATACTTTTAATAGAAACTGGAACCAGAAAAATGTTGTAGTCTGAAATAATACTCTAGTTCCATTTGCATGTTATAATTTCAGTGATGAAGTACTGAATCTACCTTTGTAACATGTTTTACTGAAAAATGTAATATGAAAAATCATAAATATTGTGGGGAATAATGGAATTTCTAGTGTTCTCCAGTATATGCCTTTTATGACTACTCACTTAATGGGTCTCATCTTTAAAAGAAATAGTTAAATTATGTGTATATAAGCTAATGGTGATTATGATAAAATATCCCTCTCTAGTTTACTTTTCCAGGGGTTTTTATGTCACTGGTTTCTTTTCCCCTTGTTTTTTGTTCTATAGATACATGCTCCAGGAACGAATAAAATGAAAAGCATTTTTATCTCCAGTAGTATTGGAGAAGGGAATATTCGGGGCAACAGCGGTTTCAGTTCTTTACTGCTGTTCGGTCATCAGCAGTTCTTAGCTCCTTTCATAACTTGTGGATTTTATAATGGACAAGCTATGGGTAAAATACTGCCTGTTGGTAATACTAGAGCCTCTGGACACCTGCACAAACAATGCTGATGGTGAATTGGATCATCTAGTTCCAAAACCTACATGGGCAGGGACACCTTCCACTAGACCAGGCTGCTCAAAGCCCAACCTGGCCTTGAACACTTCCAGGGCTGGGACATCCACAACTTCTCTGGGCAACGTGTTCCACCTTCACAGTGAAGAATTTCTTCCTGATATTCAGTCTAAACCAACCCTCTTCCTGGTTGGTTTGGTTGGTTTAGGCTGGATATTTCCTCTTGTCCTATCACTCCGTGCTCTTGTGAAACATCCCTCTCCAGCTCTCTTGTACTGAAAGGCTGTTGTATGGTCTCCCCCAAGCCTTTTCTTCTCCAGGCTGCAAACCCCAATTCTGTCAACCTGTCTTCATAGGAGGTGTGCTCCAGCCCACCTAAGATTGTCTTGGTGACCTTCTCTGGACCAACAAGTCCATGGCTTTCTTGTGCTGGAGGCCCCCCACTTGGATGCAGTACTCCCAAGTGCTCTCATGAGAGCAGAGATACCACTTCAGTTGCCTACACTTCAATGCTTGAAAGTAGATATTAGCTAATACCTAAATAGGAAAGCCAAGGGAAAAAAGTCAGTTCTCCTTAATGTAATGATCCCCACTAGATCTTTTACTTGTAACCATGGACACTGTGTGAGCATCATCTACGCTGTCAAATTCCGCTGAAGGAGAGATGGTTATGAAAAATGAAAGCTGCTCCCATTTAAACCTTCCAGATTTTACTCTAATGAAAAATTTAGCACCCTTAGCATGGAGTTCTAGATAGGTGTAATGATTTTTCTCTATCATATACACTCTGATTTTGTCATTATTGTGGGTCATAGTTTATTCTCACACTATGGAAAGTGGTTGGCAGTTAATTTGTGCAGAAGCTACCTGCACCTCTGAGACCTGCTTAAACTGCAGCTGCATTCCTTATTACTGGAACAGTGATTCTGAGATTAGCAATAGTCTTAGTTTTATGGCCTAGTTAGGGTCTTGGGATAGCAAGGGCTCTGCATCTGCAAGCAGATCAGAAGTGATTCATTAGTAAGATCCCAGCTGAGCTGTCTACCCAGAAAAAACCAGCTTTTTAAAACTGGAATAATAAGGTGGTTGTTTTTTTACTTGCTTTCAAAATCAAAGAGTGATTTTGAAAATGAAAATGTAGTGTATTAAGGAGTCTGGATCTACTGTAGGCTAATATTTGGTATGTATGGCAAGCAAAAATAACTCTGGAGGTTGATTTCCATTAATATTTTTAAAAATGTAAAATTTTGAGGATCAAAATTCCATCTGGAACAGCAATGTGGCACGAACAAATGGAAGAATTACAAGTCTAGTGAGGAGTAAGAATAGGGCAGATGTACAGGCTCTTTCTCTGAAATACTGCTTTCCAAACTTTTGGTTATTTTCAGCTGTATGTATCTGCTAAGTAGCTGCCAGTGGTTTTCTTTCTTGGTTTTGTGCAATTTCTTCTTAAACTTGGATGAGCTTTTACATCTTGTAGTATCATTTGACAGAGAATTCAACAGTGAAAAAAACCTAATTTTTTAATTATTATTTTCTTGTAATCTGATCCCACTAGATTAATTTGATGCTTCATATTTTTTTATTTTCTTAATGAGATAGTGTTTTTAATTAATCCCTTCATAACTTTAGTGATGTTGCTATCTGCCCTATGCCCTCCAGGCCGTCTTTTTTTAGATTGGAGAGTCATAGTTTTGCTGAGCAATTTCCTGCATAAAAAAGATACTATACTCTCCTCTCTGTGGTGTATTTTTTTTAAAATACAGGCTTTGTGTGTTGCCTCTTATATTGTTTTAGTAATTTTTTTTTTCTTTAATGCTTGTTGTTCTGATTTAAAATTAATTTTAAGTAAATGTAGTCTTAAGCTACATTTACACTGATTTAATTTAAAAAAATCCTACAGTTCTATTTAAGCAGAGCTGTTCAGTAGAAGCTGAACAGTATAAGCTATCTTAATGAAGGTTTGTAAACATGTATCAATTCATTGACAATCTCTGTAGGTTGTTATTTTTATTTAAGCTAATGATGAGAAGTGTCTCTACATATGCAATTGATACCCAAAACGTTGACATGATCTGGAGTTGTAAAACTGATAAGTAGTCAATTGAGCTTTCCTTGCTGCCTGTTTTTAAATGCAATTCTCATTAAACCTTGGTGTCTCTATGTTCTTCCCACACCTGCCAGACTCTGCTTAGACTGATCAAAGAAAGGTGGAACAGACAGTGGCCTTGACTGCTTGAAGTGCATTCACAGGGGCTGGTTGCCATCACGTGTCTCCATCCAGCTGCCTGGAGACAACTAAATTACAGAGGTTTCCTTGTCCTGACCAGGTCTTCAGACAGTTTGCAAATCAGAAAATGGGAAATATTATTCAATTTAAACCTGCTGATCTGTTTGGGCCCAAGGATGAGCTGTGGGGCACAACCCAAGAGCCTTATTGTGAGCTCTTTTGTTGTGTGTGAAACCACACTAATCTCATTTCTTTGTGAGTACAGACAAATTTCTCTGCTTGTGTGTTGCATGGGCATCTTCATCCCCATAGTATAGCTCAGATGTTTAATGGTTTCTGCTAGGAAAGGTCTTCTTTCAGATTTGTCTCTCTCCATTTTGTAGGTTTTTGGTATATGAAATCACTCTAATCTATAGCACTTTTCCTTAATGGAATAGTAACCTTAAAAAATTTAAATTAAATCTGGCATCTGCTGTCAGTCTCACTACTATAATTACTGTTTGCAGTTTATGTTCATAAAATCAAACAGTGAAGCCCTGTATAAAGTTCTGTCCCACATACAGGTTAAGAATAGAGCACACAGAGCTTTGAGGTGGGAGAGAATATCCCTTCAGCCTTCCATTTCAGAAGAGATGGCAGCTGTTTGGATAATGGCTTAGTATGCTGCGTGGTGTGCTGCAAGATGCCAACACTAGAAATTTTGGAATCAGAATTGTTTAGGTTGGAAAATACCTGTGAAGTCTCACCGAGTCCAGCTGTTAACCCAGCACTGCAAAGTCCACTCAAACCATGTCTCAACAGGGGCAGCCTGTTCCAATGCTTGACATAAAGAAATTTTGCCTTTCCCTAAAGAAATTTTGCCTAGTATCTAAACCTCCCCTGGCACAACCTGAGGATGCTTCCTCCTGTCCTGTCACTTGTTGATTAGAACAGGCTGACCCCCATCTCGCTGTAACCTCCTTTCAGGCAGTTGTAGAGAGCGATAATGTTTCCTCCGAGCCTCGTTTTCTCCAGGATGAACACCCCCAGATCCCTCAGCAGCTCCTCATAAGGCTCACTCTCTAGGCCCTTCACCAGCTCCATTGCCCTTCTCTGGACATGCCCCAGCTCCTCATTGTCTTTCTTCCAAGTGCGGGGCCCAAAACTGGACACAGGATTTGAGGTGCAGCCTCGCCAGTGCCCGGTACAGGAGGACAATCCCTGCCCTGGTCCTGCTGGTCACACTATTCTAGATACAAGCCAGGATGCCACTGGCCTCCATGGCCACCTGGGCACACTCTGGCTCATGTTCAGCTGTTTGTTGACCCATTTTATTTAGTGATCAGCCTGTCTTCAACAGGAAAACATTTCCATAGTTAACTTTTGGCAGTTAATAAATAATTAAAGACTAAGGTTGGATAGCCTAAAGGCTGGACATCCCTACAGTTCTTAGAACTGTTTTGTAAACTGGACCTTGTGCTGTGCTAATTAGATCAAAAATGGCTTAATTTCAAGTGTAAAGTGTCACTGCCAAATCACCCTATATACAGTAGTCACGTCCTGTAGTCCTGTGTAGCAGTTGAATTGGTCTTCAAGGGTTCTAAATCACTGTATCATGGGGTGTTTATTACTTGCTGGTACCTGGTACATAATTTTTATGGAAAATGAAGCAGAGAGTAACCAGACAAATTTTTTTGCTTTTAAACTTTGGGGTTGTTTTGTAAATATATCATAATTTTGTTTATTTGTAACTTGATATGGTGCAGTAATTGAAAACCGATTATTGTCTACCCTTCCCTTGGTCATTTTTTATCATAGAATCACAGAATGGTTTGGGTTGGAAGGAACCTTAGAAATCATCTTGTTCCAATCCCCCTGCCATGGACAGGGACACCTTCCACTAGACCAGGTTGCTCAAAGCCCCATCCAACCTGACCCAGAAACGCTCCCAGGAATGGGGCACCTATTACTTTTCTGGATGATCTATGCCAGTGCCTTGTCACCCTTACAGTAAAGAACTTATTGCTAATACCTAATCTAAACTTGCCCTTTTACAGTTTCATTATTCCTCCTTGTCCTGTCACCCCATGCCCTTGTAAAAAGTCCCTCTCCAGCTCTCTTGCAGCCCTTTTTAGGTACGGGAAGGTGCTGTAATGTTTCTCTGGGGCCTTAACATCTCCAGACTTAGTGTCTCCCTCTGTCTTCATAGGAGAGGTGCTCCAGCCCTGTGATCATCCTGGTGGCCTCCTCTGAACTCTTTTCAACAGGTCCATGTCTTTATGTTGAGGATCTCAGAGCTGGATGCAGCACTCCAGGTTGGGAGAGCAGAGGGACAGAATCCCCTCCTTCTCCCTGCTGCCCACGCTGCTTTGGATGCAGCCCGGGATACGATTGGCTTTCTGGGCTGAGAGCGCACATGGATGGGTCGTGTTGAAATTCTTGTCCACCAGCGTCCCCAAGTCCTTCTCATCAGGGCTGCACTGTCCATTCTCTGTTCAGCCTGTACATGTGCTTGGGATTGCACCAACCCAGATGCAGGTCCTTGCACTGGGGCTTGTTGCACTTCACGTAGATGGCACAGGGCCACCTCTCAAGCTTGTCAAGGTCCCTCTGGGTGGGATCCCTTCCTTTCTTTTGTTGTATGTAGTTGTTCAATTGTGCTTCCTTTAGTGATAGTTAACACAGCATTGTATTTCAAAGAACCCAGGAAGGACATATCAAAATTAACTGAAACAGAATTTAAAGTGTTCTATAGTATTATTTGTAAAGCTACAGACAAGATTCCCAAGAGAGTATTCTGCTCTCATATATCAAGTGACATCATTTTTTCAGGCATCCAGGGTGTCTCTCAGAGGTAGCAGCTCTGTGCTTCACATCTTTTAATATATGTTACATTCTTTAGAAAATCTCATCCCTGGTGTGAGTGCTGATTGAGTCGGTGAATGTTGCCTGTCATATTAACATGTGAAATGTAATGTACTGTATTAATATAAAGTGACCAAAATTTAATATACTCTGCTCTGACCTTCCTCAGAGTGTCATTCTTGATATGGAGCTAAATGGTGTGATCTGTGCTGCACTGAGACTGGAAACCTGTGAAAAGTCTATAAAGCTGGTGGTGTAATCCCAAGATGTTAAGCATTCTTATTTCTTAACTTTGTGTGGGTCAAATATTTATATTAATGTGGAAGACTGTTAAAGATATACCTTTACATATTCTGACATATGCAAAGCGTGTATCCCTGTAGTTAATCCGTGAGGAATACTCCTCTCACTTTGAAGGTCACATTGTGCAGTCAGAGCCATTGTGACATGTTCTGGCTGATGGCTGGATTTGGTAATTAATTTTTAATTACTTTGAATTTCTCTTTCTTTTTAGGTCGATGATTCCACTTGTGATGCTGAAATACTCTCCTTGCTCCTCAACGCCAAGTTGGTGGTGAAGTGCATGTCCACTGCCTTCTGCCCACACCTTATTGACCATCTCCTGACTAACCAGGGACAGGGAGGCTGGGATGTGGAGGAAATTGCAAAACAGCTGAAAGAAGCAGGGTTCAGTGCAGAGGCTGGGTCCCTCCTGATGGCTCATCGAGGGACTCATCCTGCACTCAGGACTTTTACTACTGCCTTCCAGGCTGTTCAGCATTGGATCTGAAAATACTGGGTTTAGCATCTGTCTGCCTCTTTGCTGGAGATCTTACACAAAAGGGTGAAATTGCTGTTCTAGTGAAGTAACAAAGTGAGTTATTGCCTACATTTTGTAGAAAACACACAGCACACAGTAAATTCCCATATACTTCTAATTGTTTAAAAAAAACTATTGGTGCAGACTGTATCATTCTGTTGTATGATTAGCAAAGCATTGAATCTGATCATCCTTTCAGATCAAAGTTAAATGGTTACACTCAGTTACATATAAATGAAACATTATTAAGGTGGCAGGTTATATACAATTTGTCTTAATTTCTGTAATTAATTTACTCTTGTCACAATGTAAAACTAATGTAAAAATATAAAGATATATATGGAGCAAAAAAAGTTACAAGAGTGATTTTTGAGAATTTCAAAACCTTAAAATTCAGTTTTGTGCAATGTTGTTAGCACAGCTTTTGTTTGAAATACATAAAATATTTTGCATTTAATGTACTGTCTCTTCTTTCAGCCTTTTAGACAGAAAAATATTTTCTTTCTTCAGCCCCTTTTGCTGAAATTCCTGTCTCTCCTTAGTGATATTTTATTCATAAGGACAAGCTGAAGTCTAAGAGATATTTTTCTCTGCTATTTGGGAAGCCCCATCTCAAATCGTGAACATTTGTGGATACCTTTTGTTAATGTACTTTCAAAGTATTTACTTATATTTTCCCAGAGTTCTGAAAAATTCGATAAATGTGTATATTTGCAGAATCACAGAATATGCTGAGTTGAAAGAGACCCACAAGGATCATTGAGGCCAATCCTTGGCCCTGCACAGGACAGCTCTAAGAGTCACACCCTGTACCTGAGAGCATTGTCCAAATGCTTCCTGAACTCTTGTCAGTCTTGGTGCTGTGACCACTGCCCTGGGGAGCCTGTTCCAGTGCCCAACCACCCTCTAGGGGAAAAACCTTTTCCTGATCTCCAACCTAAACCTCCCCTGACACAACTTCAGGCCATTCCCTTAGGTCCTGCCCCTGGTCACTAGAGAGAAGAGATCAGTGTCTTCCCCTCCTCTTCCACTCATGAGGAAGCTGTAACTGCAGTGAGGTCTCCCCTCAGTCTCTTCCAGGCTGAACAGACCCAGTGACCTCAACCACTCCCCATACATCTTCTCCTCGAAGTTCTGCACTATCCTCACAGCCCTCCTTTGGACACTCTCTAACAGCTTAATGCCTTTCTCATATTGTGGCACTCAAAACTGCCCCCAGCACTCGAGGTGAGGCTGCCCCAGTGCAGAGCAGAGCGGGACAGTCCCTCCCTTGCCCGGCTGGCGATGCTGTGCCTGATGCCCCAGGACAGGGCTGGCCCTCCTGGCTGCCAGGGCACTGCTGACTCAGATTAAACTTTCCTTCGATCAGGACCCCCAGGTCCCTTTCCGTGGCACTGCTGTCCAGCCTCTCATTCCCCAGTCTGTCTGTACATCCAGAGTTGCCCCATGCCAGGTGCAGAATCCATCAGTTTGCTTTATTAACACCCTATGTTTAGTGATTGCCCATCCCTCTGGATTTGTCAAGGTCTCTCTGCTTTCAAGGGAGTCAGCAGCTCCTCCCAGTTTTGTATCATCTGTGAACTTGCTCAGTATCCCTTTCTGTCCTGCATCCAGGTCATTTACAAAGATGTTAAAGAGCACAGGGCTGAGGATGGAGCCCTGTGAACCCCACTAGTGACAGGTCACCAGTCTGATACCACCCCATTCACTGAAACCCTTTTTGTCTGACCCATGAGCCAGTTGCTCACCCATCCCCTGGTGTGTTTATACAGCTGGGGGCTGGATATTTTGTCCAGAAGGATCATGTGGAGATCTGTCGTTTAGGAGAGACAATACCAAAAACTTTACTGAAATCCAAATAGATTACAATGTTCATCCCTTCATCAACTAGGTGGGTTACCTTGTCATAAAAGAAATTTGGATTGGATAAGCAGGACTTTCCTCTCATGAAGCCATGCTTGCTGTGAGCAGTGACTGCATTGTCTTTTAGGTGTTTTCAAATATCTCCCAGAATAAGCTCCATAGCTTTACCAGGCACTGATTCCAAATGCCTTTCTGTCTAATTAAGACAAAACAATTTTTTTTTATTGTTTTCAGAGCTTTTTTAATGAGGGCACTGTCTATTACACTGCATTACCAGAAGGGTTTGATGTTTTGTGTTTATAGACACTTCTTAAAATCAGTCTGTACATCTTTTGCCTAATCTTGTGTTCAGATCTAATTTTGATGTAATAATGTACAGAAACATTATGCATTGTAAGATCCATAGGACATAATACACATTGGAAATAATCTCTAGGGTAATGTAATGTAACTTCCTGCTTAAGGCAGGGTGCCTGTATGGCTGGAGCAGGTTGCTCCAGCCTACATTCAGTTGGGTCTGGAAAACCTCCAAGGATGACTGTCTTGGTTGTTCCCGTGTTGAAAAGCTTTTTATGTTTGTCCTCTTGGGATCTGCTTTGTTTTACCAGCTTTGACTGACTGTGAAAATGACTCAGATGTCAGCCTTACTTCCCACATTGCACAGGATTTGTAATGAGACTTTTAACAAAGCTTTAATTCTTCAGATTGTTAACTTACCTTTTTTATTTGCTAGTCCCAGCTGTCCTTCAGTGTTCATGGAAGGTTATATCATCCACGTATTAACATGCATTCCAAATTCCAATTTCTATCATTCAGCTATATTGCCTTAATTCTGTTCTCTTATGTTAACAGTCCCAAGAGCCCCAGACTAGTAAAGTAAGTATATTGGAATTGCAGAGGAAGGAAAGGAAAAAATTTGAAAAGGTAATATAAGTGGCAATCAGTAGATGTGGACAAACAATGTGTACCTCCTACCAATATCTCCTATCTGTAGAAGATATTTCAGTACTTTACACTGAAGCATTTTGGTCTTCAGGTTTTGTTTGCAGGTTGGTAAATCCAGTGCTAGATTTTCTGACCATTCTCATTCAGGATCATGAAAAGTTTGTGTTTAGTGTCACTCTAAAACTGAGCTACAGATAAAGCTAATGAGCGTTACTGATCTTCTGTCCGTTTTCTGGTTTGTTGACATTACAAATCCATGATGAATGTTTTCCTTGCAGCCTGGATTATTCCTGATTTATTCTGTGTTCAAAACTTTCACCTGTAAGAAAAAGTGTTACTTTAGTATATATCCAAAATGATCAGCCTATATTAGTGTATATTTCAAAGAAAATTTAGGAAGAAAAAAAAAGAAGAAGAGGCACAAAACAAGGACATGTGTATCCCAGTGCCTGCCTTTTAGTATCTTCTGTATTGCAGAATAACATTTAAGGCTCTGGGATTGAGCAGAGGATACACTAGCGGGTGCTGTTGAGTTGGGTTTGGATTTTGGTTTTTGTTTTCTTTTGTTCTTTTTAAAGGTTAAGAAGCTCACCTTGGCATTACTTTTAGCCAGGTTATTGTTATACTGAACATTGAGCAGTTCAGTTCTGTCAGTTTGTTTGATTTGCAGTTGGGATTTGTTCATAATACAGCATAAGCGGATTTTTTTTTTTTAACCTGAAACAATTCCATGTTCTGGAGATATTTCTGTTCCCCAAAGCAGGTGAATAAAGAGTTGAGTTGTGTCTCCAGGAGCAGTGCTTCCTAGGGCAATTAATCCTCTTTTGTCTGAAAAACACTGATAGCATTTGGATATTTAAGGAGATTTTAGCTGCTTGGGAGACACAGCAAAGCAGCAAAATATATCACCTTTCTTTTGAATAATTAGAACCAGAGATTAGGGAAGAAAGATCATAACTCAGAATTCCTTTTTTCTGCTGGAAATACTAAGTATAGCCAGTATGACGTTGCAACACATGCAGAGTAGACACTTCTATTTATAAACAAAACAGTGCAATTCTGTGAATAGGGTGGCTACATACGATTTGGATATTTTCCTTGTATAATGGTAGTTTTTGTGATTTACTGTGTGCAACATTCTGCACTGTGGAAGATGCTTTGAGAGTGGCCATCTGGTGTAGAGTATAGCCATCCTTGGCACAGGAAACACACGGACCTCTTGGAGAGAGTCCAGAGAAGGCCACAAAGATGATCAGGAGGCTGGAGCACCTCTCCCATGAAGACAGGCTGAGAGAGCTGGGGTTGTTCCGCCTGGAGAAGAGAAGGCTCCAGGGACAACTCATGGCACCTCTCAGTACTTAAAGGGGCTTGTAAGAAATATGAGGATAAAGTTTTTGATAGGGTCTGTTGTGATAGGACAGAGGATCATAGTTTAAATACAGAAGAGGGTTGTTTTAGATGCAGGAAAGAAGATTTTTACAATGAGGATGAAGAAACACTGACACAGGTTGCCTGGAGAGGTGGTAGCTGTCCCATCCCTGGAAACAGGGTCAGGTTGGGTAGGGCTCTCATACTCAGTTGACAATGTCCCTGCTCACTGATGACCTTCAAAGGTCTCATCCAATCCAAACTATTCTATGAATATGGATACCTGCATTATAGGGGTAAGAATCCCTACACTTGCAAAAACACAGTAATTTTTTGTATTTTTAGTGTATTTTTTGAGACATGGAAGGCAGGAGCAGGTCAGGCTTTGTATCAAATGTTGCATGCACACCAAAAATTCTAGTGGCCTAAAAATGTTTCTCAATTAGATCATTTAACTATTACTGAGCACTTGAGGTAGTGTTTGCATAGGATTATTTGGTTTGACACTGAGCTTCCTTTCCACAGTGGTAGAAGTAATCTGAAATTGCTGTTTGTTACAGTTTATTTATGATTATATTTCTTTTGTGTGTCTGTGGTGGTAAAACCGCCCTCTCCTCCTTGGGCCACACTATGATCTCAGAAATGCTCATTAGGCTTCAGCCTTGATGAACAGCAGCTGGCTGAGCTCCTCTTGAGTTCATCAGAAACATTCTCCCAGCAACTTCCGCTGTCTGATGAGCTCCTGTTTTTAATGAACAGCCTTAGAAA
>VZRR01010726.1:47768-73042 GCA_013398015.1 Oreocharis arfaki | reverse complement strand
CCCGGAGGTGCCTGGGGAGGTGGAGCCAAGGGGCGAGAGTGCCCCAGCTGCGAGCGGCTCTGTGTGAGAGTGTTCGAATGCACAGGGGAGTGTGTGAGTGTGGAAGGGCACAGGGCTCTGTGTGTGTGTTGGTGTGTACGGGGGCACAGGGCTGTGCGTGTCCGAGCTCACCGCGGGCTTCGGTGCTCGGTGTGTTCCAGAATGGGGTGGTCTCTGTCCCCATGTGTGCAGCGGTGCTTTCGATGAAAGGACTCCTGGAGGCATATTGTGAAAGAAAAACGCTTTCTCATGGGGTTTCTTTTTTGTGTGGGATTTTCCAGCACAGGCAGTTTATTTTCCTGACAGCATCTGGTTAATTTTTCCTCTCCCATTTCAGAGGATGTCATGGGTGGCTGCTGAGAAGCTCCTTGTTCAGTGAGTGGAGAGGAACCTTTGGTGTTCAGAATTGTGCAGCAAGTTGTGAGCTTGGTGTGTTGCAGTCGAGTGCCACCCTGGTGGGCTGACAGAAAGTTCCTGTCAGTGTCTTTGCAGCAGCAGAAGCCTAGGGATCCCTGGCTGTTTTCTTCCTTTTCTGCTGAAGAGCTTTTGAACAGCTTGCTGGTTTTAGTATCTAATTCACAACTGGTGGAGTATCTAATTCACAACTATAAGTGGCAATGTCTACTTTAGCCCGTTGTTAGTTTGAACACCTCAGAATGCTATTTCTCCTTAGTGCGGCTGGATATGTAGCTGAGGATAAATAAGGTGATCCATGTGATACAACTTCCTGTACCTCATGCTACTGTTGATGAAGATCTCTGGTTGGTGATGGAGTACATGGATGGAGGAACTTTACAGGACGTTGTTAGATAGACATGTCTGGCTGAAGAAGAGATGTCAGCCGTGAGGTAGAGGCTCCTGCTTGTGCTTCCCATGAAGCACAAAAGCTGCATCAGGGCCTCCTCTGGCTCTGTCCATCTCCAAAGAGGAGGCTAACGAGGAGGAAGACAAGAAGGCTGGAGAGGAGGAAGAACAAATTGAACTTCCCTCTGTTCTCAGCGACAACAGTGAACTTCCCACGGTTCTTGAAGATGATGGTGAATTTCCCACCGTTCTGGAAGATGACAGCAAAGCAGTGTGGATCGAGGATGGCGAATGTCTCGCAGCGTGGGATGAGGAATGGAAACGTCCTGCGGTGTGGGAAGAAGAACAGCAAAGATCTTGGAGCGTGAGAAGAGGAGGGCAAACCTCCAGTGGCATGGGACCAGGACAGGGAACATCCAGTGGTGCTGGAAGAGGACAGTGAACATCAGGCGACTTGGGAAGAGGGGGGACAACATCTCTCTGCGTGGGAAGAGCACCATGAATGTCTCACTGTTTGGGAAGAGGATGGTGAAGCTCCATCGTTTTGGGAAGAGGACAGTGAATCTCCCTCTGTTGAGGCATCATGGGCTGCGCATTCTGACAGCAGCAAAGCCCTACAGCCAGAGAGGAGAGGAGAGTGGTGCCTGATGCAGCTGAGTACGTCTACTCTCTGTCTTGTCTGCCAGAGCAGGGTGCTGTGTGCGTGTGTATGTGTGTGTGTGTGTGTGTGCGTGTGTGTGTGTGTGTGTGTGTCTGAGCATCAGCTGTACTCAAGTGTTCCTCTGCAGCTGAATGTCACAGATGTTTATTGCTCTTGCCCACCTGAGTACAAGGGGCTCACAGCCCCAGAGGGTGGGGCTATGTTTTGGCCCTGCTGCAAGGCAGGATCTCTATCTTGGAGTGACTGCCTGTCCTGTTTCTTTCAGCAAACACCGTGAGCATAGAGGAGCCTGCCAAGAAATACACTGAAGTTGAGCCAGGTGGGCAAGGGTAAGTTCAAGTCAGTGATTTTTCCACAAGCAGGGGCCAGGTATTTTGCTGGAGGGCAGTGGTATCTTTCAGAGCAGGACACGCTGGCTTGGTCTTAATCTCTGAAAATGTTTAATGCATCAGCTGGTGGAGACTGCCATTATTGAGGCCCAATTTATCTTAGTCCCAGGTTAGGACAGTAACACTCTTTAGCATTTTTTCCATCCTATGTTTCATCTTCAAAGGAAACTGCAAGACCTAACTAAGGAGAGATCCTGCTTGGGATCAATTTTGGGTCTTAGTCCTCCTGCAGCAAATTCATAGAGAGGGAGAGATAAATGAGAAGATGTTTGTGAAAAGCAAAATGCTCTCTTGGGGTTGCCTTGCTGCGTGGGATTTTTCAGCACAGGCAGCAAAGCTCTCTCCTAAACCCTACAGTTGTGTTTAGGTCTGATGTCAGTGATGGCCCATGACAGTGATCGTGTTAGCAATGTATGCTGCATGTTTGCTCTGTTATGCAATCCCAAACAGCAACAGTGGCACTTGAAATAATGACCAAACCCCTTCCCAGCTGTTTCGCTCTATCTTCACAGGACCAGAATTGCTTCCTGCTTGCAAAATGTGTGTGAATATTAATAATAGTGGTGATAAACTGAGGCCATTTGAGAAGATTGTAGGTACAGAGAATGTTGTTAGAGCATTGTGGGTGATGGATGAGAGACCCATTTCTCCAGAGCTTCCAAGGCCAAATGTCTCTGGCCATGTGTCCTGTAAGCGGCCCCTGAGGGGAGAGTGTCACTGACTGAGCTCTGGCATCCCATCCCAAAGCAGTTTGGCACAGCCTGGCTCCATTGCTCCAGAAAGACTCACTGCATGTTTGTTGTGGTCTCATGCCACAGCATTCTCCAGTTAATGGTCTTCAGTGTCCTTTTAGGTGGCTGTAAAGAAAATAAATCATGAACAGCAGAACTGAGAACGAACTCTGAATAAGATCCTGGTCCTCAAGGACAAGAAGCATCCCAACATTCTCAGCTGTTGGGACAGGTGAGTGCTTCAGTTATTGTCCTGTACACTGAATTAATCTTTTCTGGCAGATGTAGTTTGCAGCTTGTTTAGGAAAAGCCTGACGTGGCCACATCTTCCTAAAACAACAGCCTGTCAGTTTACTACATCCCTGTTGTTCTGTTGCTTTGGTTTAGTTTTTTTCTTGAAGTTGACCCTATTTTCTGTGTCTTATGAGAAGTGCTAATAAAGTATGGTAGAAATTATTTCCCTTGAGTTCTCCCTGCTCTTTTCCCTGGCTATGGATGCCAGGAAGACAAAGTTCTTGTTTCCAGAAACACCTGTTTTGCCCATTTTTCAATTGCCTTGCCTGTTTCTGAAGGTTCTTTATGCGGGGTTTTCCAGACAGTTGACCACTTTTGTGCTAAGTGGTGTATGGCCTCCTCCCCTGGGTAACTCTGAGAGTTGTGTTGCCTTGCTGCTGGAGTTGCTGCTGGAGTTACTGCTGGAATTGCTGAGTTGAGGTGGTAGAGCAGCTGGCGGCAAGTGTTGTGGTTCCATACTGATCTTGGCTGTTCTTAAACTGCATTTTTCATGTGCTTGCCATGTAAGGCATCTCCTTTTTCAGAAGTGTCTTCTTCTCATTTAGGCTGTGCAGATTCCAAGGATGGTATTGCGTGCAGGAATGTCTCTCCATTTTACTCTGTGTTCATTTACAAGTGACCTGGAAGCAAAACTCCCCTGCAATCTTTTTCATAAGGTAATTTAGCTGTGCACATTCATCTCCATGCCACTGTTTTCTTCTTTCAGCTGCCTTGTTGATGAAGATCTCTGGTTGGTGATGGAGTACATGGATGGAGGAACTTTACAGGACGTTGTTAGATAGACATGTCTGGCTGAAGAAGAGATGTCAGCCGTGAGGTAGAGGCTCCTGCTTGTGCTTCCCGTGGCTTGGACATGATGGTCCTTTGAAAGAGCTGGTGAGAACAGGAGTGGCTTCATGCTCACAGCTTTGTTTCTATGTTGTTTTTATGCCCTGGAGAAGAGAGAGCCTCTTAAATGAACTGCCTGTCAGTATCCCTGCACTTCTACTCTGTTCTTATACTCTACCATACTGTTGTTGTACTCTATCTCTCTCTCTTTTGATTTTACTTGCTGTTCTCAACTTTTCCGTGCACCCTTTGCCTGGAGCTTGGCTGCCCTGCACTCCTTGCCTGTCAAAGCAAAGTTGCTGGTGGCAGAATTCTAAACTGTCCTTTCTTGTATATTCAGGTAATTAATTTTTACCCTCATGTTTCTTGTTCCCTATCAGTGTCTGCAAGCCTTGGATTTTCTTCATTTGAGGCAGGTGATCCACAGAGATCTGAAAAGCTCCAGCATCCTTCTGGGAGTGGATGGCACTGTCAAGTTGGGTACGTATCCTTGGTCAGACACAGTGTTCCTGGGATGTGGGTGTGGGGCTGCTTCCCAGTGATGGTCAGTTCCCCAGAAGTGGTGCTGGTGGGAGTGCCTGGATCCTGCTGCCAGCTGAGAGCAGCTGCAACGTTCAGAGGGGTCTGAAGAGGAGCATGGTATCAAGAGTGGCTTTGCTTTGTGTATGTCCCTTCCAGAGGGGAGGGAGTTAGAATCTAAAGCTTCAAGTGAATACATAAAAGCCACTGCCTGAAATCTGAAGGTATCTTTAAGTGGCTAGTTGCATATTTCCTTGGCTACAGCCCTGAGGACTTTTGCAGCTGGATTCATTAGTGCATTCTTAGACTTAGAGCTGGGAATGCTTTTTTTTGGATTTTTAATTCCTGCTGACTCTGACAGTGTTTGTTTTTGTCCTCAGCTGATTTTGGCTTCTGCACTCAGCTGACCCCTGAGCAGGATCAATGGAGCTCCGTGGTGGGCACTGCTCACTGGATGGCCCCAGAAGTTGTGAGTGGTTCTCCTTATGGCCCCAAGGTGGACATCTGGTCTTTTGAGATAGTGACCATCGAGATGGGAGAAGGAGAACCTCCTTACTTCAAGCAAACTGGGGCCATGGTGAGAGGCAGATGTCCAAGTGTTTTTATAGGCATGTGTGCACAGAGTGGCTCTGCACTGGGATGAGCCGCCGGATGTTTGTGCAGATGGTGGAAGGGAATTCCCAGAGGACTCACTGAAATTGGCTGTCAGGGCAAACTTGTTTGGATGCAGCTGTGGCTGCATCAGGGTTTGGGTTTTATTGTTGGTACAGAAAAATGATCTCTGAACAGCATTGGATGAGAGACGGACACTGCCCCTGGAGCCTGGGGCTTGGAACCTGGGGTTGCTGTGAGCACCTGTGGGTATGAAGGGAGCTGGTGCAGTGTTGTGCTGGCTTTTCCCCAGGTTTGCTGTCTGATCCGGCAGAATGGGACCCTGCAGCTGCAGCAGCCCAGGTGCCTCTTGGCTCTGCTGTGAGACTGCCTCAGTGCAGCCTGGAGCGGGATGAGGAGCGGTGCTGCCCTGCCCAGGAGCTGCTGCAGGTGAATGCAGGGGAAACAGCAGTGCAAGGGAGGGGTTTTCTTGTTGGGCCCTGTCCTATAATCTGCAGTCTTGGTGCTTTTCAAATGGAGAGCAAGCAGACTCCTAGACTGGTTTGAGTTGGCAGGGGCCTTTCAAGGTCATCTGGACCAGGTGCCCTGCAATGGGCAGGGCCATCTTCAAGCAGATCAGGTTGCTCAGAACCCTGCCTGACCTGACCTTAAATGATTGCAAGGGTGAGGCACCTGCCACATCTCTGGGCAACTTCTGTCAGTGTTACCCCACCCTCCTTGTAAAAAATTCCTTCCTTATGTCTAATCTGAGTCTACTTCCCTCTCTTGAGTTTAAAACCACTCCCCCTTGTCCTGTTGCACCAGAGCCTGTAAGGAGCTTGAGTTTGGAAAGTAATGCTTCATTTCTTTATTTTTTATTCTTTGGGCAGCATCCATTTTTATCATCAGCCAAGCCTCTCTCCAGCCTGACACCTCTGATCACTGCAGCAAAGCAGCTGAGGGAGCAGTGGAGATGAAGCACTGGAGGACAGCTTTTTGTTATGGTAGTTAGGATAGCTAGTTTGATATGGTAGTTAGGACAGCAAGTTTTTTATATTAGCTAGGACAATTAGTTTGTTATGCTGGTTAGGACAGCTAGTTTGTTATGCTAGCTAGGACAACTAGTTCGTGATGGTAGGACAGCTAGTTATGCTAGCTAAGACAGGTAGTTTGTTATGGTAGTTAGGACAACTAGTTATGCTAGCTGAGACAGGTAGTTTGTTATGGTAGTTAGGACAGCTAGTTTGTTAATGCTAGCTAGGACAAGTTTGTGATGGTAGGACAGCTAGTTAGTTATGCTAGCTAGGACAAGTAGTTTGTCATGGTAGTTAGGACAGCAAGTTTGTTGTGCTGGCAGCTCCAGCGGTCAGGGTGCTGCTCTTTGTTTTTTTTTTTTCCCTGCTAGCTGAGGAAAAGTTTTGGTTTTTCCCTTTCCCTCCTCCTGGTCTCCCTGCCCTCCTTCCCTTCTCTCCAGTCTGGGGGCCTGCAGGGTGGCCCCGGCTGGTCCGAGCCCCGAGGAACGCCGACCTGTTTCGCCTGCTGGGAGGGAGGATTGGTGCCGGAGGACCAGCAGGTTTTTCTTCCATCTGCCCTGCTCTGGGCTGCCGTGTGGACTTCTCCTTCCCCTGCCGGGAGATTGGGGGAACTAGTTGCCAGGCCGTGTAGTTTTATTTTTCCCTTTCTCGGGCATTTTTTGTATTTTGAAGTTTTTTTTTTTTTTTTTTCCTGTTCTACCCTGTTTTTTTTTGTTTTGAGTAAATAAAGTTTGGGGTTTTTTTCTACTTTCACTGGCTGTCATCAATTTGCCTCATTGGTGGAGGAAAGGGGAGGCCCTTTCCCTTTGTAGGAGATGCTCATTCTGGGGCGTCTCCTCCCGAACTTTTCTCTCCAAAACCGAGACAGCTAGTTATGGTAGTTAGGACAGCAAGTTTTTTATATTAGCTAGGACAATTAGTTTGTTATGCTGGTTAGGACAGCTAGTTTGTTATGCTAGGTAGGACAACTAGTTTTTTACACTCTTTTTTTGAATAAAAATTCTGTTAAACCTCAACTCTCTTGAAGTATGCCTTCCTTCTCACCCTGTGATTCAGCTGTCCGGAAATATGTGAGGGGAAAGCGGGCCCAGCCATGCCCAAAGCTGAGCCATGGTAGAGCCCAGAGCAGCCTCAGCTTCTGCAGAGCCAGGCTGGAAGGGAGGCCCTTGCAGCCTTCTCGAGTGCATCCGACTCTTGTTAACAAACTGTGGGTGGTGAAAAATGCCCCTGGTGCCGGAAGAGGGCAATAAGGGGCCCAGGGAAGGTGCAGGTGTTCCATGGAAGGGAAAAGCGCGGCCAGTGGCGGAGAAAACCCTTGCCTTTATCCCCTCCCACTTCGGCCGAAAACTTGAATCATACGGCAAGTCAAATAAGGGCAGGGGATGAGCTCGGGCCCCTTCGCCCCTGCAAACTAAAGCGACCTTTGCGAGGTTCTGAGCCCCCCAGCCTCTGCTGGCCTCACGGGTGTTTCTGCTGTGCTGGCTCCCAGCAGCCCAGGCCCATCCCAGCACAGGGTCGGTGCGGGAGGCTCTTGGCAGGGAGATGCGATTCCGGGACACGCTTTTGGTGGCCACCTGCGAGCCAAGAGAAGCATCGGTCTGAGCTCGCTCGCCCGCCCCGACCTCCTCTGCCCTCCTCCCTCTGGCTCTGCCACTCACCGGCTGTCCCCGAGCAGACGGTGCGGAAGCCTTCGCTTTCCAGTAAGGAACCCATCCCGTTCTGCTGGGCGAGACGCGTCTGTCAGCGTTCGGCCCGGCTCTACGGACGGCGCCTGACCGCCCCGGGCCGGCTTCGCTATCGGGTGCCGGCGGCCAGGCTGCCGAGCGGCGGAGCTCGGGCCGGGGACCTGGGGAGACGCGAGAGTGTCCGGAGTGCGAGTGGCCCCCGTGGAGCCGCGGCGAACCAGGCAGGACGAAAGGACAGTGGGACTGCTCCAGATTCAGCCACTGGTGCCCGCCCAGCGGCGCCGCAGCCAGAACGGCCAGAGCCGGGCGGAGCCGGGACTGGGTGGGACGGCCCAGGGCGGGGAGGGGCCGGCGGTGGGAGCGGGAGACCGCGACATCGAGAGGGACTCCGGCAGAGGGACAGCAGGAGGAGAGCAAGAGTGGGAATGGGGCGGTAGAGTCGCCTCTGCCGCCTCCGCGCTGCCGCCGGAGCATTTGTCCGTTAGTCCGAGTGTCCGTTGGTCCGTGTGTCCGTTAATCCGAGTGTCCGTTGGTCCGAGTGTCCGTTAATCCGAGTGTCCGTTGGTCCGAGTGTCCGTTAATCCGAGTGTCCGTTGGTCCGAGTGTCCGTTAATCCGAGTGTCCGTTGGTCCGAGTGTCCGTTAATCCGAGTGTCCGTTGGTCCGAGTGTCCGTTAATCCGAGTGTCCGTTGGTCCGAGTGTCCGTTAATCCGAGTGTCCGTTGGTCCGAGTGTCCGTTAATCCGAGTGTCCGTTGGTCCGAGTGTCCGTTAATCCGAGTGTCCGTTGGTCCGAGTGTCCGTTAATCCGAGTGTCCGTTGGTCCGAGTGTCCGTTAATCCGAGTGTCCGTTGGTCCGAGTGTCCGTTAATCCGAGTGTCCGTTGGTCCGAGTGTCCGTTAATCCGAGTGTCCGTTGGTCCGAGTGTCCGTTAATCCGAGTGTCCGTTGGTCCGAGTGTCCGTTAATCCGAGTGTCCGTTGGTCCGAGTGTCCGTTAATCCGAGTGTCCGTTGGTCCGAGTGTCCGTTAATCCGAGTGTCCGTTGGTCCGAGTGTCCGTTAATCCGAGTGTCCGTTGGTCCGAGTGTCCCTTAGTTCCAGAGTCCGTTGCCTACTGGCCGAGCCCTGGGGGCAGCACCGGCCACGCGGGGCCGCTGAGTTAGGGGCGACCCGGCAGGCTCGTCCGTGCATCACTTATGCATCATTTGAGCCTGATCAAAGACGCCGTGATTGATAAACCGACAGTGGATACCTGCCCCCCTTAGGTTTTTGACTATCTAATGAGGGACTAGGCTAGATGCCTTTGTGAGGATCCGCACACGCTGAGCTACGCTTTGCTGAATGTAAAAATCCTTAATTGATTGCAAGAAATTTAACCGCGGTAATGCACAAACGTGCCACGAGATGGCACGTTATGACAGCGTTAGGCACCTCATACTCGCCTCACAACTGCAGCGAGGCAGTCACCAGGAAAAACCAAAATACGATGACTGGGATGGGGACGGCGCATTTACAAGAAGCATTTTATGAAATCTAATGTTCCTTTTCTCAAGATCGAAAATAGTTTTGAATCTATTCATTTTCTCTGCCTTTAAACTTGCTAAGGTTCTCTGACACACAAGGGCTAGTTTCTGCAGTAGTTTCTTGTTTGTTGGTTTTAAAAAGCAAAAATAAAAACAATTGAGACCAAAACTGAGATTCTGTTTCTTAAATATATGGTAAGTATTTTGGGAACTACTTGTTAAAAAGTAATGAACCTATGTTTATTGTTTCTTCAAAAGCTGGAGACCAGTGATTGTATTCAAGAGTAAGAATACAAGAACATTCCTACCTCTCCACTGCCGTTCCCTGCCTGATTCTTATCATTCTTCCCAGTGGAGGAAGTCTGTTCAGTTTTGGCCAATGATGACTCCCAGGTAAAATTCTTTAGAATTTAAGAGAGAAATTGCCTATAAAAATGTGAGGTAATTACTGAATAAAGGCAGTCATTATACATCTTATATAGCTAACATTTCAACAGAAAGTGGGCTACATTCTACACCTTGTTAAGCCAAGTCTTGATCAAAACACTTGAAGTCAATTTAACAATGTCAAGGCTGTTTATCAAGCCAAAATTGCTGAAAGGCAAGGCAGAGGAGAGTACATGTAAAAACTTGGAAGCAGCAATTGTCCAGGTTAGGAATCAAGAGGAAAACCCTGGTTGCATTAAAGCCTCAGGAAATTCTGCCTTCAATTCTATGGCTTTCTGGATCTCACTCGCACTTATCGTGAATGACCTCTGTCAACATTTATCCCTGCCCATGTTTGCTACTTTCTGCTCAGGTAACATCTTTGCAGTTCATCTTGTCTGGTAGGATTTGTTCTTTACAAGGAGAAAGCCCCTCAAACTGCTGAGACCAAGCTCCTCCAGCAAGGAATAACATTTTCCACACTCTGTGCATCTGAGTGACAGACAGTATCACAGTACAGTGCATCTATTCACGAACATTTACATCATTTATATCCAGCCCTTCATCTTTCAGCAACACTTAACTGACTCAGTGACTAAACAGCAATGGCAAACCCCTGTGACAGTGACAAGCACTGATAACCAGCCTGCTGACAGCCTTTCTCACGTGGACTTCTGTGCTTGTTTAAAGAGCATCATGAGCAATACTACACCTTCAATACAACTCCATTGCTGCTGGCTTATCTGAGATAAACCTTGAAGGTCAAAGAAAACGTAGCTCTGTTTTTGGAATAACAGGGGTGTCTGGCTGGCTTTATTCCAGTCCATGATAAGTGTCAAATCAACTTCAACAGCACCAGGGTTTTATTAAGGGCTTAACTTCAAATGTCATAAAACATCAGCTACTCACAGGAAGTTGAGCTGTTGGTGGTCTGTCTCACTTCCTGTGAAAAGACAGGATAAATTAAGAGAGGCTGTGCTTGAAATCGCTAGAGAACATACAATTATTTACTTGTTCGTCAGTTGCCAACTCCCTGCTTCCTTGTATTCTGGTTTCTCTTTACAGCATGAAATGCTTCACTTCTGTTTGTGTACATATAATATTTATTCATAGAAATCAACACATAGAGGCCTTTTTTTCACAGACATTTGAATAAGGTGCCGTTATATACACGTTTTATATTTAAAACATGTATTCTGCCCATTTCTGAATTACTCAGTAATAGTTCTGTTTAGCTGTGAGGAAAAAACTCCTTTATTTTAATGTACGGATAGCATTACATTAACTGTAATTACATTTAAGCTTTTTGCAATTAAAGACATTTAATCCCAAATGCTAAGAAAAAGTATTTGGAGACCATTAATTTGAAAATTTGTTTACAGCTTTTGAATTGGATCTGAGGACACTAAGCTCCAACCCTGAAAAAAACACCTCACTTTTTATTTAAATTAAACTTTCATGGACTTAAAATCCAATTTAAATATTCATGACAAATATGCTCCTTATTTAGGGAAAAATGCATGCATTAGAAGGCATACTGATTAAATTCAATGTAGTTTTAATGGAAACAGGTAAACACTTGATTAGTGGCCAGTAAAAATCCATTTTAATTTACATAAAACCTCATCTTTTCTTTGAACCCAAGGTCTAGCTCATTTAACTTTACGTCACTTGACACAAATAATTTTGGTATTGTTATACCATTGCTAGTGACTTTCAGCAGAATCTCATCCATATTCTGACACAGGGTTTATAACTTTAATGTTAATAAGTTAAATACTAAAGGGTGAAGAAAAAGCTCTATTTTTTGATACATATTTAATTTTTGAGTTGTTCATCCTAAACTGCCAGTTGTTTTCTTGAGGTTCTTGGTTCCGAAATACCTCTTGCTTTATCGGCAAGCCTGGTTTAACATGAGATTTGTAGATAAAGGACATACGGTAATAATGAATTTAATATGTTGCTCTCAGTCAGAGCCATGCAGCAGGTGAACAGTGTCAACCAGGGAGGAATCCACCTATGTATGTGAACACAGACAGTGCCAGTCACAGCTGTCATTAATTTATTGCTTGCAGCAGAAATAACCTGACACCCCAAGAAAATGATTTGGCAAAAAGGAAATTCAAGCCAAGAAACACTTCAGAGTCATCACTCAAGGCTCCAGCAGAGCAGAGCGGACTGGGAAAACAGTTTGTTGTTGTTGTGTTTGTTTGTTTTTAAACTGAGCATTTTTGCAGTGGCGTCTTTCAGTTTAGGACTCCGGATATATCAAACAGAACAATAAGTTTTAGCATCAGCTATCAAATTCTTAGTTAATATGTAGGGTTCAAAATTCAGCAATGAGACAAATCTTCCATTTAGTAAGAAATCAATATCTAATTTACCTTAGCAGTACTTCAGAAGCAGAATTCATTGGAAGTTATCACTAAAGTGGGTATCTGTGCTAGCTCATTCACAATTTATAACTCAAAAATCTATTTTAAAGGCATGTTAGGCAGTATAAAATATTGCACACGAATGAGCTCATAACAACACTTTCCTCGAAACAACAGGAATATTTTTCCTTAGCAACTCTCATCTCAGAAAAATCATCTTGTCTGTGCATTAATTCCACTGCCCTTTTTGCAAATGAATTTAGATCCCATGTGCTCTTGGTCAGGGAAGTACTAAAGAAGGCCTGGACCACAGGCCCTGACTGAGGCCTCAACAACAGGCCCTGAGCCTAAGCTGACCTCTAGATGAACCTTCCAACTAAATGTTATATATATAGTCGCTCATCAACAAAGTTGTATGTATTATATATGTTCAAAGTTATAAATCGTTATATATGTTCATTTACTGGTAGAATTTGTTCACTTTTCCTGATCTAGAAACAGGATAAGGCCACATCTGGCCTAATCAGGGGGTGTAGGATCAAAGACAACTCCCTTGGATCTTCCTTGAGCCCTGGCCAGGCTTTGGGAGAAAGCTAGCAGGAAAATGAAATTAGAAATTATGTCAGCTTGTTTGTTTAGCAGGGTAAAACCTGGGCCACTGTCACAGCAAAGTGGGGAGCCTCGTGGCCTGCAAAGGTGGGGGCACTGCAGGAGTTGCCAGTTACTGGCGTGGTTCTCCAGTCCTTGCCTGTGACAGGTTCCCCCCACAGCTGATGCCTCTCGGACTTGGATGATGTATCTTTATTGGGGTAAGTGGTGATGTATCTTTCTTAATCACTGTAGGCTTTCTTTCCTAGTAATGATTAGCATTGCTTAGCTTATCCTTTTGTGATTCTTCGCAGTTTTACATCACAGTCAATGCCACTGTTCCTTAAGTTGGTGTCCGTGCCTGTGTCTCTGACCCTACCCGCCAGCAAAACAGTCAGGGACTGTATACATTTCCCACTCAAAAATATTTCTGTTTGTTACATTGTAGTGTGAAAATTAGGTTTATAACTCAGCAATCAGCGTTTTAAAGATCTAATGATTGGTTACATCTTGATTTTTCACACATCCTAAAGTCATTTGACTGCGTTTAACCATAGAAAAATCTATCAGTAGCTTCCAGATAGATTATGAACTACTTAGTAGATTTTTGCTCTTACCTATCACCAGTTCTTTCAAAAGTAAACCCCAATAGTGCAATCTCAGTTAAAATAAAACAATCTTGACTCCCCAAATTAATTTTATCAATACCCGGAGAGGAACTTACAGATTTTCTGTATTTGATGCTTGGGTATGTTTCCTCTTGAAGATATAAAATCATAACCAGTAGAAGCCACAAGGTGACACTTTAGGCCTACTGGAAAGAGATTATCATCATGGCAAAATAAATAATTTTGACACTGGGATGAACTGGGGCAATTATGAAGTACACAGCAAGTTTGAAATTGGTCTGGGTCTTTTTTGAAGGGGATTGATTGCTTGGCTGCAAAGAGGCAGGCAGCCAAGTGCTGTATTGACCCACAAGAAGAAGAAAGGAACTCAGAAATTTTTTATTGTGGGGTCTGATTTCCTGTTATCGAAGCCATAAACCAATTTTATTTATGGAGGTGAAAAGCAAATCAGAACAGTGTGGATAACTTGAAAGTTTTGCATTCTCAAGGAGAGCACCCCCAAACTCGGCACTTAGAAATGGCAATGTGAAATAAATGTGTGTGTAGCTGGAAATAAACTATACATTCAGCAAGTCTATAGATCACTGACACTTGTTTCAGCAACTGCTCTCTAATATGAAAGAAACTAAGTGAGAGGATATAATTTTAAAATGTGCCCCGTGGACAGCTCTGCCACATGCTGCACAATCAATATTGGGTTCTAACAGCAAAGCTGTTATTAGAAAATTCTTATTCAACACTAACCAATCCTTCTAGCCACCAGTTCTTAGGAAATCTTTGATATAATTTGATTAAAACCCCAACCTTTCTATAACTAATAGTGCTATAAACATTGAGCACAAAAATATACGTGTTTCAAAACAAGGGAAAAAAAACCCCACCTGAGAACACACTTGTGATTCTTTTTCATGTCTTTTCCAGACCTTTATATAGTTTCCCAAAATTATGTTCCTCAAAGATGCCAGCATAGGCAAAATTTATGCACTTGAAGTAAGATGCTCATGACATTCTAACAAAGTGCCCTAAGCAATGTGAGCAGGAACTAGAGTTTCCCTGTCACTGCTCTGCCAGGTGATGCTGGAGCACAGTATTTGCTTGTCTTAGTTGAAAAAGCCAGCTGAGGTATCTGATGTAGCTCCTTGAAGAAGAGATGGACGTTATTTTCCTGTTTGTTTATCTCTTACCTTCTACCAACTTGATTGTCCTGCTGAGATAAGTGAAGAGATAAACGGACTTAGGAATTTCTTGGGCATTATTCTACTGTGTTAGAAAGCACAGTGCAAATCTATCCCAACTCTTTTTCCTAAAGTCACAGCAGCTGTAGGACAATGGCGTGTAAATTAAGAAGTCAAGACTTTGTTTTTTAAAACTCCAAGCATTCATAAAAAAGCAAAAGTAAACAAGACTAACAATAAATTTCTTGGGTATAGATGAAAGTTTAAGAACATAGCAATACCATTTATTATCTGTAAATCTGTCAGAGATTTATACATTTTAAAACATTGATTTTTAATGTTAGTTTTAGTGCATTCTTGTTTACTAGGAAAGTTTCCTTTCCCTACTGATTTTACCATTTTCCATTCAAGAGCTACTGATTTTCTTTTTCCTCCCACTCCCTGCAGGGAATAGGCTATCATGGCAGACTTTTGTTTATTTATGTACCTTTGTATTATTAATAAGCCCTGGGAAGAGGGTTTGTTACTTAAGCTCCCTCTGCTGGCTCTCCAGCAGCAGAAACACAACAAATGAAAAGTTTTTCACTTGCACTCCCATTTCATTAGTCTTCGAGCTGGGAAACTGCCGTTGCCAAAGTTAGCACTTCTTCCACAAAGGAGGCGCAAAGGACTTAGAATACGAACGTAATAAAGGGGCTACTGGAAGTAGGGACAGTATTATCATGTATAAAATATTACTTAGGTAAGTCTGTTACTGCCTGCAACACTCAGCTTCAAGCAAGGCACCCACAAGCTGGGAAATGCATTTCCTTCCACCTTGCATACTCACCTGCTTAGGATTTAATACCAGTTGTGTTATGGACAGTCATAATTTGTCTTGTTCTCATATTAGGCAAGGCTTTCTCAATTATGAATATTTCACTGCTACCATTTCAAAATGTTACCACAGCGCGCAATATATACTTAGAATATTTAGGTCTTCACTATGACTTTATACAGACTTTGCAGTTTCTCAGATCCAAATGATTACAGCTGTTCACAATTTGAGAGTGCATCTTTAGAGAATAATCACATTTTCAGTTGCTCATCTGCAAACTTATTTTTACAGCTTGTGGCAAAATCTAACATATGACCCGCTTTTGGACTCTGCACCTTACAGTTATCAGAAACACGAGTCCCCATATTTTCAAGAATTTTAATTATTCACAGTCCCAATAAAATATAGGCACTGTCCTGTCTTGAAATCTCCAGGAACATCCTTTGTCTATGATCTTTGAGTCAGATTCACTCTATTTCGGGCACACCAGTTAAATGGTCTCTGGGTGGGCATGAAGTCACATTAGGCTCAATGACAGAGGAGCTCCTCCAAAGACTGAGTTAGACATTTTTTTTTCTCCCCAGTAATTCCAAAGGGAGCCTGACATCATTAGTCTTCCATTTCAGGTATCTCATCATGCTGGGCCAATCTCGTTGTACTTGTCTGTTTGGCAATGAGGAAATGAGGACTAATATCCTCTCTTTTCATTCTCTAGCAGAATGCTGATGTCATTTCAAAAGGATCAGTATTTTGCCTTAACATGTGCTTTGAAATGACGTTGTTCTTTTTGCCATCCTGTGATTTATTGGAAAGACAAATTATTTGCTGGTTCTTCATTGCAGTCTCAAAAGGTATAGAATTCCTTGTCTTCATTCCTGTAAGACACTAATGCATGAAACACTTTTCTTGGTTTAAAACCAAAGAAAAAAATAAAGAAAAATTAACTTATTTTCCTCTGAATTCTGCTCCAGCTGTTCCACCAGGACTTCAAGGATATTACTTCCCCTCAACTCCCCTCCTGGAAAATCTAAGAGTCTTTAAAAACCAAAATACAATTCTAGAATCTGCAAAGAAAAAAACAAGAATACCATCTGACATTCCTCTTGATGCACAGTTTCATCACCTGATTAATATTAGCTCTGCACCGGCACTGCAAGGATCTGGAATAATTAATTCAAAGCCTGTTGCTGAAGCATGGTAACTAAGGTATGACTAAAAAGCACCTTGAAGGTCCCTGAAAAAGCCAAGAAGGATTAAATAGATATATTGAAATAAATAGGGGTGTATAAGAAGTTAAAATCCAAAGGAAATAAAGAATGTGGTTGTTTTGGTATTTGATTTATATTTCAGTTAAGTTCATCAAAATGACTGCCTGAATACTTATTCTCTTGAGGAAAAAAGAAGCATTCCAAGTTTGTTTCTGTCCTCAGTAATTAGTCTTTTAAGTTTTCTCTGAATATTCTTCCTCTCCAGGAATTTTAAGAAATGAACCATCCCCAGTTGCTTTGCTAGAAGGATAAGGAATAGGCAGAGAGTTCATAGTGCTCTTTCCCTATTGTAGACAGACATCCTATCTCTCAACTCTTCACTGCATCTTTTCCCCTTCTCTTAAAGAGTTATGTATGCACTGTAAGCTATTTATGGCTAAACTCATCATTGACCAAAAGCAGTGGAAGTTTTCCCATTTATTCAAAGGATGCCTAAAGGTTTAATTTGGATGGCAAACTGGTTCCTTCAAGTGTGACAATCAGGTCTGAGCATCCAGTAAATGGGTTACTCTTTGTACTACACTAATGCTATTTCCCAACTAGTTTCGTGAAGGCCAATTTCTCATTACATGACACTTGCACATAGGAGGTTCTTATGGCCATGCCTGTATTTTGACACAATCACAATACAAAGATATTTTACAAATGATAGTCAAAGTATTGTACAGATGATCACAGAAGGCAGGGATGCACTGGGAAGAGCCAGACAGCCTTGGCTTCAGGGCCTTCTGACATCAAAATCTCCAATCTTACTGCATTGCTTTTTAGAATTCCCACAACCCTGTTTTTAACCACAGTAAACAGTTGCTGAAGCCTTAATGAACCATATGTTCAGGATGGCAAATGCTCCACTCTAAGAAAAGCCATAAATTCATTTGCATTTTTCAAAACCCCACAATCAGTTCATTCTTCACTATAAATTGCCAAATGTAAACGTCTCCTTCCAAGAATTGCAAATGGAATTTGTGTCTTATTGTACATTTCATGCTGATGCACAGCCTTGCATCACTTAAAACACTGGGGTTATGAGCACATCAGGGTTTACTCTGGGCTGGAATCATGAATGGTGGCTTAAGGCAATCCAGATCCATGAATTTATAGTTCTTTGTACTTCCACTAAAGTCCCACTGTCATACACGTGTGACTGTCATACTTTCTTCCAGCAGAAACTCAATACTGAATTTCTTCCTAAACAAAAGTTTAGCCTTGTTTCACCATTGTATTTACAAATAATGATAAGGAATATTGTTTCAAACTAAGAATTTGGAGTATTTGGCTTATCAGGATACTTATAACCATGTCCATAAGCATGGTGAATATTCATCAATATCTTATACTATTTCAAAGGTAGCACATGCAGTTTAAGACCCACTGCCACTGATGACCTCTTTGGTTTAATTTATATTTTCTATTTATGTTGTATGTTCCCTTTCTATTTATCCTCAGACTAGGTACAATCTCTTAATCCATCCTTACAGTGCCCAGCACACTGCAGATTAGTGCCTAAAGTAACATTAATGATAATTCCCAGTGGTTGCTATCTATCAGAAACCATTTTAAGGCTTCCAGCAGAGGTCACAATTGCTCAGCAGTTCCCAGGAATGTTTTTCTGTACAGAAAACTAATTTCTGAAATCAAGGCTAGAAGATTTTACTGCATAACTGAGACTTTGCTGCAACCAAATGTGCATTAGATTATTTATTGGTAAGGAAAATAGATGTATCTAATTAATAATTTACTCATATTTTGGGAAGCTAATGAAGTAGCTTTGGTCTCTTAGAAAAATAATTTGCCATAAAAGATGAAGTCTCTGAACTAAAGCAAACCATTTACTAGATTAACTGCATATCAGTTGTAATTTGCTTATGAAAAGGATACTTGTGTTAGAGAGGATGGCTTTCATTTATGAAAAGTTAAGGCTTTCACTATTGACAATAAAAACCTACTTATTGTTTAAACTTTGGATTTTCATATTTGCTAACAGCATTTCTGGATTCCTCTATTGTGTCATAGGCCTGCTTTGATATATAGGAAGCCAAGTTATTCTCACTATCAATGGAAGAAAACAGTAATTATTTCTGCAGGAGAAAGAAAGAAAGAAAGAAAAAGCCCCAAAATTACAAAGTGAAATCATGAAGAAAATGGCACCAGGCTTTTTTTAGAGCTAAAAAACCAAACCAAACCAGTACAGACAAGGGAATTCTAGCTGAGTCAGTGAAAATGTCGGTATAAAGCAAGATGAGAAAGAAAAGCATCTGGTTGAAGAGCAACAGGGAGTAAAATGGGGAATTAAAATGAAGGACAAAGAAAAGTGAAGTAACCTGAATTGAACTGATAGCACAGCAATTCATATAGATCATGAAATATTTTCCTGCTAACTTACACCTGATTCTGAACCCTGGTCAAGGCAGTTGCTCACTAAAGATTTAGCCATTCATGCAGCTGTTGTATCAGTAGAGGCTTTGATGTGATTTTTCCCTCCATTGTCTGACCACCCCCATGACCATCACTTCTTCTTTCTGTCATCCTTCTGCCTTTCTCTTCTGGGTAACTTCCTCACACAATAGTTTCCACTCCAATTTACCTAGTGGCTTTGCAATCCCCATCTCACCCTGTCCTGTGTTTAACAATCTGTTCAGTCCTTGAAATGCATTTTTAGGTTTTAGTTACGCACAATTCTAAAGGAAACAGCAATGTGGATATTTGTGTGTGCGACAGTCCCCATTACAGAAGCAGAAGAAAGAGAGTGGGATACAGTCCTTGAGTGAAAGGTCACTAGAAAGTAATGAGAGCTATGGAAGCTTCAAAAAAATCCAGCCTCCCTGCATTTTATTTTCAAAACAAAGAAAGAATGTGAGGGAATGAAATGTGTAGAATGGTTAGGCAATGAAATTCATATCACCAAAGTTAATTCCTTTCTTCATGTCACCACCAAAAGGCAAGCTTCAATTTTAATCCTGGCCAGCAACAAAGTGGTTTTGTTTTTCCTTTTGTTTTTGCTTTTTTCTTTTACATTTGCAAGGATGAGGAATAATTATGTGCATACCTGCCAAAGCAAAGGTAAAGTATCTGCCAAGCTCTTTTTGATATTACAATACATTGGGGAAAAATAAAGTCTAGCCACATTTCATTATGCATTTATTTATCAAGAATCTGTCGTGCACACCTACCCCACCAGATTGCAGACTTGAAAGGTAAGAACAAAGCCTGTTTGTTTTGGGTAAAGTAATCTGAAGAATAACTCTATTGCTGTTCTTAGCAAATGACTTGCATCCTCTGCAAGGGCAAGAAGGAAAAACAAACCATCAGCTCTGAGAGAAAGAGATTTATTTAATCATTTTAAAGTCTCTTGAATGAAGTTTACAAAGTGATTCGGTCTACTATTATTTATTCAGTCATCTCCCAAGGACTATCAGGTGTGATAAGCTGCATAAAACTGTTTGAATTTTCCTTCCATTTCCTTTCTGGTTTGCTATATGAAGGGTGTACGAAAACTTCACATTTTTTAGGTATGAATTCAATGAAAACAGAGGTAAGCCCAAATCAAACTAACTACTAACAGGTTCCTGAGTCTATAAAATACTATTTAAAAAATTGAGAGAAAATACTGAAAAACACCCTGGGATAAACAGCTCATGGACCAATGTCTAATTACAATTTTCAGGACAATTCTTATGGAGCTGGATACTGAATGTAACAGAATTGGTAAAATTAATCAAGCTTTGAACAGTTCTATTCATTTGTGCTTACATTTTTATTTTATAGACAGCTTTATATCCATCTTGGAAAATTTTTGCTGTATTAAGCCCCCTACACTGATGACCCTAATATTTTCTTAATATACGGACCAGAAAACCAGCCAAAACTTATTTGGAGCTGATGATAAATGTTATTGTAGGGATCACTAATGGCAGTCTTCATATGAGTCCTAAAAGCAACTCAGGACTTGGAAGAAAACATTTCTACCACCAAATCTCTTTGGCTACTTCAAGAGCAACAGCATATACAACAAAAGCCAAATTATTACTTGCTAGAGTTATTTTACATAAGAATTGAAAATATTTGAGGAGCTTTGAAAACTAAAACTAAAAGTCATCCTAATGCTGACTTCCAATGTTAATGTCTCAGTCTGTTCATACCTATAATGGAGTGAAGACATGGCAGTCTTCACTGGAACATGAGAGTGTGCTCTGATGGTGCAACAATGTTCTGACCAGAGTGACTTGTAAAAATAGAATTTTGACAAGACCTCACATCTCCCTTGAGGTCTCCCTCTCCTTTTTGCTTCCCCCTCAAGTGCGCTTTAACAGCTCTTCAGGCACTTATTTAGAAGCACAAAGTAGCCTCAGGCATGAAATGCCGCAGAATGAAATCCTTAGCCTTCAGTACAAAGCTGGTTCTTTGAGGTGTGGGCCTGTACACCAGTTACTCCAGAAGAAGATAAATTTTGCTTTTTCTGCAAGTGCAAGGTTCTATCTGTGATGCAAGACCCAGGGAGACAGGTAATGATAACAAAACCAGACAGGGGAATGAGATTCTTCCTGCACTCCCCACTGACAGAATATACCCGCACCGGCTGGATCGGATGGGTGATTCAAGCCCAGTCTGTCTCTGCGAAGCTGCAACTGAGGGAATCCAATTCTGGTCAGGTTGAAAAAGCTGTACTGTGGATTCTCAAATTCAAGCAAGGAGAGAGTGCTCTCTTTAGCAAGAACAAGAGCAGCAGAGGGAGAGGAAACAACTGCACATTCACACATCAAGTAATTCAGTGGCCTTTAGACGCACAGATTTTGATCTAGAAAACAGTGTAAGAAAGTGAATGCATAGAATACGAGTGCTGCTTATTTCTAAAGCTTCGAAGGAGAAATCTTGCTCTCAGGTGACTCCAGGCATTGCTGGCCCTGCTATTTTGAGCTGCTAAACAAAACCCAGCTGAGAGAATATGAGATCTCAGTAGAAGCACACTTCAAACCAAAAATCAGATGGAGAAGAAAGAATAAACAAGTGCCTGCAGCAGTCTGGGCACAGACTAAAGAAAGTGTTACTAACATGTTAGATCGTTCTGCAGTGAATGTTCTTAGCAGCACACACCCCACAGAGGATGCTCATTCCTCATTGCTGCGTAGTGCATGGTCCTGTAGGATGCAAGATAGCAGAACGACTCCTAAAGCTCACAGTGCACCTGTGAGGGCATGGGCAGCAAAGCACAGAAATTCTTGGCACATTTTCTCCACAGAGCAAGGTTATATCATAAGATGGGATGAATCACGGAGCTTATAACAGCCTGAGTCCAATCACAAGTGCTGAGATGCCTTAACCTTGGACAGAGCTTGCCCTTCAAAGCAGAGAATCCAATGGAAGCCAAGCAGCAGATTGTACTCCTGCCCAGGGAAGGTAACACTGCCTGGAGTCAGCTGTGTAGGAGCACCACCAGTGCGGTTTTCCCTGGAGCAGCAGGGCTGTGAAGGGAAACCTTCCCTGGGGAGTGGGGCAGCACCTACAGGGACTGCCTGGGAGTGAGGGCCCTCACCACCCTCTCTGCCTCTGGTGAGTGATTGTTTTTCTGCTGGATACCCCCGAGGGATTCTTTGACCCTTAGGCTGGAGCAGCCCGATGTGCCAGCTGCCCTTGAGTGAGAGGTGCCTGTGTGTGTGTGAGAGCAGCTTTGGGCCATCACTCCTGTCCCTGCAGTGGCTGCATCCTGGCACAGTGAACCGGGAACCTGGGACTTGATGTTGGAGCATCATCGTGGATACACCTTGTTTGTGAGTCTTGGACATAGAATTTGGTTGTCAATAAAGTTTGTCCAAGTTCATTATCTGTGTGAGGCTATTTTCCTGTACCTCCATGACATCAATACATAGTTCATGTAGAAGACAACCAAACCCCTGTTTGTTTATGTTCTTTTGGCCTGAGAAACAATTCTGACCATGTGGCATTCGGGTGTAGCAAGAATTACTGATTAATCTCTCTAATAGTCTAGATAGCCATGATTAGCTAAATTGACTACCCAAGCCTGCTGTCTGAAAACATCTATTATTGGAACCTAGATGGAGCTGAAGAGCTTATTTCTCATAAGGGATTAGAACTGCAAGTGCATCTGCAAGTGTATGTTGGTGAGACAGGCTAAAAAAAGGCTTGTTACTCACTTCAAACAGAGGAATATGGATGAGTGGAGGAAAAAGGATCATTTCACCCCAGTGATAAAACCCACACTCCTATTGGCTTTTTCAAATGGTGACACCTCGTTTGATTTTTTAATTAAAAAGGAAAAAGTCCATTTAAAATAGGAGATAAATAATAGTAATTCAAGACCAAATGTTGAACATTTCCTTCTAATTTTCACCTTCAGTTTAACATCCATTATCAATTATGGTGAATTTGATTGAGTGATTATACTTTGAAGCCAAAATGCCAAATTCTACCCATTTCTTATGGTCAGGACTGGAGGCATGATGAGGAGCTGAAACTCTTAACCCTGAATGTTTATTATGTTCAAATACACTCTTATGCAGGGATGTCAATACACATAAAACTTGAGCAATTTGTGGAAACAAAAGGAAAAAATTTGTAAATGTGTATGTCCATTTGCACGTGTCTCTCTCTCTCCACATACACAGGTATACAGACACACACACAGTCACTGACAGATGTTGTATGAAATACCAAAGCTCTGTGCTCAGTTCTCAGCCCAATCCCACCATTCCAAGCTGATTGCTGCAGCCCTGGGGTGGGAACATCAGCTGGCCTAAACTGAACATCAATGTGCTCACATCAGGAGTTGAAGAGATGGAGGGCAATTATCTCTCTGTGTGCACGTTCAGTTATGTGTCTGCCAAGGCTGTTTTTAGGGCTTCATTTCTCCTATTTAATCTTCCCTATTAAGGTTCAAATCGAGATCACCATCCAGATCAAGTCAGGTAATGATAAATGGAAGCTGTAAGCATTACATGTAAAACTGCTTTTTCAGATACATGGACAAGGGAGAAAACTGAAATCATTGCTTGTCTAGGTAAGGGATGCTTATTTTAAGTTCACAGGAGGATTCTGAAACAGCATTTGTTTTAGAGGTGCCAAAACTATGGGTAAGCAAATTCTGAAACAAGTACATTCTTAGTAACAAGTCTGCAGTGAAGAGATACCTCAGTTCTGCAGAATCCAGTAAAGGTGAATGACCTGCTCATAAAATCCCTTTTAAAAGCTGACCCTAGAGCAAAATACTATTTCAGTTTAAATTAAATAAAAAAAAAAAGAGATAAGATAGACTTAAATAGACAGTTACATATTATTTCCACCTCCAATATCATGCTACAATTCTCTGTTGAAGAAAATATCTACCAATCTCAGGCTACCTATCCATCAGGCTGGAATAACCCTGGTAATCTCTTTATAAGGAGAGCTGAAGACTGTGTATGTAGCAAGGCTTAGTAAGGCAATGGGCATTACAGCAGTGTATAAATGTAGGTTGGTCCAGCTGGAGCAAGACACAGGGAATATTGCTGTGCAGAAACTATCTTTATTAGACTGAAGTTTTAAGAATATGTAAGCAATAAAAGCATTTGAGTTATTCTTCCTAAGTGTCCTCTTTATATTGTGGCTGAACAAAAGAAAGCTTTCCATTTTAGAAGCAGCTTTAACAATTCATATTTTTTAACTGCATCAAAAGATAAAAATACAAGGAAAGAAAAATGTTATATAAACTTGCAAAACATGACATTGCATAATGGAAGACCTTTTATTAATTTGAAGGGTATAAACTTAAAAGCCAGAGGAAGCTTTTAAAAGCTTCATTTTAAATATATATTTAGAATATAATGGTTCCACCTTCAGGATCATCTTGCTAATACAAGATGAGGGCTAAAAGCTTGTACAAAAAGGTATGTTTACTAAATGGATACATTGATCACAGAACTTTACACAGCACTAAATTTTAATGACCTTCAGTGATTTGAGAAGCCTTAGTTGTTTATGCAAGAACTGTAAAAAACCCCATGGATTTACACTTACAGACTGCTTATTTCTTAGTAAATTACAACATTTTAAAAAGAAATCAAACAGAACTGGAAAAAAGTCCCCCTGATGGCCATCTTGTGTAAGCCAGTAAATGATTCAAAATCCAAGTGGTAAACTTTTCTGCCCTGCACAGCTGAGAGGGAAGGAAGCAAAATGTACTTTTAAAGGTGTCTGTTGCTCTTACTCTTCATTTACAGCATAACTTGAGGGGCCTCATTAAGCCTCACTGTCTCAGCACTGAGTACAGAGCAAACCAAGAGCACTAAAATGTTCAAAGCCTCTGACTAGGACTGAGCAATCACAGACAAAGCAAATGGACAAAAGAGGATGTAGAGGGCCAGAACAGTCACAATTATTCCAATTACCAACTCAAAGTTTGCTGTGGAGAAATGTGGGTTCTTGATTTTCAGAGCGAATATTCCAAGACTTTACTAATTCAAAAGGTAAGAACTCTTTTTCCAGCATAGTTGGATATGGCCACATTCCTAATTCCCCCAAACCTCTCCCACAGCACTAAAGCAACTTCTAAGCAGCTCACCTATCATGGGAAGAAGAAAATGAATATTTAGTCTGACCAATATATTGAAAAAAAAAGAATCTTACTTTGAATATTGCAGCATTTCAGAATGTCTGTGCCATCCTGCTCCCCAGCTAATTTCGTTGCTTACACTGTTTCTGTACATCCCTTACCCAGGTGACGTACACATGTATATCCATTTAATGTGCCAGAGCTCCCAGTTAATTATTTAAGAAAGCCAGTTAATGAAAAAAGTTGAATAACAGAGAAAAGGCAAGCAATTATGTGTTTGTTTGGTTGGGTTTTTTCTTCAGTTTAGTTTTTTTGGTTGTTGTTGTTTTTTGTTCTTTTTTATTTTATTTTTTTTTTT
>VZRR01010726.1:1418-37008 GCA_013398015.1 Oreocharis arfaki | reverse complement strand
AGTAAATCACACATCAATAATTTTAAAATAAATTTCAATAATTTGAAATGTGGCTTCTGTCTTAATTGTCACAAATGCAGAAGCAGGTTTATTTCTGTCTGTAATAATTGCATTTCCTGTACAAACATCAGTTTGAAGCTCCATCTGTTGCCAAGGACCTTTTGAAAATATAGGTTTCTTGCCTCATTTTTATGAGCCAAACAATGTACATTGTTGGTTTAAGCCAATTATATAAAGAAATGCTCCCTGGATAAATGTTTACATTTATAAATTTAAGTTTTCCTTTTGCAAAGTGTTGCTTTTATAAGCTGAAAATCCACTTTCCAAAGCATTTATACTAATAAAGCTCAATAGTTGAAGTAGTCACCAAATGCAAACAAGTAGAAATTGAGCAAAACCAATGTGTGCCTGTACTTCTTACAGACACAATTATTTTGTACAATATTTTCTAAGGTTTGAGAAGGAACGACAAAAGAAATAGCCTAAGGTACACTATTTCTTGCAGTTTTAAACTTAGCTGTTTCAAGAGCACGTGCTGATTCCAGAAAATGTAGAGGCACACATATTCCAAAATACAAAAATACAGTACTTAAAAGCCTTGGAAAGGTTAGTCAATGATCTGATTTTGGCCTCACTTGAAGACTGCACGCTAGGTTAAGAGTGAGTGAAAGCAATAGGTTACCCAGGGATAATAGCAGTGCTACCAGAGAGCTGCTCCTGAAACCATTCTTCATCTCATTTAGCATTTCAGAAAATCACCTGAGTAGAACAAAATGAAACCTCAGAATACTCCTATTCCTCACTCCCCAAGCAACCCACGTGCCCCATAATAACACTACTTTACTATTTATTGTTCTTACCGCATTATTAATTTTTATTTTATGTTTTGCTGTGCTGGGATGGAGTCAGAGGTGAGGAGCCTGGGAAGCTGAGGAAGAGTGGAGGCAGCTGGAGGAATGGGGAGCAGAGTTCCCACAGCTGCCCTGCCTGGAGTGCCAGGCTGGAGGGGAGGAGCACTGGGGAAGGATCAGTCCCAGAAAATGAGCTGAGAGCTGGCTGGGAGCAGCTGTGGGTGAGAGTGATTGTGAGGCTCTTGGTAAAATGGTTTATTAGCTGGTACGCTGTTGGGGAAGAAGCCTGGGGTGTTAGAGCACTTTGATGTGGCTCATGGCTGGTTCTGAGGAGATGGAGATACTGGGATTTCTGCTGTTCTGAGTTGTCTCCAGAACTGTCTCATAGGAGTAAGTGATGTAAACTAATTAATCTTATTTACCAGTGAAACTATGTGGTTAAATAAATACAACAACAGCATTAGGCGTGTCCATATTTATTTTAACATCATCTAAATATTGTTAGTCTAAGAATTGTTGCTGGTAATTATTTTGTAATCGCATCTGTGAAGGGAAGCACTGTGTAGGAATTCTTTTCTATAAGGTTTTGACAGAACAGGTTATGGAGGCTGTGGAGGGAGGGCTTCCTTACAGCCAGCCTGANAATCTTATTTACCAGTGAAACTATGTGGTTAAATAAATACAACAACAGCATTAGGCGTGTCCATATTTATTTTAACATCATCTAAATATTGTTAGTCTAAGAATTGTTGCTGGTAATTATTTTGTAATCGCATCTGTGAAGGGAAGCACTGTGTAGGAATTCTTTTCTATAAGGTTTTGACAGAACAGGTTATGGAGGCTGTGGAGGGAGGGCTTCCTTACAGCCAGCCTGATTCTGCTGATGCACTGTGGTACTTTTGAGTCGCAGGCTGAGAGGAGAAGTGCTGTGTCTACATCAAACGGCATTGAAAAACTTTTCCCTGCAGAATTCTCATTGTTTTCTACCTTTTAATTACAGAAAAGAGCATTCTCTTCCTCATGGCTGCTTTATTTTGAAGCTGGTTCTGTTTTGTTTGGGTCTTTTAACAAGTCATGAAGAAGCTTTCTAAGTGTTGACTTGTACTGGTACTTGCCATGTTATCCTGCTTAAGTATGCAGAAATTATGCATTTCTTTAATTGTGGAACTCATTTCCCTGTGACTGAGGAAACAACTGTAACTACCCATCTATTAGAAACGAAACTTTTAAGCAACCACACATCACACATGAAATCTGTGCCACAAGGATCACCTGTGTTTTTAGCCAAATGTGTTTTCAGGTGGTCTCTGTGGTGCTATTTGTGTGTGCCACCTGCAGGTCATGGTAAGAGTCCTTTGTTGGTAGGGCTGATGGTGGAATGCAGACTACAGTATTGTGTTTTGAATGGTAACATGCTTTTTGGATGGGACTTCCTGAAAAAAAATTTAAATATTAAATGTACCAATTTTCAGATTAAAAAAATCTCTGTGTGTTACATGTGTGTTTGAACAACAGCGTGAGCATACCCACTGAAGGATTTCTCTGGAGAAGGTACCACCTGCATGTGTACTCAGGTACCCCTCTGGATTCCTTAAATGCACCACACAAAGTAGTTCCCCTGCTTGTCATACACTCCTTTTTTTATTTGACTAAAAGCTCTACATGCTGGTATTTCACTGGGAAGCTAAAAAGTTGTATGCAATGATTAAAAAAACCAAACCACAGAACTATTTCCTGAACTATGAGAATATAGAAAAAATTAAAAGACAGCAGGGCAGGTACCAGTTTGTGTTTGAGCCGTGACTGTTCAGCTTATTTTAGTGCTTCAGAGATTTTTTTTTTTTTTGGCTAGTACCTTGTCTCTGTTATTTCAAGTAGCCTTCTTGCACTGCTAAAGGAAATAGACTTGACTGATACCTGACTTCAGCATCACCTTTTGAATCCCATAATCTTCTTCAATTACTCCTACTGTGTCAGGTTATAAGTGGAGCTTGTCTGGCATTGGTATTGTGAGAAAAACCAAAACAACAACAAATCCCTCCTCTGTTTTTTTCCCAGCAGTATTGTTGCTTCTTGTTTTCCTCCTCCATAACGTGCATGAGGTGCACGAAATGTGCTGGCAGTCCTTGTGAGAACCCCAGAATGGGGGTTCTGGCTTTTATGGATGCATTTTATGTGTTTTGATGAAGTTTGCTAATATATAGGCAGATATTTCAGCGAGTATTTCTGACTCAGTTGACTGCAAGGCGGGGGTTTCACATTGATGTGGAAAACGTTTTGTTCCCTGAAGCATCCTTGTCGCCTCCTTGTTGTTCCAAATGCATTTATGAGATGCTAAACCAGACTTTGGGGGATCTTAGTTGTGCTGTCTCTTGATTTCTGTTTTTGCCAGGACTGTTAAGTGTAGTTTTTTTACTCACCTGATGCCTCCCAGGCTACAAGGGGAAACTGCATTTTTCCATCAGAGCCTGCCTCTTTCCCAAGCTTAGTAATATTTCCAGGGAGCCCTGAAATTTGCTGTTAACATGATGAATATTTCATACCAAGGTGAACACGGGTTCTGAGTCTAAAAGATCATGTAGTACCAAACTTTAAATTAGGAAATGAAATATATTTAAATTATGTTGAAGGAGGCTCTGATTAACAGCCATTAGCATTAAACTTGGCATTTTATTAAAAACACATGACATGCTCAGGAAGAAGTCTGTATCTTCCTAGAAGTGTTTTTCTGTGTACATCTGTCTTCTCCTTCACGCAGTGACATGCTGAAGCACCTTACAGAGAGTTTTATAACTACCTGCACAGTCTTCCCCATGTCAGGATGACAAACCTGCCACTCCCAGTGATGGCTTACCTGGTGCAGCCAGAGCTGGCTCTGAAATACTTGAATTTTGTGATTCTGTGGTGAGCTTTGCAAAGGTAGTGCGTCATCTGTGACGGACTCTCTGAATTCTATCTCTGTGCAACTCATCTTGTACTTTTCTTGCTTTCAGGAAATGTAATTAAGTTTAGAGTAACTCATTGCCTTGGCTTGCTCCCTGTTTAGTAACTCTGGCCACAGAAATAGTGTGCAGCACCTCCTAAACCTTCTTGTCCTGTATCTAGACCCCAGTGAGGTAACATGGACTGTGATCCACTCTTTAACTGTGGCATGGCACACATTTTTTTCATTTAAGATTTATATTTTATGTTTACAAATATGCCTTTTAAGGTAATGATCTTTAAGGGTGTATGTGCCTTTGTGAAGGCACAGACAGGAAAGTTACTTTAACATTCAAGAAAGAGAAAAATAATCTGCAATCTTTTGTTGCCAGGTTTACCCACATAGTGATTGTAAAATTTTATTTATGTGTTTTTAAGAAGTTGAAAAATATACTCCTTGGGTGAACAAAAAGTAATGAAACCTATTCCAGAGATATACACTGAAATGTTGCCTGGTTTTGCTAGAGGTGAGATAACTAAGCATTGAAACTAGGGGCAGCAAAGTGAATATTTCATATTCTAATGCATTAGGTGTCAAGTAGATAAATGAAAATTCAAATGAAACCTGTTACCAGTGTTTCAGCTTCAGAAAGTCCACATACAACAATAAGGTGGTTACTTTGGTTTTCTGCATGTAAAATAACATCCTGTGGAGAGCAACTTGATATTCACATGGCTGGCTCATAGTTGGGGTAATTAAATGGGAATTGGCCTAAATGGTGGAGTAGGGCTGGTGCAAATTATTCTCCAAGTACATTTTCTCATGGAATAAAATAAACAAAGCTCTGTTTGAAGTCATGCTCATATGCTCAAAGCTCACTCAAAGCTCATATGAGCTGATCAGATCTGTTGGATATTCTTTGAAAGCAGTGCATGTTTAGGAACTGCCTCCCCAAACCAAAACACTTTCCTTTAGGATACAATGTAGGTATGAAAGCTAGGTTGAATCTTTAAGTAGAAAACTTTATATTCTCATGAAGACCTCTGTGTGGTGGATAAATACAGCATACAGTATTTGATTGAACAATAATAATCATAATAGCAAACCAGATTAAACAGAAAATCCCTCAAAATGAAAGAACCAACAGAAATGTTATTCCACACATACTTTAAAGATTACTATCATTATTTGTCTAAGTTTTACAGATAGAGCTTATTACAGTCTTCTGTGCTGCCAAACAAAAAGATGTGAGCTTAATGCATTCTTTAGGAACAGCAGTTTTGCACATCTTGATTTAGGAGGAGAAACTCATCTGTTTCCATGAATTATGGGGCTTTGAGTTGCTTCTTTAAAAATTTGGCTGCAAATAGAACTGGCAGTTTTTTGAGGCCAGAGTGGAGTTTCTGCTGGCTGGTGATAAGAGGTGCCTGGCTGCACGGGCATCTGATAGAGGGAGGACAGACTGAATGTCAGCACCGTAATGTGAGCAATGGCAGGAAGTCATTGAAAGTAATGGTTTGCAAAAATTTCACTCGGTTGCTTCCAGTGTGGTTCATTTTCTGCCATCTGCTCCAAGACATCAAAACAATAAGATGAAACATGCAATTATCTGCATACGTCATTTGCATAATGAGGATATAGATGTAAGTTGTCCTGTCTAACTGTTCAGCCTGGCCCAAACCAGGCTGTTCAACTTGTCAGTGACCTGTTCACACAATGTTAATGCATGGCTGAAATATAAATCAAACCTAGAAACTCAGAGCTAAGAGGAAAGAGCTTTGCAGAGGGTATAGAGGGACAATTTCAAACGTGCCATATTCAGTTTGTTTTGGGTTGATTGAATAATCCACTGTGTAACAGCCTAATTTCCCGTGCTTTAGAAAAGTCTGGAGTGTCTAAAACGTGCATTGTGAGCCTGTGAGAGTGAGTTAAAACCATTTACAGGAGTTCCTAGGGAGGCTGGCCAAGAGCAGAGATTTTGTCAGCAATCCCGTGCAGTATCACCAGGAAGCAGAGCTCTGGGGAAGCTAAAACTTGTTCCTCAGGGTACCTGGGGCTGTCAGAGGCGAGTCTGACAGAGGAGAGCACAGGAGATCAGCCAGTGTCAGTCAGGAAACACCTTCCTTGTGCCTCGGGTAGGCTGCACTCGTGGTCACAAGGCATTTTTATTTTGCTTGTTTGTCTGCTTGCCTAAAGAGGAAGAACTCCAAGAGGACTTTATTCTTAGCGGTTGTCTGAAAAAAAAAATCACTTAAACCCCCACGGTTGCAGTTGTGGGTGCAGGGAGTCAGAGATGTTTTTAACCCTTACACTGCCTTTTTCAGGCATCACTGAGCTGTCAGTTCATTCTCACTGCCCGTCAGTGATGCTGAGTTTGAAATGCTAGCCGTGTAGCCAGTCGATCCAAAAAGAAAATACGTGGTTTTAACACATTTTTGCTTGTCGTCAATCTCTTCTGAAGTCAAGTGTTGGCAGGGCAGGGTGAGCCGGGGAGCTGCACCACACGGTGGCACTGACGGCTCGGCTGAGGCTGAGTTCAGGCACCTCGGAACATCGGATCAGGGCAGAAGTGAACTGGAAAACTCCCTTTGACCTCCCTGGGAAGCACCTGTGCTGTGCAACAGGCAAGCACAGCCAGGGCTGCGGGTGTTGTCACGTAATGAATGCCAGGGCAGCGAGAGATCCCAGCACATCCTCGGCTGGGGGCACGGCTGAGGGAGCACGTGTGGGGAGGGTCGTGGGGCATCTGTAAAGGGGGGAACTGGGCTTCAGCCTCTGTATTTGCTCTGTAGTAATGCCTTCTCTACTGATTTTGAAGATTAGGAAGAAAACCTTATAAGTCACCCTTATTATGTTTTCTATTTCTCTGTTTTTTTTTTTTTTTCTTTTAATGCAGCTTTTCTAAAAATGCTGATCAAAATACAATGAAAAAAGGATATTTTGACTCAGTTTTGATTAAGAGGCTGATGGGCAGGGTGTTCAGACCTGTATCCCCTTTGGTCACTCTCTGAGTGCAGGACTCAGTTACCATTACACTTTCAGATGCATGGGGCACAATGTGTTTGAATCACTTTTTCTTGTAATTTTATTTCGTTTTACTGATTGGATTTCTCCCTACAAGTTCATATGCAGAAGTAGAAAACAACTTTGTATTCTTTAGTAATCTGATCTTATTTTCATCTCCAGCATGCTTCCTTGTATTAGGATCAGAGAAGAGCTTACAACATAGCCAAGATGATCTCTTACTCTGTGATGGAATTGTTTGTACTTGGCCTTTAAATATGTGTCTTTAAATAGCTGCCAGCATCCTGGGACAGCTTGTTTCCAGTTCTCACTTACTGAGAACTGTCTTCCTGAAGTAAAAATTGTTTTTATTGCAGTGTTATTGTTTTTGTCTGTCTTTTAGTGGTGTATTTTATTACTTCGTGCCTGTCATCCAGGCTACCATCCACTTTGACACCCTTAGCCTTTTACTTGCACTTTGTGTGACATTGTGAGGACTTCCCTTCTCACCATCATCTGTACCAAAACCCCAGGAACCTGTGGGATTCAAGAATCTGCAGATTAGTAGTGCTGAATTGCTTGTCCAACAGCTACCCCTACAGACCCTGCTTACCAGGTTTTCTGATTGCAGGATCTGCTTTATACCCTCACCACCAATAGTATCTGTGGCCTTTTCGTATTTTATTCCTTAGTTGGTCATTTTCAACTGGTATGGATCATTCTTTATAAACTGGACCTCAGAGTAAACATAATCCCCTTTGACATTAAGATTTTTCTGTTCAGTCTGGAGAAGAGAGGGCTTTGGGGAGCCCTTATTGTGGCCTTTTAGGATAGAAAAGGGGCTTATAAGAGAGAAAGGAATTTTTACCAGGGCCTGACAGGAAAATAGGGTGAAAGAGGGTAGATTGATTTGGATATAGGGATGAAATTTTTATATGATGAGGGTGGGAAGATGTGGGCACAGGGTGCTCAGAGAAGCTGTGGCAGCCCCGTCATTTCAAGCTCAGGTGAGATGGGCTTTGAGCAACCTGGGCTAGTGAAAGGTGTTACTGTCTGTGGCAAAGAGGTTGGACTAAAGAGGTTTTGGACTGTGGTCTTTAAAAATTCCTTCCAACCCAAACCATTCTATGATATTTTAAAATGTCATCTTAATATAGCAGTTGAGAGAAGCTTCCATGAAAAGTTAATCTGTGTTAGATCAGTAAGAGGGTTACCAAAATGTTTATTTCTTTTCAAATACCAGGTCTTAGGTATTTACTTGCTCTGCAATAATGCATGTTTTATGGAAAATACACACACACATTTAGAAGATCTGCATATGTCAATGAAAAACCTAAAATTAATTCCTGCAGATCAGAGTTAAGTGCTGTAATGTATCTTGTGTTGTAAAGCAACATGAGACTATTTTTCTGAGCTCATGTATTGGAGCTGGAGAATGAGTGAGTACAGTAAAGGGCTCTGATTTATATGGTGATTTTTCCCCCCACCTGCTGTGTAGTTTTTAAAAGAATGTTAATTATTTTGCTGACATGAAGGAGAGAGGGGAGGTTGTTTCCCATGTAGAACGGGAAAAAGTCTGAGGAGAATGATTTGTATCCTTCTCCACCTTAAGCCCATACATCTGCCCTTGCCTGGGACTACTACTAAGTTCTTCCAAGTGGAACCCTGCCTTGGCTGCACAGAGGGGAAAAGAACAAAATCATGGTGGTTTTCTGAGCTAGATAAGATGCTCCAATGTTCTTTTAGACCTGTGTGAGCATGGCACAGCCCTTCTTGAATGTGGCAGCCTCAAAGGGGTCTTGCTGGCATTTTGCCTCTGTGTTTTCTTTTCTGAGGCATTCCTCAGAAGCTTGTAGGTATATACAGCTCTTGGATTTGGATTATGTTTGCTGTGAACTTGCAGATGTTAGAAAATAATTTTTCATAAAATACAGTGGATGTTTGTAAACTGAACTGAGACATCCCAAGTTATTACAGCTTTTACTTACCGCACTTATAATCATATTGTTTTCACATGTCAGAGGAGGGAAATGTTACTTCAGAAAAACATTAATGTTCTGACAAGGTTTTTAAACCTCATAATTAATGAGGAAATTACTGGATATTTGTGTCCTAGATACATTGTACCTGGGCATCTCACAGACAACAATATCTCAAAAATGTTTAACCATTACATGCTGTTTCCTTTAGTGACAAGCATATTTTCAGACTTCCACAGGAAAATATATAAGACCCGTGTGATAAGAATTAATCAGAAAGCTGAAGACTTAAGGCTTAATTATAATTCTGTTCCAGAGCAGCGGACTGTGTGAACTGCTGGTACTAAACTGTACTGTGCAAACACTGCATGCTGATGGAATTTGCTTGTCAACCCCAGTGGCATTTCTTTGCACTGAGCTTGTTGTTCTGTCACTCAGGTGCATCACGGGAAAAGATGAGTATCTCAAGGGAATGTGATCTGCATTTTTAAGAAGAAAGACAACCTCAAAGGTGCAGCAGAAGGACTAACACAGATTACTTTGTTCAAGAGATGGCTGGTTTATTGACTGTGAATTCTGCATGCTTCCTAGGTGATGACACACTTTTAGTTGCTGAAACCTCAGCTGAATGTATCAATTTTTGTGTTTCTTTGCTGATGAAATGATTGGCAGAAGAGTGCAGTGTTATAGCATAGGAAACAGTCACTAAATCCAAATGGTTTTCAAAACTTACATTGCTATTCCAGTATTTGTTTTCTTTTTTTTTGCTGCTCAAATTTTAGATTTGTGTATAATGTTCTCCTCCCACAGAAGGAGAACAGCAAAACTCATGACAGGTATTTTAGCCCAGTGTGTACAACAGCAAACTAAATTAAAACAGTCAAAGTACAGGAAGTAAGACTTAAGCAAACTTCTCTTCTGCTTACAAGTTAGAACACCAGATTATCCTCAGAATAAAGAAGGAAGGGCAAGTCGAGGTCAGGTTGTGACCAAAAACATTAGTTCAGAGCTAAAAGCTGACGAGGTAAAATGATACAGCAGCTTCTCAATTTGGTGAGATAAAGTCTTTTAAACTCCACTGGCATTAGAAGGACAAATGTGTGTCCTCGGGTGTGGGCTGCAGGGCTGTAATCTGTCTTTTCAATGCACTTGATGATGAATACAAGCTTCTTTCTGGTTTTCTGCTAACAACTATTACTTGACTTTTCAAATTTACCTCAAGACTTTCTTCAATTATGTGTTTTCATGTTACACATTAGAGCTTCTAAAGAAGCAGCAGAGATGTTTTGCCTCTCAGCTATTTGTGCTGCAGGAGGGCAATTAAACTGGGAATATTTATGGTGAAGTTTTGTACCTTTGCTTTAACAGATACAACAGTGCCTTATTTTGCTTCTCTCCAACTTTACGGAGGACTGTAATTGATTTTGCTATTGGGAACAAAACTGGGCCAGACATTTTGAGCTGTAAATATCATTGGCATTTTGAAAACGGAAGTACTGTTAAATTGCGGTGCTGACAATGGATTATCCCACATTAAGCAGGTTTCACTAAGTTTTATGTGTAGCCCAGTCATTATAATTCAAGAGTTCTGTGTGTGTGGGAAGCCTAATATACTATGTTTTTTACATAGTCCTGTATATATGTAAATGGAATTGTGGAACTCCCTTAATGCTTCAATAAATATGCCAAATGTCTGTAGCAACCTGCTGTTCACTGTGCCCAGATTGCTTCTTTGTGAGTAGGTATCAATCTTCAGTACTTGCTGCATTCAGCCTCTGCTGGTCCCTGATCAGGATCCATCTGTTCCACTGTATTTGGTAGTGTGCATTTTTTGTGATAGATATGGGCTTCAAAAATGTTAATCTCCAAGTGGTGCCCGATCCCTACTGGGTTGTATTTGTCAGCATAATAGTTTAAAATTGCAAAGAGATAAAGCCGTGCACTTCCAGGTAAGAAAGTGTTTTGGTGCCTGGTACATTTACATAGGCAGGGTGGACTTTTTTTTGTGACTTTTTTTTTCTCAATTATACCTTTATGGAGCTTAGAAATTCCCTCTTGTTTTTATTGTGATTCACTGGAATAAAGCTGAAATGTTTTTTCCATATGGATGTCGAATATTGGAAGACAAGGCTGGATGTGTCCTGGTAAAATAATTTATTTGATTTTTAGACATTGTATCTTTTTCTTGGATCTTTGCTTTCTTCCAGAAGTGCTGGACCATGTCTGTCAAAATGTGAAAAGTGTGGGAAATCGAAAGTGAGCACCTGGATACATAACCTTTGAGGATTTATTTGGAAGTATGATTTTGTACAAATGAATTGTTCATGCATCAGTTCAAATTTAGAAAACATATTGTAGGTGTGTGAGTGGATAAACATGCTGGTTCTGCTGGGAATAATTTTACAAGTATGTTTGTGATCTACTGCCTGCACAAAAATAGTTTTGTTCCTGATCTGGTATGCTTATAGTAACAGAAGGCATTATCATCTGCAAATAGGCAAATGTTATGTGTGATTGTGAGTTTGACACTGTCAGCATCTGTGCTTTGAGCCGTGGTTCACAGACATTAAAGTACATTAATGTACTGATGACACTGGAAATGGTATTAAGCATTGCTATGATTTGAAATTTCTATGAACGGGTTTTAAAAATGAAAAGAGGTAAAGAAATTTACGTGGGTGCATTTGAATGCCAGGTAAGGTACATGTCTAAATATTGAAGGATGCCAGAAGATAGCATTTAGTCCTTTAATTTAAATTAAATAACCTTAAACAGTCACTTCATGCTCTGAATGGTCATATACCTGGTCTGGATATACTCAGCAACCCTGAGGCAAGAAATTTATCCTGAAGCTTTGTAATATACTAAGTCTTCTCTTTCAATGAATTATGCAAATCAGCATAAAATTGAAATTCTAAATTCAATATATTCTTGCATATTTTAAATGTTTTCAGGTTAAAATTGAATATTTCATGCTCACATATTCTTTATAAATAACATCTAAGACTTGGTTAATAGGATCCATAAAAGATCTGAAAGGCACAGCAGGACTGGCATATCAATGGAAGGGACCAGCCATGAATTCTGCAGTTTTACAGCGCTGCACGACTTCAGAGATGTGGAGTTGTTCCTTTGCCAGTCACAAAGGGGATCACTTCCTCTCCTAGCAAATGGCAAGGACAGGGTTACTACAGACACACTGAGCAGAGCTGGATGTTTTGTCTGTTTGATTGGGAGCTCATTCCATCACTAATTAACTGTTTACTCAGATGTCTGGCATGGTGGGGCCAAAGAGAAGCAATAGCTCTGCTGTGTCCCTTTGCTGGTGGGACTGCGTGGGTGGCACGTCCTGGACTGGTTGTGCTGTTCTCTTTGGGGTTCTTGGCTCAGACAAGGCACTGCAACTGCTTTAAGGGCTCAGAACATTTATTCTCACTCTTATTTTTCTTACCAGTCACAAAATAATCTGAGTTTCTTCATCTCCTTCACCATAAACTTCTGTTTCAAGGACTTAATATTTATTATAAATCTTTGTACGCCACTGGCATTTGAAATAGCTGCTTCTGCTGATAGGTTCTGCTCTTGGGAAAATATTTCCATTTTTTAAAGTTTAGTCATAAACTTGGCATCTTTGTGGCTTTTTTGAATTTGCCAGAGCAGTAGCCTTATTTTTAAAAATGTTAGGAATCTTTCAATATCAAAATGTTAGCTTTTACTTCTAGGAGAATACTAAATTCAGGAAGAAGATATTTTGATGTACATTTTTTAGGTCTCTACAAATAGTTAAATTATTAAAAAACCAGTAGAGCTAACCAATGGTAAAAGCAGAGAAGGACATAGTAGAACACAAACTAAAGAAAAGGAAAGCAAAACATCAACCCTCCTCCAAAGTACAGGGGTGTTCTTTTCATACTTTCCTTTTATTATCACTTTCTCTTCTACTTCATCTCACACTGAAAAAAGTTTTTAATGTAAATTTTTAACCCCGCTATCACACCTACACACTTTGATGTGATAAATGCATGTAACACACATAAAGAATAGAGGAAAATGATTTCTTTATTGCTTTTGCTGTGATTCAGGTCAATAAGTACAATCCAAGTACATACACAATATAGGCAAGCTGGAAGAATGCTCACTGGGACAGATGCTGGTTGACTTTTACACCCCAGCAGTGCTCACATTCATCTCAGCCCTGACTTGCAAGTTTGACCTCTGTCTGCCACAGCAGCACTTCTTGCACCTTCCTTTGAGGCATCTGGCTCTTAGGAGGAATAGGGTCCTACCAAACGTGCCAATCTAATACTGCAATTCTTGCATCCCCTTTTATACTGGGAGTAGAGTCAGTCCATAAGCAACTTGGAAATTTTGTGTTGGGCTTAATACACGGTTAATAAAAAAAAAAAAGTCTGGCTAGTGTGTGGAAATTAATTTTATTTTCTAGATTTCCTGTACAAGTAGAATAGGAAACACAATTGCTTTTTTTCCCCCCTGCCTAACAGCAAGCAGTGATGGCAACTGAATAGCTCTGTATCACAGACTACTAAAATATGATATTGATAAAGAAAATTAAGTATTTATTTCTGAGTGGCTGTTTTTAAGAATGATTTTTCCAAAGTTCAAAATTGTAGATGCTTTTTATAGTGGCATATGAAAACCAACTTTGAAAATGTTTTAATCCTGACATATCTCTAGGGGGAAAATGACAAAGAATCCACTAAAGATTATGCTTGAAATTCCCATGAGCTTTTATAAAAACCTATGATAAGGTGAGCTTGTGTGGGCTGAGTGCTTTAGTAAAGCATGCCTGAAATTTGCTTGAAACTTAGCATGGAATTCTCTTTTGATGTGGGGAATTTTCACTAATAGCACCTGGTGAAGCCACTGCACTTTGTGATGATGGCCTTAATTTTCCCTAGCACAAAAAGAGAGAGCGAGTTTCATTCTCCTAACTACTTTGTGGGATCACAATTTTCCAAAGCAACAAACCTACTTTGTATTGCATCCACTGCTCAGACAGGCCATATATAATGTATGAACAGATTGGTTTTTCCTCTGCCATTTTTACAGAAGCAGCTTTCTAAGCAGATAGTTTGAAGCCAAACCATTTTCTGTAGTGAAAGTCAATGATTGTACTGGGATTTGACCCTTCGAAAGTTCAGCTTTGCTTTACTTAAAATATTTTTATTTCTGGAATGTTATGGATGTTCAGTTCTTAGCTATCATGTAGCTACTTTTTAGAGCCCCTTAAGTTTATAAATGTCCAGGCCTGGGGCACCCAATACAGGAAAGATCAGCTGCTGGAATGAGCCCAGAGGAGCCACTCAGGTGCTCAGAGGGCTGAAGCACCTCTGTGGTGAAAATAGGCTGAGAGAGTCAGTGTGGAGAAGAGAAGGCTCTGGAGAGACCTTGGAGAACTTTCCAGTACCTAAAGGAGCTACAACAGAGCTGGAGAGGGACTTGTGACAAAGACAAGGGGCAATGAACTTAAGCTGAAGGAGAGAGCATTTAGATTAGATATTAGGACAATATTTTTTATTCTAAGGGTGGTGAGGCACTGGAAGATGTTGCCCAGAAAGGTTGTGGACTCCCCATTCCTGGAAGTGTTCAAGACCAGGCTGGATAGGGCTTTGAGCAACCTGGTCTAGTGGAAGGTGTCCTTGCCCATGGTGGGGGGGTTGGAGCTGCATGTGGAGACTGGTCCCTACCAACCCTAAACCTTCTGTGATTCTATGATTCTGCATAACTGCTCAAGAGCTGTTTGCCCCCCAGCCTGTACTGATGGGTTTTCCATTCCCAGCACAGGTCACTGTGTTTGTCTTTGTTTCAGCATGAGATTCCTGTCAGCCTGTGGCGGCAGCTTCTCACGGTCACCAGCTGATCAAGCACTCCTGGTTTGTTCCTATAAGCCACGTCTCAGGGCCTGACAGACTTCAACCTACAGGAAAATACTGGTTCAGTGTATTGATGTAGATCCCAGCTGCTGTGACCCTACTCTTTTTCTCAGTTGCAATGAATGCTCATAGTTGAAACCTTTGTGAGTTGCTGTTCCTCTGCAGAAGCTGCGAGAATCCACAGTTGCTTTGTTCCATTTCTTCTTGATTCTGCTAGCGCCAGGAGCTGTAGGATGCCTCTTTCCCCTGGCAGCGTGATTTGAAGGGGCAGGGATGATTTTGAGGTTTTATGCTACTTAGGGCGAGTCAGCTCATACCTACTGAAAACCCTGTAAGCTGCTTCCTGGCTTCTGCTGTTTTTCCTTGCAACCCACAAAGTGGGAGCAGCTGCTTTGCATGCCCAGAGTGAGGCTGTGGGGTCAGCAGATATCATCCACGTTACTGTGTGTGAGTACACATCATTACGAGCTGTGTGCTAGGCAATGTACATCAAAAGGAAGTACAAACTAAGTTTCTGATATCAGTGGGTTCATCAGTTTATCCAGGCTAATATTTTCTCTTCAAAAAGAGGTGATAAAGAAAATCAGAATTTTTCTGTGTGGTTGAAAGTCGTCATGCGCCATTCAGATGAGCAATATAGTTACTGGATGTTATGTCCTGGTCTTGCTAACTGAAACCACACAGCTACCCTCACTGGGCTAGTTTATTACATTTTGACTCTTTTAGTAACAGCTTTTTTTTCTCTTGCATTTGGCGGTTAATGGTATTTGTACAAGAAAAACTGCTCCTTGATCTTCAAAACAATTTTACAGTACTGTGCTCATCAACACTGCAAACTCAATGTGAGTCACTGTACTTAAAAGGTACAGAGATGGAGAAGTAAAACAATAACAAATGGAAATTAAAAGTGGTAGAGGTACACAATGTCTTTTTTAATAGCTCTGAGGGATGATGTGGTTATGTAGTAATGAAAAGTTACAGCTTCTCATTTTTTTTTATTTGAGACAGTGAAATTGCATCTGGAATTTCAGAGCAAAGAGTGGAGCACCTCCACAATTCAGAGACAGCATATTAAACCTTCCCTCCATCTCAGTAGCTACTTTTTCTGTTATTTGCTAGCCTATACAACGTATTATTAGATTCCTTTGGGAATTCAGGTGTGGTTTTCAGAGGAATTTAAGAATTTAGGTACTTATGCTCTGAGATCCTTTGGAAAGCTTAGGTAACTCATAGTTCAGCATTGAGAACTGGGCCATATGTTTTCCAAAGTCTATCCCAGTGCTACAACATAGCTGATGGCAGAGCTTTGCAACCACATCACAGTAAAACTGGAATTCCCTCCAGAACAACATTTTCACCTTTTAGCAAAGGTTAAGAGGGTCTTGTTTTCTATCTGATAGAAAACAGGAACAATGAAGGACCTCAAGGGAATACAGGGAATTTTCTTGTGTTTCTACAACTCAGAGTGCTACGAAACAGTGAACAGGATTTCAGAGTTGCGGAGTAACAAGAACTAACCTGGCTCTGATTGACCAGGTCCTCATCTGGAAGGCTGCACTCTGTGTCTTGGGTTTAGTTCTGGGCCCCTCACTACAGGAAAAGCATTGAGAGGCTGGAGCTTGTCCAGAGAAGGGAACAGAGCTGAGGAAGGGTCTGGAGTGGCTGAGGGGGCTGAGGTGGGAGACCTGTGAAAAGGAGTCTCGGGGGGACCTTCTCACTCCCTACAACTCCCCAAAAGGAGGTTGTAGCCAGGTGGGAGTTGGGCTCTTCTCCTGGGTAACAAGTGACAGAACCAGAGGACACTGCCTCAATGTGCCCCAGGTGCTGAGGAAAGCACTCAGTGCAGGTTCCTGGGGGCAGCTGCAGGTGAGCTCTGGGTGGGAGCCCCAGAGGAGAGGCCAGGAATTGCCACCCTTTGGATAAAAAAGGGCACCTGTGGCTCCTGTGACCGTGACGCTCCATGCTTGGGCTGGGAGGAGATAAAAGCCCAGTGGCCCCTTTGTGTAGGGTCCCTCCTTAGAAGCAGCAGCTTGAGCTGTAATTTTAGTTTTTAGTTGTTGCACTAAGATTAAATCATTTTAAGGGTGTGGGTGACTGACACTCTGCTGGGGAAAGCCAGGGATTGAGCTGGTAAGGAAGCCTGGTGTGACTGAGAGTGTGGGGTGGCCTTGGTCCCAGCTCAGGTGGTGCCAGTGCTGGAGTGGCTCCTGGATACTCAGACAGGAGAGTTTAGATTGGAAGTTAAGAAAAATTTCTTCTCTGAAAGGATGGTCAGTCATGGGAACAAGCTGCTCAGGGCAGTGGTGGAATTGATGTGGCTGAGAGTGTTCAAAAACTGTATGGATCTGGCGTAGGGGTGTATGGTTTGATGGTGGTGCTGGGCTGAGTGTTGGACTGGTTAATCATAGACGTCTTTTCCAACTCTAAGAATTCGATGATTCTATGGCTCTGTACCAGCTTTCCCTTCAGATTGCAAGCAGTGATAGCCCCACAACAAAATGTGTTTTAAACTGAGGAATTTAAGAGGTAATAAAGCACTCCATAGAGAATAATTTAGAGAGTCATAAAAAAAATAAGAGAAGGGTTTCTAGGGGTTTCAAAATTCATTGTTCTTTAATGCCTTTCCTTTGGGCCATTTTTCACATCTGGTATGAAACCCAGCTGAAGGCAATTTGAATGATTACATTTGCCATTGTCTGTCATCTCAAAGGCCTCCCCTGCAGTATCCTGTTGTCAGCTTCAGCTGAGGAACTGGTGGTTTAATGAGAGAGACTGAAATACCTCCTGATGCAGACAGGTGGTATTCCCAAATCAGACTGAGCTGGCAGGACAGCACAGTGAAGCTCTAGCTGCCACTGCCTGCAGCTGGAATACTTTGGTACCCAGAGCTGTCAGTACAGAACTGATCATGAACTCTGAGTTTAGGATATAGAAAGGGAAGCAAGGACTTCAAAGCTGTGCTGTGCTCTGAGTTTTTATGCGCAGCTTGAAGATCCCAGTATTTCTGAATATGCATCTGTTTTATCTAAACACCATATGGTTTTGCTGACCTATGCAATGTTGATATTTCTACCCTAATTTGTGTGTGTTTCTCTGTGCACTGCCTGGTTTAGTTCTAGGAAAATGGTTAGAGTGCTGCTGAGTCAGTGCAGCTGGGATAATGAGCCGACCTACTTTTCCTGTCTCATTGGGACATCCATGCATTATTGGAAGAAAAAATTAATTGCTAAAGGTAATCCTTTCCACGGTAAAGTCAATGTGGAAAATCACTTCACCTATCACTATATATGTCCCTAAACCCAGCCATAAAAGCAGCCTGCAGCAATAATACTAGGAACAGCGCTAGCTGAGAAAAATATTAAAGTAACATTCATGTGTAACAACTGTGCAGCCCAAGGTCATACAGCGAGTACTCAAAGCACCAAAGGGTGGGCTGCAGCAAGCCGCTTCTTGTAAACTTTGCAATGGAATGGCAAAGAAGTGGAAAGCCTTAATTCATTCAGTATCTTTTGATACAAGCTATTCACTTTTAAAATGAGCAAGGATCTATGCAAAAAAATCTTGATTCTTATCTGCAAGTCTTTTATGTGCCAGCTTTAAGATGAAACACTGTGCTCTGTTATTCTATGTGCAGAAGTGTTGCAACAGCTGGAATTTAGTTCGGTAAAATGGGTCTGAAACCAGGGTGATGTGACTTCCAGGTTCATGAAGTTACACATTTAGTTACACACTGTACACACCACACCCTACCTGGCCAGAATTTACCACTTTATCTGAGAGTTTATCTGACTTTGTGGAGTTTTTTCAGTAGGGTAACTCACCTATGATAATGCTGGTAGGAGAGAGCATCAAGATTTAGTATAGCTTGGTGATGGTGATAGACAAGCCATAAATCTGGGGATTTCTGTGCTGTGTGCCTGCTCAGATTCATCCCTAAAATAGCCCTGGGATAGCTGCCAGGTCCAGGGAGCAATGCCCAGTTTCATGTAGAGGCACTGGCTTAGGTCCTAGCAGCAGTGTAGTGCATCCAGCACACCCAATGTGCTGCCCTGGGGTAGTTGTGCCTCCAGTTCTGGGATCAGGCTTATGGTAGAGTTAGCTGAGCTACCCCAGCATGGTGCATCCTCACACAGTCGTGAAATATCCATAACATGATCTGTGCAGGGAGATCCTCCCTGCATGTTGAGCACCCTGATCAGGCAAGGGAGCAAACTTGAGTTGGTATGGAACATAGAACAGTAGAAGAGATGACATCAAAATGACAAAGAAAAGTGGACAAAGCACAAGAATTTATGTGAAAATGTGGGCATGAAAATTACCTGGATGGAAGCCATTGCACTGCTGAATTCACCCTTGTACCCTGTTTTTCTAGAGCTCATAAAAGGGTATGAATTAACAATGCCAGCTGTCTGCATGGAGCACATTTCTGGTATTTGCTGTGTAACAGCATCTTTCCTACAAAGCTACTCAATTTTCCATGCTATGGGCAGAGCTCTATGTTCCTGCCAGGCTACCAGACTATCTGCTCCTCTCCTGCCAGCAGAGTCTGGCAGTAAACCCAGAGTTCCTGGCACAGGAAGGTCAGTGCACATTTCCTTCCCTGTGTGGAACAGGTTTACCTGCTGGTCTGAATACAGCTGGGTCGTGCACCCTCATTCTGGGATCTGCATGGAAGAAAGAGGCTGCTGCTCATCCATTCTTTCAGCAGGTGTAATTTCATGGGGTTAGCAACTTGAAGCATCTCTTGGGCAGTTTATGCCCATGTGCAGTGGTCCCAGGGCTACTGGTGTAAAGAGTGTTGAGATACTTGTCCCTCCCTGGCTCATCCCGTGGTCTCTGTGAGGTTAGGTGAGCCTTTCTCCTAAAGGCCTTTACCTGGGTGAGGAGTCACAGCCTTTTCTGTTCCTATCACTGATTCAATTTCCCTGCTTTATCTGTGTGTTCTGTCCTCTCTCTGGTGAGAAAGGGAAAAATACATGTTTCTTTATCTCCGAGGACCACCTAACTGATGCTGCATTTCAGCATTGAATATTGAAGTCGCGGGGACGGTTTATGTAGCAAAACAATAAAGCATTCATAATTCTCCCTCACATGAGAAATAAGACAACCATACAGTTTAAAATAAATCTTCAGCTAACTCTAGGCATATGTAAAGTTGCTCATGTTATTAGTTTTGCTCTTTCACAGTCCAGCCATTTTCTTCATTCCCCTCTGAGATTTCTGCCTGCAATTTCTCTCTAAACTCAGCATTAGATATTCTGTTTCAATGCAGCTCTGAAAATTGTGCATTTCTTTATTCTAACCCATGTTTCAGACATGCTGAAAACACGCTCTTGGACACTGCATCATTTGGGAGATTTAAGGATCTTATAAGGGAACCATCTTCCCATGCTAGGGTCGGACAAACTGTGATGGGGAAGAAAACCACTTATTATTCATGAGAGAGAGCATATTTATTATTAAATTAAAATTAAAATACATCTATATAGTGAATAATTTTAGATTTCAGTATTCATTTTCAGTTGATTTCCACCCCCCTTAAAACAGACATGCTCTTGCAATCCTGGAGCTGTGAAACTGTAATGTTTAGTAGTATTTGGGAAATAATGCTAATATTTTTGTTTGAATTCTGCTCAAGATTTTGGGCTGTATGCTGGTGGATTAACATCATAATAGGAATGAATGCACGCATCAGATGCATAAAAGAAATGACAGGTAGATACACAGAAAGTCCATTTTGTGTTTTCTGAATGTGAATGGTTCACATTGTCTGAAAGTGTTGATGAACCCCAACAGATCTCTCTGAGAAAAAGGTAGCACTTCAAAAACACTGTCAGAATTCTGTGTGAGGAGAAGATTCTGAAATTGACCCAGGTTAAGGAAATTACTTGGAGTGACATTAGGTTCTTTAGGCCTGAGGGATATTTTAATCCTATGAGGATTTAATCTATATTGTGGATGCATATGAGGAAAGAAAAGATAATTTTGGGTAAGAAATGCCCATGGTGTACTCTCCACGACTTTGGCTAAATTCAGTCACCCTTCATGAAGGCTAAATCTAATTAAGGTATGTTTTTCCCCTTATATTTTTACAGGTCTGTTGCAAGGTCAGTACAAGTTAAAGTTATCCTGCTTGTATGTAAAATACTTGTACTTCCTGTCTCTTCACATATTTGCAAGGGAAATTCTTGTTTTCTTTGTTTAGGTTTTGAACCTTGTCTTTATCTCAATGAAATTTCTTCCCATTTGCATGTTTTTCAGTGATAGTTTGTATTTGGAAGCATTTGTATTTTCAAGAGCAACTGCAATGCAGTCTTTTTAAATGCATTGCAAAACATGTTTGGCGTGATTGCAAAGAAAACACGGTTTAATTGTAAGATATTCCACTTATTTTTAATTGGAGTACTGGCACTACAGCTATGGTGAAGTGTGAGGTGCTCTGATGGGTGATGTGTCATTACATATACAATGAGTTTTTCTTAGTAAAGCCAGATAGAACAGTTGCCAAACAGCTACAGATGAATCACATCAGTAGTAGTTTCTGGGCATTATAAGAGCATTTCCTCCTAAATTCTGTTACTTATAATACTGGTAATAGGAACATTAGGCTTGGGTCTGATATACGTTTACTGAACATTATTGAAAATAACACAGAAGATTACTGAAATGGAAAGTTTTTCTTTGTTTGCCTTGATTGTTAAGAAGTGCTTTTTAATTTTGGTTCTTTTCCATGTGCATCCACTTTTCACTTTGGGTTTTTTTTTTTCCTCAATTATGTTAAAATGTTCCTTTAGGCCTTTCAATGGCAGTTCTGCAAGGGGATAAAACAATGTTTAACATCTCTGTAACCATGAAACTGTATATTTGTCCAAAAAAAAGGCCAATATGTTACATTCTTTGGTGTTGCAGCTTCTTTTTTTTTTTTTTTTAAACACTTTCATAAGAATACCTGCTTAGCAAATGAGATTTAAAATGAAGAAAATAGGTATTTAAATAACTTGATCTTAAACCTTCCTACTGGAGATACATCTCGTGCCCATGTCACTAGAATTCCAGTCTCAGTAAAAGAGACTGGAAGAAAACCTGCCATGCTTTTAAGACACGGTTTGTTTGCAAAGCAATCAGGAATTTGATAGATTTATCACAGTAGTTCTTGCAACTCATACTGCTACATGTATAAACCATAGTTCCAGCTATTATAGCTATTCTTACAATTAAAAAATAGTGTGTTTCCCCTAGTTTTATTTGTATCTTACTAAGGAAGAAAAAGTTGTGGCATCTTGTTTTCCTTCTGTCACAGACAACCAGTCTGTGTGATCTTCTTGTACCATTTTAGACCTGTCTTGCCATGGAAACGCTGTGGAAAGACTTTTTCTGCAGAGCTTTAGATATTTTCTTGCTTACAGAAGCATTTATAAGGGAGTATTTCAGAAAAGGCTTCTGGACCCGTGAATCTCTTGCTGGATGCAAACTTGTGTTCCTAATTGTTACAATACTCAGAACAGTATTACTCAAAATCAGCTTCATCTGTTATTTAGGTCTTGATGAGACCCAAATTTCTCCCTTGTATTTTAGTGGGCTGGTTGAAGAGTTAGAGCTTTTACTTATGGAGACTGAGAGGCAGAATAAAATGTGGTGCTCTTGTAATGCATTGTCAGGAATACAGAAATAATTTCCTGGGTAAGAAGAATCAATTGCATTGTCTGAAGACCCACACTGAATGACAGTGATTCTTCCAGAGCACACAGAATTGTGCAATTATCATTAATTATGTAGGAGATTAAGCATTTTACACTTGATCATATAGTACCAGATCTTAAGGCCCTTATTTTATTATTTCAACAAGTTCCTAGTTTAAATTTGTCTTAAAAAATACTGATATTCAATTGTATGCACAACTGGTCTGTGTAAAAATCTGTTCCTTTAGTGTGCTTTGCCTCTCATTCCACTTGCTCATCACTCTTCCCCTTGCATATTTCACCTTAAATTAGCTTCCAAACTCCTGAGGAATGGTAGTGAAACAGAACTTGCATTTGGATTTTCCAGCACCATTCAGTAAATGTAAAACATGAAATGTCTGTGTGTGCCCTCCGTCAAATGACAATGCAGAATTTGAGCAGGAAATACTTGACTTAAATAGGAAGGACCCCTGAGTGAATCCAAAGAAATGTTATGCTGTTTAACAAAGTGTTACCCTCTGATGTGACTGAAGATGTAAGTTGTGAGCATTTTCCTGTTCAGCAAAGCAACAGGACAGTTGATATATTAGCTGCTGCAAGAGCTGATGTAATTTTCTGCCTGAAAGGAAAATTTTGAAGCACTAATTAAAGCTCCCTATTTTACAATCTTTTCAATAGCTTTATTTTTAATATAAGTGTGAACATGCTAAAAACTAAAAATGCTTATCTTGACATTGTAGAAGAGCTACATTTTGAGAGTCCCTCTGATAATATAAACAGCTCTGCCAGCTGAAGGTGACAAAGGGTCTTGGCATGGAGTGGGAAGCGTGACTTCAGGTTACACAGCAGCCACTGGAGTAGAAGCAAAGCTGCTGCTCCCAGCATCCTGGTACATTGCTGCTGTTGCTTTTTGAAGGTGTTGACTGCCACAGCCAAACTCTCCTTTCAGTTGTTTTGGGAACAGGCATTGCCTCGGAGTGACTGGTGGTTTTCAGACACGGTACATTTGAACGTGATTACCATGTTTGTGCTCCTCTTGCTGGCGAGGAGCTTAATCAAAATCAGCGAGTGTTTAGCATTCCACTGTTTCATAAATCGTTGGCAGGGATTCAGAGGTCTTACAGTGCAACTGGGAAAATTGAAGGTGTTCAAGGACTAAGAGAGGAGCAAGGATAAGTGAGCTTAGCTGTCTGCTTGACAATGCAGGGAAAATGTACAGGAAAAAGCCAGTGCCATGTGGGGGCTATACCATGTAAGTACAATTCTGTGCTGAGTTGCATTCCAGAATAAATAACCCACATCTGCTTCGTAGTGTTTGTAGTTCAGTGTGGCCACAGCTGCATCTAGATATTTAGAATTCTGACATTATTTTTAACTGACTAGAGCAGTCTTTACATTGGGTAAGAACATGAGCAGATTGAATGTACCAGTCCTATTTTACAAGGAAAATTGTTCTTCAGCTTAAAACTTTTGGGATATGTGCTGTGATTTCTTTACTAAAATACTATTATCATTTCCAAAACATAACAGTATCCTTTTGCTATAAAGTTTATATTAAAATGATTTGTGTCTTTCTTCTGGAAGCATAACTAGACTGTTACAACAGTTGGTTTCTGTTCACACCATTCTCATTTTAATTTTTTTAGTGAAACATGCCACCTAATGTAGAATACTCTCTATATAATCCAAGTAGATTTTTCATTTTTTTTCAGAGTATCATGTAAGGGCAATGACATAATGAAAGGAACACACAATCTGGCTGTTAAGGTCATGACTTTATACAGAGCTTTCATTTGAGCAATCAGAATTTATGCTGTATTTTAAGGAGCTTCTTGAGTGATGTGGTTTGCAATTTAGATTAGTTCACCCCTGAATTTTCCTCCAAAGTTATATAATGTCTTCAATTACACAAAAAATTAATAAGTAATTAACCTATTTTGCACACATAAAATCTCTAGGTGAAATCCAGTAATTTGTAAAGTACTTGTAATAAACCCTATACTACACTAATGAAATGATTAAATGAAAATATCTCCTTTATATATTTCATCAGGGACTTTGTAGTGCCCTTCTTTCCACTGCATACAATTACTAATGGGAGAGGGGATTCCATTTTGCCACTTTTTATGGGTGGATTTTTTGTTTTAGATTCTGCAAACGTGCTTTTACTAGGTTTTAATTAACAAAATAGTGGAAAAATTCAGGTGGATCAGGGATTAGATGAATATCTGAAGTAACTGTGGAGTGAGAAAGTACAAACTGTTTCTCATGGAAATCAGGAGTGGCTCAGGGTGCCAACTGTCCTGTACAAAAAGAAAATGGAAATGTTCCTATATGTAATCCAATCATTAGCCTGGAAATTCCATCACGAAACTTTAAAGCCCCGCTCAGGGCTGGTTATGCTCACGGCTGCCTGAGTTGTGCTGTTCACTCTCTGCCCTGCTGCGTTTCTTGGAGAGTGGGAGATTGTTACAGGGAGAGGGGCACTCGGGTGAAAATGCCTCTCTTCAGGTCGAGGATGATAAACTGTCTCATCAAATGAGAATGTGCTCTGGGAGAAATGGATGTGGAGGCCTTTGAGACATGTCACAAAACACATGTGAATATCAAAAGTCACGGAGTGATTGTCACAGTGATTTTATAACCTGGATGGTTTAAATCTTCTAACTGGAAGACTGAGCACTCTGGTCTTTTTTCTTTTGCTTTTTCTATGCACTAACTAAATATTCTTCTAACTCTGTAAAAGTGACTTTTTTTGAGTTGGAGCCAAAAACCAGCTGAGCAAAATATTTTGCTCCACTGCTGTCCTTAGAGCAGACACAATTCAAGTGCCTTTCAAAGCATGAGCATCCTAATTACCTGGAGAATCTCTTAGTTGCTTGTAGGATTTCTTCTGCTGGGTGAGAGAAGCAGTTACAAAACCATCCCTGTCCCCACTGCTGCAGCTCTGCTGTGCATAATAGGGAGGTTATTTTATATATCTAATTCTTTTAACCCCTGTCCTTTCTGGGTCCTCTGAATAATTTATTTCCAGACTTTAAATCTGTAAAAATTTTGTGATTCTTTTCATTTCCGTGATCACCTTGTCACTGGTCCCTCTGTTGCCAACACCGCTGCTGTTTTGTGGGAAGGTGCAGCAGGGCTCACCATGTGAGCTCCTATCGCTGGCTCGGGATAATGGAAGGGCAATCACCTCCCATGCTTCCTTCCCTCAGTGAATCCACTCTCATTCAGGTGTCTCTCTATTCCTGCTGTGAGCAGATTCCTCCCACACAATACTGAAGCAGTTCAGGAGTGCTTTTCGTTTCATCAGCGTTTCCTTTTTGTTGCCCATTTGGGTTCTGCAACTCTTTTTGCCTCTAAATATTTTTTTTTTTCTTTTTAGTTCTCTTTTATATTGCTATTTCTGTTTAGAATGGGATGCACTTCTCAGTCTCCAGGAATACATTTCTTCTGTATTCTCCATTATTCCCCCCTACCTCAGAATTTGATGCAGATTGCTTTAGCCTTAGTACTTCATTGTGCTTAGGCAGCTGCTCAGATGTAAGTATAAGAAGTTAAACTATTAAAATTTAAACACATGATTTTCCCAATTCAGAATGGGTGGCACCTTTAGCTTTTTCCTGAATGGGAGGCTAAAAGCCTCGATATGAACATAAGTTGAATTAAATCTTTAGTGAATATTGAGCACATACCTATAACATATATATATTAAGTGCTTTCCTAATTATAGGTATTTTACCCTGATTTTAAGTTTTTCCCAACAAGAAACATATTTTTGTTTCTCTAATTGACTGCAGTTACTGACTAGAAGAAAAGATATAGTGCTTTTACAGATAATTGGGGGAGGGTGTTTTGCTGGTTCACTTCTCTGTTTTCTCATTAGACAGGCACCTATTCATCATTCTCAGATTCAGTAGACAAGATTTTTCTGCTGACAATGTGCAAGTGTAACTTATTCTTATGCAGAGCTGGCAGCTAAACCTTAGTTAAAGCATTATTTTGTTGGTTGGATGCTATTCCTGAACTGCTCTTGTTAAGGAAAGTGTGTGTGATGTATTTACTTACTTGTCTCTTTCAGTGATGGAAGAGAGCATTTGAAAAATAAGGGCCAAAACTGTAAAACTAATATTAAAAATGTGATTTTAAGACCGTTTTATTGCACATTATTTTTATATACTCTAAATGTAGACAATCATTACTCCCCTCCTACCTTAAATTTTTTGGAATACTCTGCTTTACTTCCTTGAAAATACTTGTTTGTGGAAAGCAGAAAAATCAAAATAAGTTCCTACTATAGCGATAGAATTAAAGAAAAAAGTGAGTTGAAAAATTCTCTCAAAATATTTCAGCTTGATTTGCTTTGAAAAGCTTGCTTGTCTGAGTAGAATGACTGAAAAAGGGTATTGTACAGGAAAAGCCCCGTTATGAATGCCTGAAATTTTTGAAGTTATTTTTGAATAGATTGATTCATATTCAGATTAGCTTCCTGCCAGATGGAGGGAATTTACAGTAAATCAGTTCTTGGCAGGAGAGAAATAAAAAACGAACAACATCTGCTTATTTATAAAAGTTGTCCTATCCTTTTTCTGAATTGGTGGGGCACAAATTACCTACCCAAGGAAATTTTTATGACCAATAAGCTGTGGAATGTTGAAGCTTACAGGGATGAGAAGGCATTTGTGTTTACAAAAGAGGTTGACACCAGAGCATGTTTACAGATTGTACACAGCACCTCTGCACAATACAGCCACTGCTGCTCAGCATCTCTGGCTACTGAGCTTCTGTTCCAGCATGGGTCTTGGTGCAGGAAAAGCCTTGCAGTTGCCAGAAATTATTTTGGGCTGTGATCTTGCAGACGTGTCTCTGTAGGCAAAGTCAAACATTCCACATCCATAGAAGAGGAAGACTCGTGAGTATGCAAAACCTTAATAGCCTCCTTTTGACCCATGCAAATCAAAGTGTCCTGTGGTCCTATTTATATTTCTGTTCCCAGGTTCATACTTTGCTTTATAAGTTGGATATTGGAGTGCTCAGATATTAGGTCAATATATTTGACTGCTCCTTTGTGATGACCTTACTTTGATGGGTGTGCCTGAGTTTCTAATAAGCAGTTTGTTTACACTGTTGGCATTTTAATGGACATGCACATAAAAAGAGAAAGCTCAGGCCTTCTCTGTGTCATTGATGTCCAAAGTACTGGCTCAAAGCTGCTGCAGTCAGAGGTTGGATGACTGAAGCAGGAGTTAACAGCATCCTTCTGGAACGAATAGCTAACAGTCATCCTTCAGTGATTGCAGCCCGTGATCAACAATAGCTGGAAGCTACAGGCAGTGACAAGGCACAGTCATGGTATTTCCCACACCTAACTTTGTTTACTGAAAATATCATGCTGTTCTATACCCAAATACTTCTAAGTAGAAGTAGATGTAGAACAGTATTTTGTTGTATAAGTTTAGAGATAAGGCATCCTTGGAATGTTGGTAATTTATTTCCTTTACCTCATAACCCGCAGATCCCCAAAGCAACACCTGGGCAGAGGAACAGAGTGGGGACAAGGGCACCATTGAAACTGGTCCATGCTCGAGGATCTCAGGTGGCTGTTCACACATTTATCAAGGGTGATCCCCAGCTGCAAGGTCACTCGAGCACTTCGATATCCTCAATAGCCTCCTGCTTTTAGCCCGTTTCTCCCAGCATGGCCCCCTCCCTTCTGTGCACACTGCTGGCCATGGTCTGTAGGATCTGCTGCCTCTGAGTGGATCCCAGTGCTCCTCTGGTTTTCCCCAGCTCAGGAAACCCCCTGTGTGCTGCAGTATCTGCTTTGCTGTGGGACGCAGCTGGTCAGGAGCCGGTCACCTTGATGAATGAAGTCACAGCTTCCGTGTCTTTGTGAGATTTACGTGGAATGTAATCATATGTGGCAGATTTAAGATTGAAATTTTTTCTTTTATTTGTGAAATTCTATCATCCTGACCTGGAATGCCGGACATTTTGATTCCCCCCCAGTTAAAAATGTAATTATGTCAGATATTTTATCAGCAAATCTACCAGGAGATATTATTGCTTTCTATTTTTCAGACACTGCCTGTCAAAGGACTTAGAATTAGCACTCCTGTCCTTGGCCAAAAAAATGCCAAGGTAATAATCTCGACGATGATAGCCAGAAATGGCTGATGAATGAAGCCTGAAGTAATACACTCATTAGATTACATTTTCTCTTTTCTGAATGTTTATGTATAACACTGCTATTTCTTCTTAGGTAGTAGCAAAAATGTGCTAATGTAATTTGAAAATTACACTGGGAAAAATGCGTATTTTCAAATAATTCCCACTTTATGTTAGTGGTTGATATGCAGAAATCGTAGGTGTTTTATAAAATGACTGTATTTTGGAGACTAAATTTGAACTTCTAAGCGAATTAAAAGATTAGGCCATGATTAATGTTTAACTTATTCTGTAAAATATATGTCTGTTAAGAAAGCAGCATTATAGAGTAGTCATTTAGTATGAAATTCAGTGGATTTAAATCAGTGTAACATAGCAGGGTTACAGCAAGAAAAGACCATGACTATCAAAGGTGAAGCACAAAAGTTCTGTAAACTCCCATACCAAAGGACAGTGATAAACGAGTAGAAAATGAAAATTTGCTACTTTACTTTTAAATTGCTTTGCAGGCTATGGTCTTGTGTCTTTTAAATACTTGGATAACAGAGGTGTTCCATGTGAGACCTCCTGCATGCTGGAGGGAAGTGGAGCTAAACAGGGTGTCCAGTATTTGCAGAACTATGTCATCAGAAATAGAACCTGTTCTTCTATTTCTTCTTATGGATTTAAAGCCTAACCCTGCAAAATCCACACATACAAACCTCACAGCAACTCTTAGGGAGAATTTGCTACCTTTTAGAGAGGTTAACTGAAACTATTTCAAATATGTAGGTGTTGAAGGCAAAACCAGAAAGAGAGAGAAAATGCTTCTCCATCATGTGTTGTATCTTCAGTCACCTCAAAGTTGCCAATATTATTCACATTTTATGGCAGTGAAATGGAGAGACCTGAATGACTCCCCTGGAGCACCCACTGCACTGAGAGATGCAAGAATGTGTGCGTTGAGTTCCAGTGTGAGGTTTGGTTAGGGTTTTTTTCCCCTGTGTCCTGTTGTCATCCTGTTTCTCAGCCAGGTCTTGAAATCCTGCAAACCTCTTTGTTTGCAAGAAATGTGTTGAAACAATGCTTGCACTTAAATATTGCAGATGATTGTTTTTGGCCTCCTTAGGGGTAAGAGAGTCCCAAGCAGTCAGTGCAATCAGACTCCCAAGCACATGTCCACTTTCACAGGGTGAAGTTATGAGCACAAAAGAAAAGGGGAGGAAGCCAGGGACTTTCTGGGTAATAGAAATTACAATTTTGTGCCTGTTTCTGAACATTAGAATTTTGCTGAAGAGCAAGACACTGTAGGCTGTGCAGTAATTATTTAGTATTCTATCAGGGAACACAAAACACATCACTGACCTTGAGTATCTTAGCAATTGTATGCAAGAAAATGAAAATTCATTTATGCAAATAATAAAGGACAATAATTAGATAAAATATAATTTAATGCTTGGAAGAGTTCTAAAAATTAATTTGAAGTTATTAATGGTGTAAAATGTCAATTGCTTTTCACAAACGTGTGTTTTCTTGACAAGTCAAGTTTAAGGAGTTTAATGTATGCATTGCATATGGTAACTCAGATCTTCCTTCAGTAAAGTCCTGGAGCACAATGGCACTTCAGTTAGAGAAGATTCACTGATATCAGGGAATTTTATTTACCTGAAAAATCTGTTAAAGTGTTTTATTATAAATTGCTTTTCAGTGGCAAAAGCAAGTGGTGAGGTTGTGCAGTTAAGTTTGCAGCTCTCTGGTATTCTAAATACTCTTCCAAACATTGTTTGCTTCTTCAGACTCCCCCTCCTTATATTTGAAAGAGAAATAATGAGTAAAGCTGAGTAATTTTGGGGCATGATGAAAAATGGAACAAAGGAAAATTACTCTTTCATGGGCTTTAACAAAAGCTTTTATTTTTGAATGGCTGCTGAATGATTTTGCTGGGCATTGATTGGCAAACATTGGGAAGAATCCTTTGTTTGCCCATTATTGATATATGGGTTGGCTAGACATGCTTATGAACCTCTGCAATTTTGTTCTCAGTCTGCAAAAGTATTTTATTAGACATTTTATAAGATATGTGAAGGAACAGTTTTGAACCCTGAGCTTTCACCACATATTTACCTACTCTCTGATGTGTCCTGGAGAAAATTTTACTATGGGGGTATTAGGATGGGCAATGAAATTTAAACTGGTTTAAATAATTCTCTATTCAAAATACAATTTTCTTATTGAATATTTAAAATGAAAAATGAAAGTATTTAATTTTAAAGTGGCCTGGCCCTGTGTTCAGCAGGAATGTTTTAACTAAAGGCAGAATCAGTCTATATTCCCTTTGAGTTTTTGTTTTCTTTCAAACAGTAAGTATCTGCATTCACTGGTGTTACAGAAATCAAATTCTGAGGATAAAAAATATTTATGCCTTATATAAATATATTGGAAAACTTCGAGTTCAGTAAATGGCACGTTTGTCTTTCATGCTTTTTTGTTCTTATCCCTACATGTTGATTGAGGCAATAAGCATGCCATAAATGGATGTATAAATATATGGGATGCTTTTCAACAAGATCATTTTTCATAATCTTACTTTCCTGATTTGACCTAAGAATGGGAAAGTTTGCTCCATGTGTTTTGTCAGAACTTATATTTAAAAAAAGAATTAAATCATCTGACTCTTTGCAGCCATGGAAAACTATTAATTTGCAATCATAGCAAAACAATATTTTGACCTTCCGCAGCCCAAAAGTATACTGTTATTAATTAACATAAATTGATTATGTTTAGTAACAAGAGCAGAGTCAATAGTGCAAAACACTTGGCATAAATATTCATGTGAATGTGAAGTGTGCCTATTTCAGGCGTCTTTGTGTCGCTTCCTGAGCTCTCTTGCACCGGCTGGGCTTTTGCCAGACTGAATGCTCACAGGAAAAAAGAATCCTAGGATGATATATTTTAGCACTTAAGTTTGTTTGCCATCAGAAATTCCTGCAGGAATCTGTGAAGATCCATGTTTATCCGATAATGGAAGCAGTGCCTGCACAGGAAAGTTGATGGCTACTTCAAAAAAATCCCACACCACCACCTGTGGTAAAAAAGCTTCTTAAGATCATACAGGGTGTGGATGTCAGAAACTAAAGGATCTTATTTCTGATGCCACCTGGGTCACTTTAAGCAAGGAGGTGCCTTTTTTCCTTTTATCATTGTTCTTTTCTGTGTCTTCCCAGCAGTAAACGCAGAGTGATTTCACCAAGAGAAAGAAAAGATGTTACTAGAAGCAAGATAATTATGATATTATAACGGAAAACCATTCTTTTTGGTATAATTTGTAACTTAATTCATAGAAACTCTCAATTGGTCTTAACATTTTCATGGTTTTGAAAGGTTTCTGTAGCCATACCCAAGTTCCATTATGCTTTCTACATTATCATGAACTAGACGAGTTTCATACTAATTCTATTTCCATTTTGAATGTTTCATAAACTTACTGATGTGTAGAAACCTATCATTTGATAATACAGGGGCATACCATGCCTCAAAGAGTTTAAACACACGTTAGAAGACTTTTAAATACTGTGGAAATTTCTGCTAACTTTACCTCTTTGTATGGTGAAGCTATTAATATCCAGCAGTGGCTTTGCTTTCCTGGGGAATATTTTTATTACATGTTAGTGGTGGCAGTAGAAAAAGACTGAACCTTCAGGAATAACTGTAAGTCATCTCTTTTAAGCAGCTGTCCCTCCTGTTGCTGTGCAGTCTTCAGCATCTGAACTCGGGCAGAAATCACCAGGAACATAAGGAAAGGAACTCTGAAGTACAGTCCTGAGAAGGATGTTGAGGCGTTGACATCTGAGTCTCACAGAGCATTTTCAGAACAGCATCAGTCTTTCAACCGCAGTGAGGCTTTGAAGGTCCCTGAGAGAAACCAGTAAAACCTCAAAGGACAGCTGGCATCATTTTTCCAGAATCTCCTAATTACGTGCCATTAGTTGGAGAACTCATAAGTCCCTTTGAAAGAGTCTGGTGTGGCAGTAAAACTGTTTTGTCTCTTTTTTTTTTCTCTGGTAAAAAAGATCTTTCCCACAGTATATTCAGTTCATTACTTGCTTTTAAGATAAACTTTGTGGAGTGTAAGAGGTTGATTTATGCCCCACCCATATCAGATATGCAAGGAGCTCGTGCATCTGCACTCTGTAAACATTTTGAGCAAGAGACAGTTTTGTTTTCTTTGTTATTGCTATGTTACGTGAGTATTGCAAACACATTGCCAGCAATAAAACGTTAAAAGCTTGCCAAAATCGTTAGGTTCTATACACTTATTATTAAACTGAAGAAGTGCTGCATGTTTATCACCAGCTGCTTTTCCAAACGTAGCAATGCACTAGAGAGGCAGAGTGCTGAATCCGGTAAGCATTGAAGAGATAATATCACTTGCCTTATAAAGAAGCACAGATTGGTAGAAATGTTTTCAATTTGATTTTGGGTTCCAACCTCAATTACTTCAGGAATTTTTCTTGTTAATTTTTGGAGATGCTCACAGACAAATATTCTTACGTGTAATTATTTTTCATTCGATGAGAAACAGAGGAAGCAAACCCAATATGGTCCAAATTTTGCATGCATAAGCCGGGTGGTAAATACACATTACTCTCAGAATACCTGCTTACCCATGAGTTTAGGAACAGTTTATCTGTAATGACACTTCCAGACTAAGAAATTCTTTTCTCTGGAAGAGTAGTTTGTAATCTTGCTGGAGTGCCCCTTTGGGGACCAGCCCTTTCAGATGTGACAGCTCAGTGATGGCAGCACAGTTCCTGTGTCTCTAGGTAGAATAAGGAACAGCAAAATTTCTACTTTACTGCTGACCCATCCAGGCCTTATTCAACCACTGGACGATGAAGCTGCCCTGCTCATTTCCTGCCTCACTGGAGAAAAATGACTAAGTGCAAGTTTTTTGTCTTTGCATATGCTGATACAGAAGGTTTTAGTGAGAAAACCAGGGGAAAAGTGTTTTGTTTCAGCAGTAACAGGAAGGGGTCTCTGTGCAGTTCCCTTCTGAGAGCCCTTCTCAGCCCATTTCTGAAGGGAGGTTGTTCTGTCTGAAACTAAATGGCATCTGGAGCTCCCTAAGGATGTCTGGATTCCTGTCCTTTTTCACTGGCCCCTGGACAGCAGCTCCTCTTTCCAAGACTGGCAGCGTTGCTGTACTTGCTGGGGAGGGGGGATTCTTGAACATTGAAACAGATTCTTGTGGAGAAAAATGGATCTGGAAACAATGATACTGCTAAAGTTGTATTTTCAGAATCTGGATAAATTTTTTTTATGATAGCTTAGCTAAGTTTTGGTTATGGATAGTTTTCCATTTTTTTTTTTATATTTATACTTTTCAGCATTTTTGCTTTCCTTTTAAAATTTTTTCTCATTTTCATCTTGTTCCTTCTATTTTTCTGATAGCATCTGCACTTTTCTGTAGAGTTTGCCCTTTGGCTGAATTCTGTGTGATGGTGAAGTAACTAAGGGCAAAGTGTTCTCTAGATTATCTGAACTAAAAGTTGGTAAAATAAAATATGTGCTGGCAACATCTTTTCTGTTGGTAAAAGGTAGTTTAAAATGTGTTGTTGAGAAAAATCAAAGAAACTTCACTGATAGTCCTTTATGAATGAGTTGCTTTAATAAACCCCAACCCTCCTGATAAAACACAACCAAACAACAACAACAAACACCCCAAACAAAAAAAAAATCCACGGCCTTTTAAAATATTTTATATTTTCCCCTCAACTATGGTAATAAAAAAATTAAAAAAAAAAAAGAAAAAAAGGCAACTTAGAGGAACATTTCACATAGATCATAGAATATCATGGCAATTGTTTGGACAACATGGAATAAAAGGCCAGTAAATCATTCTGTCTTCCCAAAAGACTCTCCAAGTACATTCTATATGCCTAATTTCATAGTTTGTAGGCATATACACTGATGTTCCAACAGACTGTCAGCTGATCTCAGCAATAGTGACTTTTCAGGATTGGGATTTCCAGCTCCTTTGATTTCAACTTCGCTATTGTAGCGTTGTCAATGAACTTTTTTTGTGGCACTTGTCTTTTTCTCTTTATAGCTATTAGATTTTGCCATTTAATGCCAGCAGGAATTTAAGATTATTGTTAAAAAGCTTCTATATTATACTATGTGCTGCTATGCTGCGTAGTCAACATCTGCACAGTAGTCAGATTTGTATTTCTATGAATCATTAAAAAGCTCCAGACTTAATATTTTTCTCCCAGCTGGTTCAATGAGTTGCTGTAGTATGACTGTCACTTGAATCCCTACATAGAGACTGCTGGGTAAAGCATTTGTCTCTTCAGAACAACTTTTTCCATTAAGTTCATGTATTCATAATTTATGAAGTAATAAATTTTTGTTAGAATAATAATTCTGCTGTTTTCCAGTGTCCATGTCATCCTGCCCTCTCACTAGACATAGTCACAAAAAATGTTATTATCAAAGATAAAGAAACTACAAAGGGATTGCGACCACAATAGGGATTAATAAGATGTAAACTGAGGTGTTTGGAGAGCTCTTAGTGGTGACTTCTGAACAGTGAAATAGAAGTGCATGTGACAAGTAAGGTAGTTCCTGGTAGCACATGAATTGCATGTTGATATTCAGTGCACTGCCAGTCTCAGGGAGGGGGCAGCACATACCAAAGGGTGTGGGAGCCTGTAGCCACAGCAGCCCGTGGATGTGCCCTGGCCACACTCCCTGGGCTAGGGAGACCAAAAGGTGTCCCAGGATGCCAGGGACCAGGATGCCTTGTTCTGCTCCCCTTTCCCTAGCCCTGCCTGTGTACCACCCCTGTGCCCTCAGACTATTGGTCCCTGATGTTTTCTCCCCACCCCTACTGACCCCATATAAAAAACCTGAACACTTCCTCTTTCACTCTCTTGCTCATCCTCTGTTCATCCTGTCCTCATCTGCCTCCTTGGACTCGCACTACACACGTGGCTGGAATAAACCCCTCCTGGAGACTAATCCTGACTCTGTGCCATCGACTTACTGAGGAGACTGTCCGGGGTGTCTGAATGTGTGTGTGTGTGTGGGTGTGTGTGTGTGTGTGTGTGTG
>VZRR01010724.1:285357-346040 GCA_013398015.1 Oreocharis arfaki | reverse complement strand
ATTCTATCTTCCCCAACAGACCTGAATAATGCTAAACTCTCTCATTTATCAGATGTACAGCTGCTGTCATCTAGTTTTTAAATACTAGGTGGTACAACTGTCATACATACACAGTGTGCCCTCTTCCCCACTCAGATTCAGTTCAGTTTATCTCTCAGATAAATATGAACATCATAGCCTCTAAAAAACCAGGTTCTTACAAATGTTAATAATTCTTATAACCTTATCTTATCCAAAATATCCGTTTGTACAGGTTTGTGCATTAATCATGCTTAAATCTAGGAAGACTTCTTTATACTGGCCAAAACCTCACTGGCTCAGATTCTTTAATTTAATAATAAGATACTTCTTTCTCCTTAAAATAGCTATTAATTAGTCAGAAACAGAGGCAGTTGTTTTACACCTTCAAAAATGTGTTTGCTTTTTTGTTTAACAAGATACTGGATTCATATTTTCAACAAATACACTGAGTATTTCAGTACTTCAGATTATGGAGTCACTTCCCAGACTACTTGATCGATTCAGTGCTGTACAGTGCCCAACAAAAAATATTTTAATCACTACTACAACAAGATCACTCAGATAAATCTCAATGGTTCTATAAGATCCACTTGCCACTGTGTAAGAACTGGAGAATGCCATACACCACGGAGTCAACAGGACCAATTTATGCAGCACTTTTAATTTAAAAGTTTTATTAGGCATTTATATGCTACCTGAAAGACATACTACCTACCTAAGGGGAAAAAAAGCTCCTTTGTACTGCTGCTCTTCTCCCTGCTCATTGTGTAATCCATGCCATACTTCTACCAAAACAGTATTTAGCGAAACAAAACACAGACAGTTTAATGAACTACACTCAGTTAAACAGGACACTTAAATTCCATCCCAATTCATATTCTGACACATTCCCAGGGCCAGTTGTATGATAAGATACTCTTTATCCCTGAGCTCTGTGGCGTAAATGTGGGCAGGAACTTCCAGTAAGCCAGGTTTTCAAACAAAATTTGTTGCCAAAGTTTCCACAGTATACCATATACGTGTACACCATATATACCATATATATCTGGTATATATATCTATACATATATAAACACATTTTTTCAGCCTGAGAACATGCATCCTCCTCTATATCTGTCTCAGTCTTAGAAATATATTGACCTAATAAGGTTTTATATTTTGTTGCTTCCTTAAATTTCAGCATAACTTAGTTACTTCTCTTTCCTGTCTATTTTTCTTCTTTTTTTTATTATTATGCATTATTAACTTATGACTAGAAACCTAAAAACACAGATAATCACACATAATTGCGTTAAAGGCAGGTTCAACACTGAAAAAGTGCTCTTCAACTTTTCCCAAACTTTTCACTTTACTTGAAAAAGTAGAGATTAAATAACGAGTAAGCTCATTTGTTATTTGGACTTTGTTATTCTCTTCAGTCTCCTTAATGTACAAGAAGAAATATTGTCTCCATATAAGTTCACAAATCTCCGTGCTGGTTCTCTACTAAGCAAGACTTGGATCTAGTATAAATTCTTTATTAAACAGAAATCCATGTAGTTCTTCAAAGATAAATTGATTCACATTATAAAGATAAAAATTGTTTAAAAGAATTGTTCTCTTGTGCTGCACTTTTTATAAAGCTATTATTTAAGAGGAAAATAAGTACATGTTATAACTGGAAAACTTTGTTGTATATCCGTACCATGTCTTCCAGCTGAATAATGAAGGTTACTAGCTGTATACTATCTGCCCCTCAAAAAAATACAATTAATGTTCTTCCCATTGTGTCACAGTCTAAAATAATATTTTTTCTTTTTATTTTGTCCAAAAGTTTTTCCATTCTATCAAATTTTTGTCTCAAAAACCATGAAACCCCAAACCCTATGAGTTTAATCATACATTATTGTCTTTCAATTTCAGTGAAAGTAGCAGCAAATATTATTGGCAACTGTGTTAATTTGAATGAGTTATGGCAAGGCTTAGTTCACCAGTGTTCTGAGACTGCAGTAGATACACCAATATTCCAGATTTGCTGCTTCTTAATGCTGATGAAAGTTTATTGAACTAAGACTTTGGTATCAAAAGCATGTTCTCTGCTGGTGGCACTTTATTTTCCTAGAAAATCTGTGTGCCACTACTATGGTACATGTGCATGGGGGAACGATTTGGGTGTAAGTCAACTGAAAGGTCCTTGGGAGTCTTTAGATTCACAGCTTCCCTACATAGCTTTGGGAAGCTTGGCCTCCCCCTTAGATCTTTCAGTGCTCATTTGCCCAAATACCTCTCAGGACTTCCACTGATGGATGAGTGGAATGCTTTCTGTGACCCAAAAGCAATTCTGAACAAGGTTATAATACCAAAAAGTACCATTTAGAAATTTAGTGAAATTTCACCTTTTAGAATGAAAATATTTGCATTACTGAAGTTACACTGTTGTAATAAAGTACTTCCAGGGTTCTGTAAATATATGACTCACTGCTCTGTAACATTTCAGTAAGAAAATGAACTGCTTGCAGCAGCTACAGAGGTACCTATGAGGGTACTTGAAGCTTCTCAACAAATCTCATAGTCTAAGTATAATTAGGAAGATTATCACTAAGGATGTATGATTATTGTGCAGTCCTATAGGGCCTGGTAAACTTTCAAGATTATTTAAGACTTTTATTGATGATCTGGAAAGCAAAATGAAAAACGAAGTGGTAATGATAAATCTTTTACTGCCACAGGAACTGGAGAACTACTAAATAACAAAGAGAAGCGACAAACTAAGAAAATCTCATCTGGCAAGTGAGGCAATTGAGTGAATTTTAAAACACATACTATAATAAAATAGAGACAAAAGTAAATTTGCAAGTATAAATATTGCATTACATACGTATTAAAAGACAAAATATTCTGTTCTGTAAATTAATTGTGGGTGTCCTGGGTAGCCAGCAGAATATGAATTACCAAGAGCAATGTTCTAGCCAAAGATTTTAATGGGATATCTTTGGGGACAGAAATAGGAATACTAAGTCAGATTAGGGGTATTATATTACTCCTAAATCCCATTCTCATTGCCTTTGTTCAGAAAGGATGGCACAGAATTGAATTCTATTACAGTGATTAGAATGGAACCAAAAAATGCTTTTGTTTTAATCAAGAAGCTCATCCTTTAGTGCACTCAAAAAAACCCCTTGATCTCAAGAATTTATTTAACCAACCTTACAAACCTTGTAAACCCCTATATGGCAAACACAGATTTAACAGATTCAGCAGGCAAAAGTATATGAAAAAAACAATTTTTTAATTTAAAAATTCGAAGCGAATTTAAAAAATCTATGCTACCAAAATCATACATTTAAAAAATATTCAGGTTGGTCTGTATAAAAATAATTTTTCAATCATAAACAATAGTTATCAACAGTTGTGGTAAGGGGGTTTTTTGGTTTTTCTTTTTTTTTTTTTTTTTTTCTGGATCAAACGGGTTTTTGTCTTAAAGCATGAATTAATTCAGAGGTTCAAGGACATGCTATGTATGAGCTTAAAGTAAAAAACCAAAATGGTCCCTTCTGCCTCTCAAAATTTTATTAATTCATATTAGTAAATCTGAAATGGCAAGACTGTACTCTATTTTGGTTTTTTTGCGCTTGCAGGAAGTTGCAAGTGATTTAATCTCTGTTGTTTAACTCGGCAGGAACAGCAGACAGCTATTCACTCACTCCCCCTCAGTGGGATGAGGGAGAGAATCAGAAAAGTGGTAAAACTCATGGGTTGGGATGAAACCACTGCAGTAGGACATAAAAGGAATGGCAAACAATAATAGTAATGCTGATAAAAGAATGTACAAAACAAGCAATGCACAATGCAATTTCTCACGATGACCTGAGCAATGGGACACCAGCCTCTGGCCAGCTCTCCCTAGTTTATGTGCTGAGTGTGATTTTGTATGGCATGGGATATCTCTTGGGTCAGTTGGGGTCAGCTGTCCCATCCGTGTCCCCTCCCATCTTCTTGCACACCTCCAGCCTGCTTGCTGGCAGGGCAGTAAGAGAAGATGAAAAGTCTTTGACAGAGTAAGAACTGCTCAACAACAATTAAAATGTTACTGTGTTATTAACATCATTCTTGCCCTAAATCCAAAACACAGCATAATACCAGCTATTAGGAGGAAAATTAACCCCATCTCTGCTGAAACAAGCACAATGTCCAATGAATGATGAACACTGAAAGGCAACAAAATTTATGTTTATATTATTGAAACTGATGTGACACAAAAATCTAGTATCCTATCTACGAATTCTACATCATATACCTTCATGGGAAACATGGATTTTCTATAAATTTTACTGTATTGTATTTCCATAAAAATATCTTGATGCTCTATTGCAGTTGAGTGTGAACTAAGCTCAGTCACAGTATTTCCTCTCTTTCATTTATGTACACATCATAAGTACTTCTGGAGGGAGTCTCAAAGGAGCCCAACAGTGAATCCAATTTAGCTAATCAAGTAAAATACAGAAGAATTATTTCTAGAAGTATTACTACCTTGAACTCTTCAAAATGAGAGGAATAAACTGTTATTTTTTTTCTCTCTGCTTAGCATTACATACACAAATACTTAGAAATACAGCATTTCCTTTGGTGATCTCTTAAAAAAACCTACTCTTACATCTGTAGGCCAGAATCTCCTGCAGAGTTTCATTTCCTTAACAAAAATGTGCATTCCAAATTAGAAGTCCAGTTTATTTGGATCACTAGCATGGCAACTCGTAGTCCCTCATGATAATGTGCTGTGGAGATTTTTTGGAAAAAAAAAAGCTTTAAAAGCTGTAGCTTTGTGTGAAGTACACCAGCTTCTTTTTTAAATGTTATTTTTAAAAAGAGAATGAGATTTCTAATCAGCTATAGCCTCCATATCCTTGAGGTGATACACAAAGTACAAGCAATACAAACAGTGCTATGTCAAACCCACTGTTTTCTGCCTAGATCCAGGGCTACAACACTGTGTTTCAAGTTTGAAATCCCATTCTTCTCCATGAAATCACCAGTAGCCTGAAATTCTGATGGAAGTAACACAATATTTCTCTCCAATCTAAGCTAACTCAGCGGAACAAAGAAAGAAATAGACATTCATTCTGCTTGCTGAACTGAGCTGCAAAAATTAGAAAGGTGGCTGAGTGCCAGAACTTCACAACACAGCTCTAACCTACCCTGTGTGCTTTCTTGATATACCTGTACTATCTTGGGATCAAATCAGTTGCTGTCTGAATAGTGGAAATAAGAATCACCCCTGGTTATTATTATACTACTACTTCAAAATCCAGACATTTCTTCTCAGTAGTTATTTATGCAGCATTCAAAACCGCTTAGTAAGAGAACAAAATTTTCAAAGAAATCTAATTGCTGATTTAGGTAGCAATGACTAGCAATTTTCATTGAAGGTACAGTTCCACACAGTGAGACTATGGGTTCAAGCACAAGCACACACTGTACATTTTGTTCCATCCTTAGCATGCTTCCTGGCCATCATGGAGTTGAACTGACCTAACTAGCACTCTTCACAAAAATGCTTGACCCCAATTTGAGCCTTAGCATAGTCTACAGAGTGCTCTGAGTAGGCAGCCTGTATATGGTTATTCTGCTGTAGGAAGTAGGGCAGTTACAGTCCCTGAACATTTTTATTTAATACAACAGATGCAGTTTTTTGGGATGTCTACTGTGCTGAATAAAAGAGAATTGGGCAATAAGGTACAGTGATAGACACTGAATTTCTCAGTCTTCGTAACTTACATCTGTTCGCCAACCAGTTCTTCCTAAGATAAATCACTTATTAAGAGGGTATTTTGAGCACTGGGAAAGTAGAGCAGTATGTTCACACCATTGATCCTCCTTTTGCTTAGCAATATAGATACAGCTCCTTAATGTAATTGTCCATTCACAAATACCCTTTTCCTCATTTGTTACATATAGAAATCTTGCTTTGTATTTGGGAGTGCATGTTACAGCTAAACCCACAAACTCAAGTGCTCACTTGAGTTCTGTCATGAGCGATTAATTTTCTTTCCAGTTGTTACTTGTTCAGAGTGAATATAGGAGCAAAAGCTTGGCTCTTATCCCTTGGTGAAACTCCTGCTGCCACAGTTATTCACACTATTAACTTGATTAGTTTAAAAAATATTTAGGTATTTCCATCTGTAAAAATGCATGTCTTGCTAACACTTCACTGTAGGTTTAAATCATCCTCAGAAAATTAAGTAAATGAGCTAGGCCTACACCTCAGTGTAGATGCCAAAACATTAACATGTTTCTCTGTAAGTAAGGTGTCTAAGGTCCTCAGTAGTAATTTGCATGTTAGAATTTTAATTCATTTTTGTGGACACAGTTGTCTAGTGCTTTTTGATACGACCTGATGTCGTGATGATCTTTGTCTTTTCTTTTATACCTCTTTTATATACCCTTTTATATAGCTTTTATGTATCCTCAGTGCTTTTTGCCCACATAGTTATAATTCCTTAAGTCTGATAACTTAGCTTAGACTCAATATTCCATTAAGCCAGGAGACCAAACATCCTGGAAGGCCTGCTGTTGGAGGCCGGAAAGCCCTACGCTGTCCTGAGAAACCAAGGTCTTCCCTAGAACACATCCTGTAAACTAAGATAGGCCCATCCAGGGGGGGAATCCTCGGGATGGGGGTTTCATTTGAGCCTCTCATTGGGGAATCTTTGATAGATATGCTAATTTGCAAGGCCTATAAATTGTATCCACAATCTATTGAGTGTCTGCATTTCAGGGTGCATTTCAGTGCATTCCACCTGGACGAACTGGTGTACCTAAGGATCCTTAAATAAATACCAAGGCAAAAACCTTTTTTCCCCTTAACCCCTTAGCTCTTAATTTTAAGACCAGGGAAAGGCAACAACCTGGAGGATCTGGGGCACTACACAGTGGGAGAGGAGTGATTGAGAATTTGCAGAAGACCTTCTCGAGCAACAGCTGGAGGCCAAGGAAAACCGAGCAGCTGGAATGGTTCCAGGCATCTGAGCACATGCAATTGAACCATAATCCTAGTCAAAGCTGGGAGTTATTCAGCTGAGCAAAGGCTGGAGTCAAAACTGAGATTTATAGAAAAGAAATAATGACAGAAGAAATTTTTCCAAGTAAATTCTTAATTCTTTTAGCCAGGCAGTGAATTTTTGGTTGTTTGGTAACAACACAGCTCTTAGCACAACTACACCAACTGGATAAAAGCACAGTGGAATCTCAACCATTATCTGGATGCTATAGATATAAAATTCACTGTTTCTCTGTATGTTCCCTCTTTATATAAATATACTACTAGCAAGAAAAGATCAAATTATTTCTAGAGTAAAAATGCTGATTACAACTGAAGAATTTAATTTTCTCAAAGAAAGCTTCAAACCAAACATTTTCAGTATTAACAACTAGAGCTTGGAAAATCATATGGAGAATTAATCATAATTAAAGCCAGTTTCAATAATCTCATGATTATCATTACACGGGACAGTTTTTCAAATAAAATATGAAACCAAAACATACCAAAGAAGCTGTGAAATGGAAGAGAATTCACCAACCTGCAAGATTCATATATAGGGACATAAGTGCACGATCATTAACTCATTATCAGGCACTGATTTCTCCTGATAATAACATCAATCTGTTATGAGTCTGGCTGTTAGTTAAAAATAAAAATCATGACATTAGCAAAACAATAAATGTTCAATTTTATTTTTTAAGAATAAAATTTATTCCATGCTTTAACGTGTTTATATTAAATTGCTACTGAAAAATAAGATAGGAAAGGGTTCTATAGCAGATGATCTATACTACACCAGTTGTTGATCTGTGTATTTCCAGTCTGTGTCAATTCTGAGCTTAGGTTTACAAAAGTAGAACTTCTTTTTACTTCTTTGACACGGTTTTTTACTTTAGAGTTAATAATCTGTAAACCCTAGTTTCCTCTCATTATCAGTAGAAACAGAAATCTAAAGTTACAGCTGAAGTGAATTAAACATTATGATAGATAATGAAAATCAAAGACAGGCTATTTCAGGTTTTGATTTCTTCTTACACTTCACAGATCTGCAAGTGAAAGGGCATAATATTAAGCCATTTAGAAGCAGGACCTTCTGCAACACTTTTCACTTTATAAGAATATGCTACTTGACATTTCTTGCAGAGGGCCATTCAGGAGACATTACAGAAAAAGCTGCACTGCAATAACCTGTGATGCCCTCATGAGCAAAATTGTGGCCGTATTGTTAGAGGTACATTTCTATTGCTACCCTATTGTGAGTGGATAAATTGGTGATTTATCCAGAGAACTGATTTCAGAGAATGGAATTTAGTAGACTGTCAGTGGAGGTGACCCACCAGCAGTGCTGACTGACACACTGCTTTCCCTTATCCACCAGCAGCATGATAAAGCTGCTTTCATCTTTTACTTGGTGACATTTCTAGCCTTCACACCAGTGAACTCGAGTGACTGAGAAGAAGCAACAGCTGCTGTGTAAAATTCATGAAGACTAAGCTGACAGCAAGGCCAATATTGCGTAACTTCATAAAACTGGTACACTCCTAAAAACATTTGAAAGCAAGTTAAATACAAAAATAAAATAGAAGTAAGCCTTTACTTTTGCATTAGCCATTGCTGTGTAGATAATGCAAGTGAAAAATGTCCCACATGCTTAAAAAATTGAAATATAAAAAATGCATTTCCGTCTTCAGCAGCTGCACATGTACTTTTTCTTTAAATCACAGCATTTTAATTTGATCTAGAATATGATGTGACAGTAGACACCTATAAAACTTAACACATAACTCAATTACTATGAAACAAAATCCTTCAGTATTCATTTATCTCATAATGGACCATAGCAATGTTGTCTATATAACAGTTTTTGTTGGGACAGATTCTCTGCCAAAAATATGGTCATGTCCCATGTCCCCTCCCCCCTCACCCTGCAATCCAAAAGATATGTAGAATCTTAATATAACTAATAACCAGGAGTCTCCTTATATTAGTGAGACCAAATATCAATTACAAAGGCATACCTCCGGTCCTTATATGGGATTTTGTTTGTCCCCATCCTATAGTAAGAGATTGCCACAAAGCATACCACAGCAAATCATATATCCAGAATCTTCTGCATTATTTGCCAAGTTTTTCTTAAGGTCCAATATATACTCTTTTCATTTTCAGAATATATCCTTCAGACAGAATGCCAGTATAAACTCTGGCATATCATTTATGCTGCACTTAAGCCTTACACTGAAAGTTTTCCCGTCTCTGAGGTTGTGTGCCAGCACTGTCCAGAAGGGAAGTGAATTCTCAGTAAGGTTAAAACAAGGCTTTCCTGCCACACAATTTGCCCTTTTTCTTCATTCTTGAGTTGTCATTTATTTTCATGATTTCTGTATAACTATATTTCTCTGGTAATATTCGTGTAGTAAGGCTGCTTTGCATAAATTGAGACTTATCATATATGAATGGCTGTATTTTTAAATCCTCTTTGCCTCCAAACTATTCTTAAAATAGTTCCCATTGCCTAGTCTTGTCAAAATGCATCATGCCTGTTTTTCAAAATCTTCAAGAGAATTAAGGTATCCTTGAAATATGAAAGTGGTGGAGGAGGGGACACGTACATTACTTGAGAACAGGTTTCTTGGTGAATAAAGAAATGGACCATTTACAATCAGAGTCTTCTCAGAAAGATTTGATAGAACAATTCTTTAGATCCCATTGGGTCTTTGTATGTGTGATAAGATTATAACTTTTCTCAGAAAAGCTAGCTTGAAGTTCAAGTAGCTGCCTATGCTATTTCTCTGCAGCATTACTTATTCAGATGCAATCAAATACCATGGAGAATATTATAAAATAGAGGAAGCCTTTTTTGAAATTCCTGAGAAAGCCTGGCTCATGCATTTTGCAGCTGTAATATGTGCGCAATAGTCTAATTATAGTAATCCTAATCTATGCAGACTATGTTATTAAACGTGACATATATTTTAATTGTTGACAGATGGCTTTGAACCATGTATAAATATTTATAAAGTCACATGTATTCCTCTGGCTAGCATACACAAAAGTTCCAGGTATATTAGTCTGTCTTTTCTGAATCCTTTCTTATGCACATGCAAACTCAGGATTTCCATTTTAATAACTATTTTATTGTTTAGGTTATCTGAAGACATAAAAGGAACATTTTCTTTTTAAAGTGAAATGAATATTGCATAGATTACAGACAGTTTTGATTATTGTGGAAATCAGAGTACTTCTTCATCAGTACATTGTGTTGTGTTAGCCCATGTGCTCACATTTATTAAATATTGCCATTGTGCTGCTTATTCATAATCACCCATCTTCTCTCATCACTACAGGGAACATATCAATAGAAACTTTAAAATCTCCAAGAACACTGCATAAAAACAGGATCAATCCTGCAACACCATTCATTAACATATGAATCTTATGTAGAACTCAGAAATCCTTCTTTAAATCCCATGTAGTGAAAAAAGTTGGTTATTAACAAAACGCCCAAAACAAGAAGAAAATAGGCAACATTTACAAGGACCACCATATAGGAAATACATTATCTGAGCTTTTCATTGATGTCCAAGGGTAGGCTTAAACTAATGAATAAGGCAAAGACTGAGGGATCACACAAGTCAGAAAAACTGCTTACACATCTTTTCAGCTGTTATGGTGGGAGTCACTTCACGTAGCTTTAGAAATTTAACTTAGGCATCTGTCTGTGCAGAAAGACAGGCAAGTCCAGTGGGTAATTCATCTCAGCCTAAAGTTATCTGTAAGGTGTTTACTGAAGTCTAAAGTCAGGTTCTTTGCTGATATGTGGTTTTGCAAAAAATCCCAACCCACCAACCAACCACACAAAAGCCCCACAACCAAACCAACAAAAAAATACCTGTGCAGGTTTACTTTTTTTTTTTCCACTGTAGGACATTTCTAGCCAAATGAAACATCTGCAGGCTATTTAAGTGGTACCAGTTACCTTTTAGAGTTACTAGATCTTTTCAAGTCAATGGAAAGAAACAAGCATCTTCAAAAGTCTGACCTCATCCTAAAATAAATCATGCAAGGATGCATGGACATATGCATTACTGGTTTTGGAAGAGCATTATATGGTGCTATATATTCCAAAGAAGGTTAATTTTTTTCTACCTGGATTCTTGCACTAAAAGCTCATTCTGGCACAAACTACTCTCCTGCAGAAAATGGAGGGAGGAGGCAGCCATTTAAAACAACAAAGTGAAAATTAGAAACCTTAGCATTTAATTTCAAAAACTGTAGCCATGAAGTGATAGGGTACTAAGTCCTTTCAAGAGGGTGTGATAATTTCTTCCTTGAAAGTCTAGTGAAGGGATAAATCAGCAAGGAAGGAAAGAAATTAAATGTCAGGCATTTGATGTCAGTCCTCCAACTGTCTCAAAAGTAGAGAAAAATATCTTAAAAGTTTTGAGAGTAAATTATAAAGCTATTTGTTATATTCATTTTCCTTACAATTAATAAAAAATTTTATGGCAAGTTTTATGCATTTTTTTAGCACAGTGACAGTAAGCTTTCAATTCTTTTCATTGTATCAGAAATATTTCACACAAAGTATACCAACAACCAAACATCAGAAATAGATGAGTCAGCATTCTAAGGCTTTTATGAAATATAAAAACATCTTGAATTCCTTTGAGATGAGCCATATTTACTGTATTTTATTTTCTCTCATACAGAGCATCTAAGTGAGAGAATACTGAAAACTCCTATTCGGTGCAGTTATACATTTTTCATTTTATAAGAAGTATTAAAAACTTTCATACAAATTTTTTTAAAAAATCATTTTTAAAGCCAAGCATAAATATCATATACTCTTTGTAAGGCCCTTGGAGTGTTTTTCAATTTTTCATAATCCAATTACATATGTGCATGTCCTAACTTCTCTGGAGATAATACATGACAGATGGAGTCTGAATTTTGTTTCAAATGCTAGTAAAATTTATATATTGAACTTAACCCGATACAGATTTCGTTATTGCCATGTGTTCATTTCTGCGTGGTTTTGTAATGTAAATTTATGTAGAAATGGGAATCATTAAGAGATCAAGTGTTAATGTCAAAAAAATATAGAATGAGGCTTTGATAAAATATGAGACAAAATACATAAAAATTTTAAGTCTGAGGTTTATTTTCTAGAGTTCAGTGTTCCCATTTCTCTTTATATCTTTCAAAAATTGAATGTGTAATAAATTACAATCCTAGAAGTTCCTGAAGTCAAGACTTTTACATACAATCAACTGGATACGCATAGTATAAATGTTAGTAAAATACAGTTGTGTTTGTAATAACAGAGCTTCAATCCATCACATACAATAAAATTTGATTTTTTGTTTTACTGTAGTGTTCTTTTGCATGCAGGGCTGGGCTTTACTGCTTTATAAATTGCAAAGAAAGCAAAGCAGTTCTAATGTGAGCTGGTACACTACAGTGCAATACTGAGGGCTGCCAGCTGGAAGAAAAATTACCCCCCAAATCATAGAATCATAGAATGGTTTAAGCTGGAAGGGACCTTACAGATCAGTTAGTTCCAATCCTCCTGCCATGGGCACGGACACCTTTCACCAGAGGAGGTTGCTCAGAACCCTCTCCGACCTGGACTTGAACATTTCCACAGACGGGACATCCACCCCAAGAGGCAAATGTCCCCAAGAGGCAAAGATTATTCTTACAAGCACAGCCTTACAAAAGATGGCTCAGAAATCAAGCCATATTTATATGCCTCACCCTATCTTAAAACTCCATCAACAGAAGTACAGATATCACTTATTTCCTTTCATATAATAACTTATTTTTGAAGGTTTTCATACAAAAAGTGAGATACTCAGGCTGAAACCCACACCCTGTCCACAGTGAATCACAGCCATATTTTCTTCTATTATCCAAACTTTTCTACTGTAGTCTAATTTCATTAAGACATGTTCTCAAGATCTTATTACAAAAAATGTGTCAATGAAGAACGAATTCTTAATATTTTCTGGACCCAAAGTGCTAAAGAGAAATCAGAGATTTGTAACCTCTTAGTTAAAGACTTGAAAGTTACACTAACTAAAGAATAAAGTTCTCCCTCGTCAAAGATCCTGTAGTTTTGATGTAGAGCCACTCTCTCTGGAATAAGCTGAAGTGGGATTTCTCAACTTGTACTTTAATCATCAAACTATTATTTGAAGAAAAAGAAGGAAAAAAGCAGTAGCTTCTTCTCTTAGATCAATGTTTAAAGACTGTACTGTTTAGAATAAGTGATTAAATTATCATCTCCGCCACTTTGAAGGAACACACAGACAAAATGGCTGGAAGGAAAACAAAACAAGCCAGGCAGATATGATCCCCTGTCCCAACCATCCCATAACAGCTTCAGCTGATGGGCTGTGGGTTACCTGTCTTCCAGACTCTATGGGGAAGGATCTCCATGGATCACTTCTTATACTGAAGGAGTTGTTTCCTAGGAAATGTGAGACATTTCTAGGATTCAGGGGAAGAGCATTTTGAGATTGTACAAAGCTTAATATGAGATGCTTAGAGGCAGAACTAAAGGTAGGGAAAGGTAGAGATCAAGGGGTTCCAAGGAGGAACAAGCATGGGAAAATAAAGGGGCAAAGAGATTTGAAAAGGGCCAGTCAATTTTAAATAGGGTCTCATCTGTACACTTAACTGGCTGTGCTCTAGATATGATCTGCACAGCCTGCCCTGTGTTCCATTTCAGTCCATATCTGAGTGTTATTTGTGGTGAGACCCTACATTTTGTGTGTGTAACAGTCTGAGTGTCAGCTGCTCATGTGGGGACCATAAGTCACACTGGTCCCTCTCTCTGTGATGAAAGCAACAGGAAGCACTGGATTGCACTGCTATTCTGGGGATCCATTTGTCATATGTTAGTGTGTAATTGCTGGGTTGGACAAAGTGTAGTCAGGAAAGAGGCCTGGGAACCAAGTAGTAAAGCAAACATAGGTCTGGGCTGGATACCAGAGAGGTCAGAGGGTCTATGAGGCGGCCAGTGGAGGGGCCAGGAGGCCATTTGCACATTCATGTCAGCGTGTGAGGCCACCAGAGACCAGAGGATCCAAGACTGATGGGCAGATGAGGAGTGCCTAGGGGTAGCTACTGAAAGGATCCCTGGTCTGTGTCTCTGGAGAAATGGATGGGCAAAGGGCATCTATCCTAGAAGAAGGAGTCAGGCTGTAAGGCTGGGGGTGCGATAGAATGCTCAAGTGCCAGCAACTGGGGACATCAAAGCTCAGTTAGTGGACAAACTGGGTGTCCAAAGGCCAGTTACTGAAGGGATACTGTGTACATGTGTGTATATATATATACACACACTACATATATATATATAAAAGACATATATATACCTGTATATATATATATATAAAGTGCATATATATATATGAAAATACATACATATATATGTATTTTCCATCAGCTGGTTTTCATCCTGACCAGTCAGATAAGTGAACAGAATCAGGCAGTCAGTGCAGTCTGTGTCTATGTGAGCACTGTGTTTTCCATCTGTGTTGATATGTCACGTAGAGCCCCGGTGTGTGTTTATACACATTTGCATATTGGGAATACATGCTAAGCCTTGGTGCTGAGTGAACCTGGAGACACGATGCTGCAGCAGACTTGACAAGCCCTAACATAAGGCATTTGCATTAATGTTTTCTTTAGGACACCTCACTCTATGTCCATGTGTGTTCATCAATCTTTGAGAAGGATTGCTAAAATGGGCTTTCCAGGACAGCTGCACAGAGAAACATCTTATTTCTGTATGTGCAATAGCAAAATTTTGTGTTTCCATGAAGTTCTTCAAGGTAAGACAACCTCACACACGCAGAAAGCTTCATTTCAGAAATTTTTGTTTAGATTCTCTCCTTCAGGTTTTTGGGCTTTTTTTTTTTTTTTTTCAGGGTTACAGGAGGTCTATCTAGTGTTTAAGGAAGATGAACAGAATCCTGAAGAATGGCTGTGATCACAGCAGATACCCCTACCTGTTCAGTAGGCTGTGCAAGTTCCACATTCTTTTAGAGCCCTGCGTGTTTTAGTGAATAAAAGATGGCAGTACAAAGTCAATATAAAAAAAAAGACCCTGTGAGCCACATGACCTTTCTCCTCGACCTTCATTCCACAGAGCGATTACTTTCAATGCTTGATCTTGAAATTCAAATTCAGACTTTTTTTCCCCCTTTTGTTTTTTTTTGACAAATGAGCAAATAGTCCAGGCCTCAAGAAAACATGCATATACAAATCTATATTTATGAAAAGTTCATGCAAACTATTAACAACTCTGTTATATATCAAAGTGCATGTTGGCTAGCCCCTGATGTTCTTCAGTATACTACTATTGTTTTAAATTGGTTTTGATGTAAACCATCACTCTTGGTGTAGTATACCATAAATGAATGCTAGAGTTCCAGAAGCTTATTTTCATTGCTTTAGAACACACTCTCACCATTGTCTTCCTACTTCATAAGCCAAATCTAGAATACGATCTTTTTGGTACATATCACTAAATCAACATAAATTTTACTGGGATTACTATCTGGCCAAATAAGATATAGAATTAATAATTTATTTGATATATCATTTTGAGAAGACCCATTACCTAACTAATTAAAATGTAAATGTTGGCAGAGTAGATTACATATGCTACACAGGTCCCAGAGACACGTTTGTGTTCCAGCCTACATTACAGCCTTATTTATCTGAACTTAACCTTCTCATAGTTCTTTTTAACCTGAAAAAATCATAGATTGCATGGGTTGGTAATACAAATTTCCTTATTTTCTTCCCCTCACTTGCAAAAACAGGCACAATACGGAAGAAAGTAGTATCAGTTTTGTCATATTTGACTGCATTTAAACAAAAGGCCTTTACTCTCCAATTTATACTCACAGAAGACTGTGAGGATACACATGGTACAAACACAAAAAAAACACATTCAAATACTCAGCTCCAAGAGAATAATCAGAAATGTGGCAAAGAATGCAGCTTGCAGTAGCTCACCAGATTTTGAGATAAAATTTATTCTCAGTAATAAAACCCATCTGCTTTCACTCTTTTGTTACTTCCATTATTTCATTGAGTCACTGTCTCTTTTACCAGATCACTTTTCTCTGATTCATAGCTTGCAAGTAGCATTAAGTCAGGACTGTCAAAATGAGGGCCAGCTATTACAGCAGATGTATTTCCTATAAAGAGAATTCAGAGCAATATGTAATCCAAGAGAAGACAATTTCACCTATATATTTTGGACACTGAGGCATAATTTTCGGTTATTCAATTATTCTGTTTAGTTATTACAGTTTTCAGTATTTTTTGATAATCAGCATAAACTAAGTAGACATAAAACTATACAACATCCATTTTCAAACACTTAATTACATTGTAAATGCTGATATCAGCAGATTACACAGCATTTTGTTTGGTTGCTTCATTAAATGATTACTAGAGAATGCTCTAAATGCAACCACATTCATCCACCGATACCTTCAGAGTCCACAGTAGATGCAGACTATTGAAGGAAATACACAAATTACATAAATTTTCTGTCAAGCTCACTAGATAGGTAAAAAACCAACCACTTACATTCACAAAGTTGCAGAGTGATGTCTGTAGGAACAACAAAATGTTCCTGGACATGAATGAATTAACAGAAATGGGTCTAGCATATTAGCTCAGAATTGTTAACCATCATCACTATAAAAAAAAAACAAACTGAAGAGAACACTAAGCTAGCAGAAAAAAAAGAAATCTTAACAGCAGCCAAATACATCAAGGGAATAATGCTTTCAACGGAGACAGTACTTCTTCAAGGCCAAATGCTCCAATATCTGAAAGACCATATTTTTAAATTTTATTCAGATATTTCTATGCAGTTATCTAGCTTTAAAGTACCACCAATTTGCTTTGGTAATATCTCTGTAGCAAATTACTATCCTGCTATTCAGATTTTTCTCCCTGTAACACAAAGATTACAAAAATTAGGCCAAACATATCAGTATGGCCCGCTACTGGGACAAAACATATAGAGAACCTCGGCTTAACCCTTGCAAACACTGTGTTTATTCCAGGAGTCTGATTTAACAGCAGAAAAAGAAGCAAAACAGAATAAAAAACAGCTGGCTGCATTCCTGCCAGGCACTTTCACAGTTCATAAACCCCCAAAACACAAATGAAATACATTAACATCAAGCAATTCTTTAGATTTCAACAAAAATCTTTAACTTCACAGCTGAAAAATATAGCATAATCTCATTTTCCCTGAAACCAATTCACACTCAATTGTAAGTCTTTCTGCAAAACAATCAGCATGCTGAGAGATTCAGCAACAACAACAACAAAGTACAGGAGTTATTTGCTTCTTCGAGGAAATCATGGGAAGCTATTAAAGACTGCAGCTTAATTCAGAGCTACTGTATTTTTCTTGGCTTTGAAGGCAGGCCATGTATATAAATTATTACACTTTCACGTGAGACAAGATAAGAAAGTATAGACACTTACAACATGTATAGAATGCTGTGCAAAGTTAGTATCTGAACACTGATACTAAGCACTTTTATTATTTCCCTTTCTAAATATAACAAAAACCTCACCACATACGGACAAAGCTGAACTTTAGCTGTATCACTGATATATTAAGTAGTCTACATACTGAAGACTCATTTTAATGCTGGCACAGATAATAAGCAGAACACTTTCAAAGATGGCCATGGAAACTATGAAATGAATTTTGCTAAAACAAATAAAACCTGAAAATTTTGTATGGCCTAACAAAAAATGCTTTGAGGACTGGGAAATATGTATTATCTTGATGCTTAATTCACTTTTGAGTTTAGGAATTTTCTGCCAAGTCAGGGTCTTGCAAAATTTTACTTGTGCAATTTACTTATGTTCTGAAGACCACACAGATCTGTCCATACTATTTAATAAACAAGTTGTGGCCATTGCTCAGTCCCCAGCATTAGCATCCCTACTTCCCCCAGAATGCTGGAGAATATCCTCTACAATATCCTCTAGCCTGTGTCAGCTGGCAAGGGCCACGACTTCCAAAGAAGATAAAATTATTTAAACTGTAGTTCGTCTAATGTGGGCACTTGAATTCTCCATGCAGCTTCCTAGTGTGGATACAGCCATCCAATCTAGCAGCTTGATACTTCACGTATCAACATGAATCCCATATTATAAAAGCAATAATGACACATAGATGACTGAGACATTCAGTATCTATCACACAGCTGTTGAAACAGAATTAGTCTGTCCAGTTTCCAACCTCAAACTCATTGGAAAGGGGCCATGGTAAATTTGAACAGCAACTCTACTGTAAATGTTGATACTCTTTATTGCAACACTTAGCCTCACTGAGGTTCTATTCCTAAAAAAAATAAAAGCAAAAAGCTGAATACAAAACTTTTCTAAATTAATCAGAAAACTATCTAGTTACAGAGGCTGGTGAATCAAATTCCAAAAGTGTGAAATAGGTGTAGTCAGACAAAGTGGAAGTTTTAAGTGGAAGAGCATAATTGTTTTAAATCTATCCTCTGTAAAAGCACATGAACGATTTCCTATGCAGAACTCAGACTAGAAGTAATTGTCAGAAATAAAAATCAATAATACAAAAATAATCAGAGAGAGACGTACGTTACATTAAAAATACACAACAACCTTCTCAGACAAAATTTGAAAATTGAGTTATGCAAACCTTTTCACACAAAACACAAGGAAATTCCAGAGAGTTCACTTTCAAATAAGTTTTTTTCTCTTTTTAATTCGTTGTTTGGCTCCAGGTAAGCCACAGCACAACTCAGCTTGGAATTCATGATTCATGTTGTTCCCAGTGAAATACTTCCCTATCAGCCATTATTGCCTATAGGTATGAAGCCAAAGAAATCAGCAGAGTAGAATTTTTTTTTTTTTTTTTTTTTTTTAATTATCAGTGAAGCTAATGCCAGGACCTTTAAACCATCTGCTTCATTTAAAGAAAAAGTATGGACAACTGGTGATCTTGCTACTGAAAAAAATTTTTAGAGGAGAAACATATGTCCCAAAGACAATTTCCCCCCTGAGTGCAGAGGGAAAGAGGCAAACAACATATAAGCTCCACATAAGCTTCCAGTGTTCTGCATACTCTGAATTGCATTCCATGACATCAAGGGTTTTTTTTCTACTTGTCTGCTGGTGCTCAAGGGGATACAGGGTACAGAAAAAAAAAAACCACCGTAAGCAACCAAATTGTCTTATGATGTATGAACAGTTCAAAGTGAACACACAAGGATTCATATGAATTCATCTGATCACTCACACACATTCTGGATAAATAACCTGGAAACTGACCAGGCAAAAAAAATTTGGTTTAGTGCAGATAAAAATTTTAAACTTAACCTCCATCCCTCCTACTTTTACTATTTCCTCATTTATCCACACTTTAGGAATATCCAGTTAGAAGGATTGTGTAAGTCCCGAGGCATTAGAAGGCTGTGTGTCAAGGCTGACGGAATTGTTTTCTTGCCCCAATGGGAACTGACCCACTCTGAAGCACTGCAGTATCATATGAGTGTGTAGCTTGCCTTGCCAGCATCTCAGCAGCAATTATTTCCCTTTCTGCCCTACGTTACTGTGACTAAAAAGACAGACCACTTTACCTGAGCTTGTGCTGAAGCCTGTCTTTTCACAGAGCACATGAAAAAGAAAACAGAGAAAGTATCTCCCAACTGATTGAAAAATTATCTGAAAGAAAGATACGTCTATGACCTTGGCAATGCTTATTAGCTGAGGACAAAGAACCAAACCTTCCTGTGAGCTTCATATTGCTTTAAGCAAGCTCTGACTTTAGAGCATAACAATTCTTTCATGGGAGTTTTTTAACTTCTGTGTCCAGAATAGCACAAGGAAGCTGTGCCAGCCCATCAGATATGTGGGGTTTATGCATTAAAAAGCAAATACATGGTACAACTTTTCTGGTTGTGGCATGTGACTGTGTGGTGGTGCCTGGTGGTACAAAGCCTGTCTGAGGTGCTGCTGAAGGTCCAAACTACCTAAACAAAGCCCTCCCTAGAGCGAAGCAATCTTGAATGATGTATTGGAAAAAGATTGGGTTTTACACATGTAAAAAATACCTTCATGAAAATAGCATTTACACATATATTTGCTGTGTTTAACAGTCCTCATGGACAGCACTGATTATAAATCAGTACAATGCAGTACACAGCGGAGTACAAGACTAGGCATGGAGAGGTATCCATGTGAAAGCAAGACAACATGAACAGTTTGTGTAGAGAACATAGCTGTTACCTCTTGTTTAGCAAAACTGACCTGAGATGACCGCACACCCTGTCAGGGTTTACGTATGACATCAAAATTCCCATGTAGTTTCTTGTACTCAGCAGGCATCATATGCAGTGCCTAAGGAAAAACATTCTTCAGAAAGGACTTCTGAAGGAAAATGTAATCAGAATTCCAGTTGCAAATATTCTTGTGAAAACTGCTAAGAAATACTGTACTTTCAAAATTAAATCTCTCAGTACCATGAAAATTAATTGGGATTGTATACTCTTGCCTGTAATACAAAGCTAGAAACACATATCTGTAGAAGTGACAGGTGGGAGGTTCTAATGGGCAACATGCCCATATCAAAAGGGACAGGCAGGAATGTGTCTTCTAAGAATTTTAATACAACCATGGTGAATGCAGGCAGAGTACAACAGAAATAGAGCACAGATTATGACAAGAATCACATTCGCCCTAAATGATATCTTCTAGTGCTACTGTAAGAGCAAGAGTACTCAACTCAATGGACCACAAATCTAAATGGAAAGGATTTTTCTGGTTTTCTTAATCATTTGACACTGAAAAAATAGCCATTTGGGAGCAGTCAAGATAACAGAATATCCTTTACCTAAGATAAATTAATATTGTATTAGTTCGTGGTGAAGAAAAAAAAAAAATAGAAGAAACTCTCAAAGGTAGAGGAACTACTCTGACACAGGGCTAGAATAAACATGATGCTGTATTTTAATGTATTTTTGTATTTTACATCTGTCAGTATAGATAGCCTATTTCTGACTAACATCACATTCTGGTTTTTAGCCCAGGAATACAAACAGTCTTACTATACTGTTTTTCCAAATACATACAGCATCTGATGATATAGATATCATTGAGCATAAGCACCTTACTGAGCTGCAGACACATTAATTATAAGCTCATGGGGACAAAAATACTAAGAAAATACTTGCACAGAAGTGGCTCAGTAGGAACATTTGTATTTGAAATAGTTTTTGAGCATTTGGATTAAGAAGCAAAGCTGAGGCGGGAGTGATGAAGACAGATTAGACCAGACACAGATGTCTTTCAGTAATATGCCTTGAGATGCATAACCACAACATTTGTGAATTTACACAGGAGACTTTAGCTGTTGAGAAAACTGAAAGAAAAGACCAGGTCTTGGAAATTACTTCATTTGAATTTCTTTGCAATTTTCTTCATATTAATTTGTCCACCTTCAGCTTTTAAACTGAAGTTTTTAAAAAAACAATAAATTTTATTTTACAACAGTCACAACTCCATTATTTGGAGAAATGTTTTCAAGAAAACATTATCCATTTGTCTCTTCAGGCACCTACATTACACAAAAAGTCTGAATTAAATACCAGAAGTAATTGGATAAGGGTTACAATTTTTAAACAGAGTTAGATTCACTGGTACTATTCTAAAAAATTTCTGACTAGTCTTAGTAAAAAAAAGAAAGTCATACTTGCACATCATGATTTAACATAATGCAAAAGTTAAGAAGAAATTTCCTGCCCTCCCCTGGACTGGGAGTAATGAAGGTTCATGCACTTCTTTCCGCAAACTTCTGGATGATTCAGGTATTTTGCTGCATGGCCAAGCACACTACAGCTGATCCAATAGAATATATCCTGAGATTTATTATGCCTAAGTATAATGCAATTGTGCTTCAACCAAACTAAAATCTATCAAAACGGGTCAAAATATTAAAATCATGATTTTTGGCATTCTTTGTTTTGCTGTTGGTCACATACAGTAGCTAACAGACCAAAACCCCATTTTGGTATAAAAGTAAAACTTTGCAGCGGAATATGAACTGTGGTAATATCTGTAAGGGATGATCAAAAATCTTTTAAAGGTATAGGATAACCTCTGATGCTGGTTGTAATATTAAAAATGCAGACAGAACGTGCTGCTAGCATTCAGGATGAAGTACTTTTTCAAGTTCAAGTACACCTTCCAAACAAGTCTACACCTGTGTGGTGGTGCCTGACATTCAAGACAGGAAATATGGTTATGTTTTTGTTAAATTATGTCTGGTATTCATAAATGAAAATATTTTCACTAACAAATACCTTCTCAGTAATTTTAGAGTGGTAGCTGTCAAAGGGACTAGAAATATGACTAATGGAAAGAAAAAGAGAAAGACACAAAGAGAGAAAGAAGTGAAAGAAAGAAGGAAAAAAGGAACAAAGGAAAGAAGGAAAGAAAGAGAAAAAAGGAAGGAAAGAAAGGAGAAAGAGAGTAAAAAAAGCCCCACCTGCCTTTTCCCAAAACAACACAAATGAATGGTAATCCAGATTCCACAACCAAGGTTCCATTGCCTTTAATGATGTATAATAGGGTCCTCAGTCATAGAAAGACAGCCACATTTCTGTGTAGCACCAAGAGCCCATTTACACTGAGGAAAGAAATAGCCACCTAAAACTAAAAGTTTTTGTGCATAATAGCTTTTTATGAAAAAGACATATGACCCAATTTCATTTTGACAGAAGCCATGCGGTGAAATGGCCATCTGAGGTAAAATGCTCCCATTAAAATTCATTTGTGCTGTGAGCTTTAATTCTTAATATAGCTTGGGCCATACAGAATTTAGGCACAAATGCAGTTATTAACTCATGCAGAACTTAGCACAAAAGTTCTACTTACAACTCGAGTCCCTCACTTAAAGGAAGAAATTGCCTACCGTGACATTTGCTGTACTTACAACACGACTGAAAGGCAAAATCCTTCCAGGCAGAAAAGGGAACAAGTCCAGAAGAAAACAGTCACTCAGTAGGGTTTTTGAAAGGGTTTGATTTTAAGCAGGCTGCCTACATGCCCTTCAATAGCAAAACACCTTTCTACATGCTTAGCTTCTTGAATATTTCCATCAAAGTCAATGAGACAATTCAAGTACTTGCAGGATAAAATAAGAATTTGAACCCTTTATACCACTGAAAAATCAGCTTGAGCAATGAATAGCCTAAACGTTTTGAACCTTATTCTCGGTAAGTGTAAATTCCTAGTATCCCCTGAGTTTGTTTTAACTCCACAGACTTACAGCCATTGATGATGTAGGGGAATATAAATTGTTTAAATGCAACTTCTTGGAAGAAGTGCAACCGTTTAATCATTATTTTATCTCTAACAAAGTGGAAAGATAATTTAGAAAGTTACAAATAATGCCTTGGTTATGTAGTTATTGGTGATAATATTCCATTCATTTATAAGGTAAATAACCTATTAAAATTTAGCTGATAGATTCTGTAAATTTCATAATACAGAAAGATCAAGAAAAACAGTTAAGCTATTCACAAATAGTCATCTTACAATTGTTATCAAAGACTCAAAAACATTAAAGATATGAAAAATGCTAAAATACGAAAATCAAATAAAAGAGATTTGAAAATTACATTATTTAAGCATTGAAATAAATTGTGTGCAGAACCACCCTAGAGAATACTATCCATTCTGAAGTTATTTCTTTCTCATTTTGTGATTAAATATACAAACTGGCCTCTACTGACATTTTAAAATGCTACTTTTAGAGTCATGTCATGCTTCAAATAATTCCAGTTTGAAATAATTGATTCATGAGCAGTTTATCTGATTTACTTCACTACCAGATGGCACAGAAATGTTCTGTATCATGAGCTGTGCTACTGGATCTGGCTAAAAGACTGGATTACTTTATGCATTGCACCTGTAGCAGCTTTCAGTGATGAGAGCCCTGCAAATCAGCTCACTAAATGCATTTTACATTTATCTTTCAATAATCACTGACTTTTAGACTACAGGAAAAAAAAAAGTCTGGATTTGTGTTAGCAGTTATTGTATAACAAGTTACCTCCTAGGTATCATGAACATACACTTTGAACAGTCTCATTTAGTGTGATCAAACACAGAAATGCAAGCAAAACCCTCACTAATGTTTTCCCCTACAGGATATGTAAACTTTGAAAAGTAAAAGGGATCATGATATGACCAAAAAAAATTAAAAAAAAAAGGACCTGTCTGTCTCAAATTCCATATTTCAGTATTCAAATTCAAAGAATAATTAATCTCGCATCAGTTTTTGGACTATCACAAAGTGCCATATAAAACTCTCTCAAGCAATATCAACTTCCATTGAACACAGTAGTGCTTTGAAACATTAACTGCATCCAAAACTGTGAACATTCAAGCATATGTTTAAGCATAGAGTTAAATTCTTTCTCTTTCCCTGTTTTCATTGCATAATGCTACATAACAATTTATGAGATGAATATAGGAAGCACAGAATCAGGAACTGTAACTTACAGAAAAAGACCACTTTATCCATTCAAAACAATAAAACCACACATGACTGAGCATCTTGCTGGCATCAAGGTAAAGACACTAGACTTATGCCACCAGTGACCTAAGCAGGAAAATGATGCTGCATACACAGAAGACCGCCCCCCCAGGAAAGTTGAAGAACAAACTCATTCGCAAAGTTGCTTTATTAAAAACCCCTGCTGGTATTTGCCAAAACAAAATGGCAGCAGCTTTTAAATTCAAATTCTCTCACACAGAAAACGAAAGAAAACAAATGGACAAAGTGTTTACTCCCAGTGCTGCCACCATGGTTAGGAAAGTATTCTGTTCTTTAGAAATATGGCATTATGTAAAGTGTTAAGTGAGCTGATAGAAGGTATGCAAAAAGTTTTGAGGTAGATCCATTTGTATGAAAATTGAGTTTTGTAATTACCACAAATATTATCTAGATCAGGTGTGGTTTGCATGGTAACTGTTACGGGCTTGGGTTTGTGCGTTTGGGTTTTTAAATTTTTTAATCTGAAAAAAAAAGAAAGCAGCAACTGCAAAGAAAAATATTTTTTGTTGGCTCCTCTCCTACAAGCTGAGGGCAGTGAAGTAAGTAAAAAGCTGAGACCAGGGATGAACATAAAAGATGCAAATATGGCAACATATCACTTGATGCTTCCCAAAAAGGGAAGCAAGTAGCAAGCAGAAGCTGGAGGCAAAGAAAGCAACAGATGGAAGCTAGTCAGAGAGGAATTACCTTGTGAAAATCGTATCAGGCATGAAGAATTGATACTTCACCTGTGAGGTTTGGAAATATCACTCACTCTGTCTCAAATAGTGCAGGCAAATTTCCACTAAGGGGATGCACGCAGTTGTGGAGCAGCTAGAGGTCAATGTAGGGAATGGAGAGACATGGACACACCATCTTGTGATAGCAGTGGCCAGGCAATGCAGAACTGACACATGGGAAGCTGGGCCTGAGACATCTTGTCGGATTCCCTGCTTGGCCATTTGCTGAGGAGGAGCCCTGGGTGGCTCCAGGGACGAAGGCATCTGGTGGTACCATTTTGGACAGATTGCTGAGGAGCTTCTCAGGAGGACAGAGGAAAGCTGAGACACTATCACTCATCCCTACACTACTGATGGAGAGCACACCCTTCTGACATCAGAGAAAAGAGAAGCAAACTCTGTGAAATGGAAGTGTTAAGCATTGGAGAATGCTCTGAGGCATGTCCTCTTCTTGAAACTGCTGGAGCAACAACTAACAAGAATAAGAGTGATAGAAAGCACTGACAAAGTTATGATTGTTGAATGACAGCTACTTAAGAAGGTATTCCAACTAGGTGTTTCAGATGCTTGTTTATTTGCAAAGAGTGTAGACTTTCTACATGACACATATATGCTTGTCTTTAAGAAATGGCATGATGTCCTGTCTCAGCAGTTGAATATTTTAGATCTTTATTTTTTAATCACTTAGAGAATTTTGATCTACTCCGACAAGCAAGCTGAAGAGAACAAACTGTTTTATTCATGTTATCTTATCTCCTCAACACTGCCTGCTGACTTTTAGGCTATATTAAGACTATGTAATGTGGGAACACTTCTGATTTCCTGGACTCAGGCATTAACACTGGCCATACTGCTTCTGTCCTTGAGGATGAAAAGGCATGATATGTGATGCTGACATCATGCTACAGATGAAGGAAAACCTTTTTATAGCATATAAACACAGTCATTGCCTTAATTTTATTCTGCTTTTAGACATAAGACTCTGAATCAACGCAGGTGATACTGCTGCTGTTTGTGCACAATAACAATACATTCAGACTTGATTTCAGTGTAGCACATTTGTGCTTAATTCCTTCCACATGCCAATAATCTAGCAAGGTATATTCAGAAATTACACTGAACATATGTTTACTTCAACAACATACATACTTCTTCCAGATACCTTGCTTGAAACTGCATACATAGTCAATTTCAGTGGAGAATAGTTTCTGTATTCCATTGGCAGACTCCAAATTTAATCTTCCTGATATGTGGATTTATTTCAGGGATCTGCCAACAAACCATACATCAGGATTTTCCTTCCATATATTACAGCTCATTTTAAACCTCAAATAATCCCTGGCATTAAAAGACTGAACTTCTCACAATATGTCTCTGATTCTACTTGTTCCTTGAGGTTCTTCAACACTGTGAAGTATAGGTCAGTAAAAAGGTTCATATGATCATGTTGATCACCATTTAGAAGATCCCAAAGTCTAATTCTTAAGAAATCTAAAATGATCCATTTTCCAGCAGCATAACTTTTTCTGTATCAAACTAAGTAGCTTTTTCTTTCTAAATTATTATTTTACTACCAGTATCTTCAAAGACATGGAGGAGCAGATCTGGTCTGTTAATCCACTTTAAGTATAAAACTGCCTTGTGCAACAGATAGCACTCCTGTGAATTTTAATTGATTTAGTCTGCTGCACTACCAGCAGACTAACACCATTATACAGATACTTTGAGCAATCAATCAGCCAGTGCTCTAAGGGAGCAGAAGCTGAGCTTTGGAACCTTTTCCCAGCAGGATCACAGTTTCTGCACTTCTGAACGAAAGAAGGTTTCTTACTGCTTCCCTTGAACAAAAATTAAAAATAAAAGTAAAATATAGAATACAAAATGAAAATTAAAATCCATTCCAGATGGAGGAGAGGGATGAGAAAAAGCCAGCTGGAGGAGCAGGAAGTGAGGTTCTCTCACCTACCCATTTTTGCTCTGAACAATGTAATCAATCTCTGTATTACCATATCCACTTTACATTTTTGCATTTGACAGATTTTCAGATGGAATCACTGTCACATAAGAGCACTAGATAGAATTACTGTGTCTTTTCTGCTAGCTACTGCATTACATTTATAGTACAATATCTGGTGTTCGTTTTCTTTTTCCTTTTTACATCCTTATTTTAACTTGACCAGTGTCATCCCTAATTACACTCAAGATTTTGCACATACTTGAGGATAGATTTTCATTATTTATTATTAGTTTATCTCTTAAGTGCTCATAATGCACAAGGTAGCTGCACAGTACACTGTATATGGGAATATGCATGTAGGAGTATAATACTCTTTGAAGTCTTTGCTTCATGTTGTGTTCCAAATCTAACTCTCTATGGCATCTTTGCTGCATTATTCTGGATTCAAGACATGAAATAGATAGGGCTACTATTACCACAGTTTTTGAGAAATTCCTCTTATTTCACGAATAACAGTTGAAATAGTTGGGCTTAGAATGGCATTTATAAAGTAACCAGCAGCTTTTACAATCATTTGGCTTATTCTGCTTTGTTAGCAAAACTGAGAACTGCAAGGATTAAATATCAGCATGTCAAAAATTTCAGATGCCAAACCATGAAGCAATCAGAAAACCTATAAAAACAAGGCTTGCTAGATTAAATAATTCTAATGCCTGTTTTCAAGTTTTTCTGTATATCATGAGCCTAGAGTAAACACTACAGTCTTCCAATGTAACACTGGTGTTCACAGCTCTTGGTACTGGGAAGTTCAGAGCATAAGGGCCCCAGATTGGTTCCTTTTCCCACACATAAGGAAACCATAACCTTCGTGCCCTGCACTCTCTAACTGCACTAGGACCCTAAAGAAGCCTGTTTTACTGTCCCCAACGAGGAGTATAACACCATGTCACCACCTTTTCCTACCACCCCTTCAAACTGATACCTTATCCATTTAACTTCCTGCCACATCCTTGTTACTGATAGCTGTAATCATGTCTGGGAAGGTATGTAATCCCACAGCCAGAAGTCAGCACCTCCAGACAGTCAGTTATTACTCCGAAATTGCTGAGTGTCAGAGATTTAGGTTTAAGAACTCCACAGAGGCAATTGTTAATCACTGATATCTCTATTATCTAGGGGATATAGCCTGCAACTAAGGTGAGCTTCTCCATATAGGCAGTGGAATCATATGGATGTGTTTCCTGTAAAAACATTTCAAGGCTTACATGCACTAGGAAGTTTGTCCAGTGGCCGAAGCATTAGCTTTTATAAAAGATTTATTAAGCAATGGTGGCATATGTCTTCGTCATTTCCTATAATTTCATAATCTAATCAGGATACTGTTCCTGAGAATCAGGGCCTGTCCAACCCAGAATACTAAAACTAATCCTTCGCAAGTGTTTTTTCAGGGAAATATAGCTGCATATGTCAATTTTTTCCCAAGGACTGGAGAGCTTGAATTTTTTGTCCTGGAAGAAAAAAAGTGAGATTATGTTGTTTTGTTGGCTATCTGCCAGCAAACCCCTAACAATTTTTAAATCATTTTAAAAGCATTAGTGAATTCCAGACAAATTTGATAGAGGGACTGGAGTCCAGCATTTCTGTACATATTGTTCTTTGGGAATCTATGACTAATAGCAATTTAAAAAAAGAAGAAGGGAAAGCTTAGTTGTGTTAGGCCATGGTTTACTAACCAGCTGGAGAATCAGCAACCTAGTAACACAGATTTTAGGGGAAGGAAGTGGAAGTGTCCAGAGAATATGTCTGCACAATACGCTAGTAACATGCCTATGATAGTACTGGGTTAGAACTGTGGCTATATTATTGATTAAAAGTTCGTCCAGACCAAATAAGAAACAGACAAAATCTCTAGCCAATCTAACGAACTAGTGAAGTTTATTCCTTCCATAACTCTAATTTTGAATTAGAAATTACAAATGTTTCTCTCTTTTGTTTGCTTTAATTTTGCCATTAAATTTAGTGTTTCATAACTGTGAAACATCTAGAAATTGTGAAATGAAAGCAAGAGTATTATTTGAGAATGGGCAGATCTGGTTTTACAAATCCAGATGGATTACAAGGTTTTCTTAAAGAATTTTGTTACTCAAAAAACTGCTAGTGTCTAGCAGGAAGAGAAATAAAAATTATTTTGAGAAGCCACAATTCAAGCTTCTTTTTTTTTTTTTTAATTAGTAATATGCATTGGTACTGAAAAAACCATTTTGTCTTGAATGAAATCCAAAACCACTCCGACTATAAAAGATTCACAGAGCTTTATTAGGCATTGATGCCACCTACTGGAAACCATTAAAGGCAGAAACCCCAAATCTGAGCGGTGCTCAAATACCCAAAAGAAAATGAGTGAATTGCTGCCACATATAATCAATAGACACATAAGCCTGATGTCAGACATATGGGTAAGCTCACTGAAAAAATTAAAATCATGATACTGTGTAGGTTAGTAACTAAGGAGAGTGCTCACAATTGTGCATACCAAAGCAAACAAATCTGTCCATTCTGAACTTTGAACTCTAAGCTAAAACCCAGAAATATTCACCCATGCTTACAGAATTCTGAAGTTTTTAAGAGGGATTTTTGTACAAGGGAAAATCATACAAAATATATGACCATAGGAGATATTTCCCTATAGCTTTTAGGCAAAGACAATTTCTTTGTTGAGAGTTGAAATAGACCTTCCAATCACATTTGAATGCATAACAATGTCTTTCTGTTATAACTTAAAAAATCATGGATCTGCCAGCTGTAAAATGAATTCACCATTTTACATCAAAACCAGAAAAAGGAGGGTTGCTAGCCTATCCTTAAGAAGAAATTAGACCAAAATCCAAATTCCCTTGCATATTATTTATTGATTTAAATGGGAGCTGGTATAGCCACCAAACAATCTATGTTCTAAAGCAAAAAATATAACACTCCCACTCAATTAATACCTATTGTTCTTTTTCCCTCTCACAGATAAAGTTTATTCACACACACATGTCATTCTGGGCATATATATTTTTTATCAGTTCAAAGTTTCTGAGATATCAAGACATTCCAGGCATCCTCATACTATATATTATGATCCTAATATCATAGCCCAGTAATCAGTGCCATTCACAACCCACCTACAAACATGAGAACAATTTTTAGTGACAAAGAAAAGTGTAAAATACAAATTATAATGGAAAAAAAAATCATAGAATCACAGAGTCATAGAGTTATAGAATATGACAAGTCGGAAGGGACACATCGGGATCATCAAGGTCACTCCTGGTCCTGCACAGGATACCCCAAGAGTCACACCCTGTACCTGAAAGTGTTGTCCAAATGCTTCTTGAACTCAGACAGCCTGGTGCTGTGACCACTGCCCTGGGGAGCCCATTTCAGTGCCCAACCAAACTCTGGGTGAAGAACGTTTTCCTGATATCCAACCTAAACCTCCTCTGACTCAGACATGCCATTTCCTTGAATCCCTTCACTGGTCATGAGACTGAAGAAGTCAGTACCTGTCCCTCCTCTTCCCTCATGAGGAAGCTGGAGACTGCAATGAGGCCTCCCTTCAGTCTCCTTCAGGCTGAAGACCAAGTGACCTCAGCCATTCCTCCTATGGCTTCCCCTCAAGGCCTTCACCATCCTTGTGGCCCTCCTTTGGACACTCTCTAATGGCTTAATGCCATTTTTATATTGTGGCACCCGAACCTGCCCCCAGCAACTCGAGGTGAGGCTGCTGCAGCGCCGAGCAGAGCGGGACAATTCCCTTCCTTGCCCAAATGTCAGTGCTGTGCCTGATGACCCCCAGGACACTGCTGACTCATATTCATCTTGCCACTAACCAGGACCCCCAGGTCCCTTTCCACAGTGCTGCTCCAGGCCTCTGGTTCCCTGGTCTATGCACACAACCTGGGTTGCCCCAGCCCAGGTGCAGAATCCAGCACTTGCTCTTGTTAAACTTCATGTGGTTGGTGACTGTCCAGCTCTCTGAGTTGTTGAGATCTCTCTGCAGAGCCTCTCTGCCCTTGAGGCAGACGACAGCTCCTCACAGTTTAGTGTTACTGGGAAACTTACTTAGTATCCCTCCAAGTCTCACATCCAAGTCATTAATGACGATGTTGAAGAGAACTGGGCCGAGGATGGGGCCCTGCAGAGCCCCAGTAGTGACTGGATGCCAGTCTGATGTCACTCCATCACCTATAAGCCTTTGTGCCTGACCTGTGAGCCAGTTGCTCACCCACTGTGTAACAACCTTATTCAGCTGAGCGCTAGATATTTTGTCCATAAGGATACTGGGAGAGACAGTATCAAAAGCTTTGTTGAAGTCCAAAATTATTAGATCTACTGGCTTTCCTAGATCAAGTACATGGGTTACCCTGTCGTAGAAGAAAGTCAGGTTTGACAAGCAGGAACCTCCCCTTGTGAAGCCATGTGAATCTCGGTTATTCTTAAAAGAAATCAATTTGAAGTCATTGCTGTTTCTAAAATTATGTTTTTTGGTTTTGTGTGTCGCACTCTTTCCAACAAAAATAAAACTTAAAAGGTCATGTTGGTTCTTAGTGTCTCAACTTCCCTGATCTCCCCAAACTGTTACAGATAACATACAAATGCAATATTCTAGACAGAAATAGAAATGACAGAAACAAGAAATTGCTTGGATAGTGTAAACATGCTTTTATAACTCAACAGAAATACAAAATTATAAAGACAAAATGTAGTAAAACATGACAAGAAGAAATCTTTCATCAGATGCCGTCAATTAAGAGTTAAATTTGTTATAGTATTGCTCTAACATTCAAAATTAAAGAGTACATTCACTGTATGCCAATTCCTTATCAACCTCATACAGAGAACTCTTGTCAGACGAGACTTTATTAATTTGATACAATACATATTTCAAGAGATAAAACCCAATCCCAAAGAGAACTCTTGTTCCCTTAGTCTCATAAAATTTCAGCATTTTTGCAGTGCCATTGGCAAATGTAGCAGTAAAATGCAGGGAAAGATTTTAAAATTGATAGTATCCTGCTAAGCTATAAGCACATTCTAGTGGTTATTGCACAGGAAAAAAGCCTTATGAAGGGCTGCATAAGACAGACATATGCTGAACCAAAAGTGTAAAAACGAGTAAATCTGGTCCTAAAACTATGCTGGATATATTTTACAATTACTAACTGATCTCATACATGCAGTTACAATGCATTCTTCTAAGCGTAAGAGATCATGTATCCAATTTCCATAATCTCAGCATAGTTATGGCAACTTTGAAAGGGCTTTAAAGCAAGTACAGAGCTAAAGTCCTTTTCTCTCAAATGCTGCATGTTCTGCATCAGTTCTCATTGATCTCAGAAAGAAATTTAGAAACCAGTACAGCAAAGTCCAACCCCATGTCTCCTTACATTATTTTTTCAAGTAATACGGATGAGTAGAATAGGTCTGACAAAGTAAAGGTATGACTGAACAGAGAGGACTTGGAGGCAGTAAGATACCTGCAGTTAGGAAATACAAGCAGACAAACAGATCTTCAAAAAGAAAAGGGACAGGAAAATTTAAACAAATACAAATATGTAACTTTTGGAGTGGAAGAAAAATTGACCACTCTTTGCCCTCAAGCTGCAGACACTACGCTCAAGCTTAGACTTCCCCCCACAAGCACTTTCATATCCTTGAATTTTATAAACCATATGTAAGACTTAATGCTAAACTCATAAAAAACCTTAGCTTCTGGGACAAAATCACTAGTAAAATAATTAAAATAATGAAGTTACTCAGATTTCACTGAGGAACTTGAAAATTAAACCCTGTGATAGTTAAAGAGATGGTAACTACAGTGTTTAGGTAGAATGCGGACTGAAGTTGCAGACTTCTCGGAGATGAGCAGAGCACAAACAGGAAGATGAGCAGGGGAATCCCATGAAGGGATTTGTTTTTATTGCAGTGCAAAATGAGAAAACATTTTGATGCTGAAAATTAATGTTGGTTACTTTTCACTAAAGTGAAGATTACTGATAGCAACTTTCATCTTGGACATTTTATTATTAAATATTTCAGCTTCAGTAGGTCTCTATCTGCCATAGGACCAAAATATTTTGATTGACTTCTCCTTTTCAGTCCCCAACAATGTCCACAGAGGCTTTTGTCATACAACCCTTCTTTGGTGTTACTTGTATATTGTTTTCACTGAGTTATGCTGTTCTGACAGCATGCAATTTCTAAGTCTAGCCTGCTGTCACTCTTTAATGCTCCTGCTCCCAAGAACTAGACATATGTTCAGTCATATTTAGAGCATAATTCAACAAAATATTTAAGTGTATATTTAAATCTATTGCTATGGGTTATGTACTTATATAACTTAGAGGATATGGGGTTTAAAGCATTTCTCAGGTTTTACACAGATGGTATTCTTCACCTTGTACGTGAAATACATGTTTTTTAAAAAATATGTATTTGTCAGATCTTGTCCTTTCAGTTAGCACTGTTGAAAAGAAAGTGTGAAGAGGAAACACTAGCTGACATGCTGTCAAATCCCAGCCAAAACCTGGATTTTTTAATCTCTAAAAAGTCAACACACAAACACTGAATCACAATAAGCCATAAAAAGAAGGCTTATATGAATTCATTAAGTCTTGATAACTATTCATTGCATTTTACTCACATCTATGGCCACCATGATTTATCTTTAATTTTGATACATATATCAAGGAAGGAATGAAGCTGTGTCTGCTCTCATAATCTTAACACCTTAAACAGATTCCTATAAAAATAATTGGAAGCATTTGTGAATTTATAGAAAAAAAAATTCTTCTCACTGGGTTTGTCTGATTTTAATAGAAATGGAGCTCTGGAAAAGACATACAGAGCCAAACTCAGCAAAGGTCTCTATGCCTCTAGCAGAATCAATACCAGTGTGGGTAACAGAGCTCTCTGCAGTGTTCACAACAATAATGAGGTGTCTTTGATACTAAACATGGAGATATCCATTGGCAGAAGGTGCAACTCAAAGAGAAAATGTTCAGAGAAAAAGAGCAGTGTGAAATACCATCATTTCTACAGAGTTTAAGGATTCCATCACCAGGAATCAGAACCATTCTTTTGGATAAGTAACCAAGATACCCACCCACTTCTAGGCTGTGACTGTGACACCACATCCTACGTGTATGGAGCTCCTCAGTCTCCTGTTGGAACTGCTTTTGCTGCTCAGCAAAGAACTTACTGAACAGGGTGAGTAAACACACGAAAAGGCCACTTTGGTAGCCTAGTAATTATGGCTGAGAAGATACTTGGCATGTGCACTTGCTATGTGTACTTGCTATAAAGGCTGCGTTTTTATGTGGTGCTGTTTAAAATAAGGATTAATCATTCCTGAAATAAAATGTCAAGTTGAGTTTATGTTGTGGTCCTAATGAACTGCCCATGTGTTAGATTTGACACTTATAATTGCACCCCAATTCATGAACATAGGAGAGAAATTCACCTTTATTTTGTTGACTGCTGTCAATATTGAGCAACCTGGTCTAGCGGCAGTTGTCCCTGCCCACGGCAGTGGGGTTGAACTAGATGGTCTTTAACACCCCTTCCAACCCAAGTCACTCTATGATTCCTTGATATCGCCACTGTTGTTACTATCACTGTCTTATGAATTAAACATTAGTGAATTGTCCCACTAATCATAAAACTATGGCTAAACCTGCTTTGTCACAGACATATGTCCACCTTCCCATATGTTTCCTCTGCCTGTTTTCATTGAAATAAAATAAGATCTCACCTCCATCCTACCCTTAAAACAACCCCACAGCAATTCTTCAGTTCTCCTCTGGCATTTCCCAATTCAACAGAAACAACAGATTCTCGCTACATCCTTATCCCCTGCTTGTCATAATTTAGCAGACTTTCATCACAAAATCCTCCCTAAAACCCCCTCAGTTTCCTCTAGCAGCACATTCCTCTAGTAGTACTAGCTCCCTTTCTTCCTTTTTGGTAAACGGATAAATTAAGTCAAAATCATTGCAACGTCCCACTGCTGAGTGACATCTATTCCTTTGTTAAATATGGCTGAAAAAGACTAAAAGGCATAGAATTTATCAAGAGCATTGGTAAACATACCACCACTGCACAGGCTTTAGTTTTGTAGGAGTCTGAAAAGATGTTCACATCTGATTAGCAAATCTATCTTACTGGAGATATCAACATCTGGATAGTCATGTTTCTCTAGGCAAAACTTATTTTGTGTTGTAAAGGTAACTGGAATCATGGTACAAATTGATTTATTCAAAATATTTTGCTGCAGTGCTGGAAGGAAAGTGCTTATCACGTTATATTGAATTAGGTCAATGATGGGCAAGTATCTGTACTGTAGTAAGAAATATCTTCTTTTCTTTACTTTTATTCCAGCAACAATCTGTTCTTTGGAACAATATTTATGTATCTTACATACATGAATGCATGCTGGTAGTGCATACCCAGTTTTCATACTGTAGGGATGCACGCTGCAGGCAATTCCGTTTTAAAGCAAAAAAATTAACAGATTGGCTCCCTCCTGAATCCAAAGTGGTACTCAGACATGTTAGTCCAGTTAGTAACGATGCCTGCTGTTCAAGTTCATCTTGCAATGTGGTTTTGTGGAATTTTAAACCACATCTTTCTCTCATTTGAATAGGCAATTTCCTTATCTGGAAATAAATTACTTTTGGAGGCATTTCAGTGAAAAAAAAAAGTTTCCAAGCATTTCTCATACATAAAATATATCAAGTCCATGCGAAATGCCTCAAACAGAACACTCAGCTTGTAGCAGAGGCTTTCAATTTTACCTTTTATTCTCTGTAATAGTTACAAGCCGTTTTCTCCTTCTTTTCAGTATTTGAATGGCATATTTCATTTCACACATCCATTGCTTTCTGCCCAGCACTGTAACTCAGCTAAAGGAAAAAGCTTCATATTTGAAAATGTCAGCTGCCTAAAAGATATTTAGAAGTCTGTGAATGTTAACCTTTCTAACATTTGCTTAAATCCATCTGAAATTAATTTTCCTCTCTGCCTTCCCATATCTGAATAAGGAGAAAGAACTACTCTAAGATGCCTATTTAAGCAGAAACTGATACAAGGTGTATGATCTCTGGGGAAAACAGGCCTCCTAATATATGTAAATAACTCCCATTCACATTACCATAACTGTAGAGGAACAGATTTTCTCCCAAGATTTTTATTCAGTAAATTAAATTCATGTTCACCTCTCTCAGTTCCTCCTACTTGTTCTCATAAAAATAGTTTTTCCTGATGGTCTGTGCACACCTTTCTCATCAGTTCACTGTACATAAAATTAAATGAATAGAGATATACAAGTAGCTTTAAATAATCTTAGTGCTCAGGATATTTATTTTAACCATTGATTATCAATTCATCAAGCCAAGATTACTGGCAAATACATAAATCCTGAAGAAAGCTTTGAAATTATTATCATTTCAAATAAGTCTTTACTGCTTAACCACAAAACACAACTGAACTACAGAGTAAAATGCCTCAATTTCCTGGATCATCATTAATGTGGATGTGACACTGTCTATTATATGTTTGATTGCATCCTCTCAACACAAAGTAAAATGAAACTGCAGATCTGATTAAAAATAACATGCCATGTAATCATTTTGAGAAACACAACAGAGCTAAAATTGTTTGTAAAGAAAAAATAATGATCTTAAAATGATTTATGCTTGAAGCAAGTAACTTTTTGCTATTGATACAGTTTATTCTCTATATCACAACGAGGTTTTTAAAACTCTAGTCAGTGAAATAAATAGTATTTACTTGACATTAATAGGTCCCATTTGGATAAAACAATATGATTTTACAGAGGCAAATTCGAATTTTTTACTTTTTTTTCTTCCCTCTGTGGTCTCGAGAAGAGGAAAAGTTACATTTTTTTCTGCTGATGTGCAATCAGAGTCTCCCGCAGAAAAATTACTCTGGGCCACATAAATGGAAAATGACCATGGCAACCAGAACCAATATTAGACAATGTGAGGCCACAACTAAGGCTTATATGAAGCTCTACCTTTTACTTTTGAAATACTTAGCTTACCTTTTTGCTTTTAAAATCACATCTGAGCTCCATCTAGAATCCACCTAACTCATTACTCATCCACAGCATTATCTTCCCAAAACATGCTAGAGCTGATGTCTGGCATCCCACATTCACTGTCCTAACACACATCCATCTCCTTAACCCATGCCAGATATATATCCGAAGCCTACTCCAAGAGACAGCAGAACTTCCCTTTTGCACAGCAGAGCACTACCCTTCCTGTCAGGAATTCCCTCTATACTTGGCAGGAGATCTGGCACGAGGGACATCTGTACCTACACGTAGGATCTTATCTTCTGCTACTATTCTGAGAAGAACATCAATTGCAAGGCTTTAAATTAGAAACGGCAGCATTCAAGGTCCTTCCCTAGGAGCCAATACACGTTCTTCAGCATTAACATCCACTTTCCAAGAACACCTGACTACTGAGAAAATGCTCCCCACTGTTGCAAACTGTCAGATGTCTTAATTCCTAATTCAATATGAACCTGGTAGTAATCAAAGTCTTAAAAAATTGTTCTTCATGACTCCAGAGTTCTATGGCTTTCATTAATCACTTCCACAGCATCAGACAGCTTTGTCCAAGCTGAACTCCTCAACTCTCATTAGGGTACTTGTGGACACATCTACAACCAGATTCAAGAGATCCGGTTTCCTTCAGCATTTAGGTCTTCCAACAGAGACTTGCCTGCTTCCATCTCCTTCAAAAAACATCAGTCTCTGTGTTACTAGACTGCCAGTGTGCAACTGTGAACATTACCTTCCTGCTGTTTCGGGCCGTATATCCATGTCTGGATACTTGCAATTTTCAGCCACTACTGAACCCTGTGAGGCTAAAGATGGATATATACCTTCAGGCAACTGCCTCAAAGCTGAAGGACTTCTAGGGACACTTTAGAAACCTGAAACCCTAAAACCATGAGGGTTATCATGGTTTATTACTTTATTTCCGAGAGAAATCTGGAGAACTCCAGACTTGATGTGCATGGGTTCAAAATACCTAGTTCAACAATAAAGACAGGAGCAACTGCTGCCATCTCCCTAATACTCAGGAAGAGAAACATATGAACATTGATGAAATAGATGAATGTTGAGCCCTGAGGGCTCACACCCTCCCAGAAGACTGCCCATCCATGCAGAGAAGTATAACTGTAGGGAGAGAAAGAGATGAGCCACACTATTTTCCAGAGGAGAAAAGACAGCACAGCACGTAGTATCCAAATGCAAACTGATTGGCAATAAACCATTCTAAAAGGCTAGTGTAGCTCAAAATGAAGGCACTAATTCATCTGTTGTTGGCTTGCAGGATCAGCCAGTCTGACTGAGAAAAAATTAAGAAGGAAAGGAGAGGGGAAAGAAGGCACAATCTTCCTACCTGCAGCAGACATGATACATCAGCCTGACTGCCAAAATGAGGTGATAGTATCTGTAAGTCTGTCTTGCCTCTGGATGTCCTGTGAAACTTCATTTATATCCCAGTTGTTTACAGGCTTTGGTAGGGCTTTGGAAATGATTTTACAGCCAAAGGCCAGACAAAAGTTAGTATAGCATATATACTTAGCCATACCAGATAGCAAATTTTAGAGTTTTTTTTTCCTGAACCCCTAAATTTCTATAGATTCGAATTGGAATATCTTGTTCCTTGGACAGTGGCCACCAGGGCTGAGCTTCTCAGATGCCAGTAAATAGTCATGAAGCCTAGGGAAGCATTAGAATTCATCCTGTAGAAACCAGTGCCTTGGTCCTCCCTCAACTTCAGTACTTGCTCCCTGCCAAGGCATTGTTGAGTAAAATTCTCTCTCTGCCCACAGTGTAGAAATTAAAGAGCTAGTCCAGACTGAAGCAAGGGAATAAAACTAAACTAATTTAGTAGGGTGAATGACTTGAGCCTCACATCAAAAAGTAAAGCAGAAAGTGATCCAACTTAGTTAATTATCCTCAAACCTTTAGCCACTTAGCATGAAAATCTACAGAAAAGATTGGTGAATAAACCTTACCTTCAGATAAGTCTGACCTCACAAAGTCCCTGAGATGTAAGGACAAAAAAAAAAAAAAACCAAAAAAACCCAACCAAACAAAAAACCATTATCTTACGGAGTTTTACCTTTCCTTCTCTGCCACATTTTTTGTTCTCTCCCAATATATCTAGCTCTTCTGAACATGTTGCTCGATTTATTTTTTTTAATCGAGGTTCAAATGATGCTGTCTAGGATAAATATTGTAATTCTGTTTCTGCTTATTTGCAAAGCAAATGGTGTTTAATCATTGTCAGAGATGATTTGACATGACATTTTCAAAACTGAATTATTGCATTTTTTACACTAAAACCTGACCAGTTCTAATCTCAAATATGCAAAAGCCCATGATTATGCTGGTGATTATGATCACAGAGTCTACATGTTGCAGTCTACTCTGCTTTATGTAATCAGCATTTATCACCCATTTCTCAGAGAAATGACACCCTCAGAAAAGAATTTTCTCTTCAGCAAGATCCTGGATGTAACCTGTATGTATGAATTCAGTAAAAATCTTAAACAGACACAGTATATAAAAATTCATCCTGCCAAAATCACTGAAACTGTAGATAGCAAGGAACTGATAAATCTCTTCCTTTTTTCCTTATAAAGTTGACAAAACATCTGCACTGGAACCTTAACACCATTAAGAGATGTATGTTTTGCTTGTTTGCATCTAGTGTCTGTAAATAAATGTAGTCAAAAATCGTATAGAAAGACACTATTTCAATATAATACAGGTACACCATCATCAGCCACCTTTGCTTGAAACAAAGACATTGGCCTTTCTATGAAACAATGTGGATGCTGAAAAGCTGCTGGCAGAGAAAAATCCACCATTTTGCAAGTATTCTGTTAAAGTCCTTGGTTTCAACATAAACAAGCAAGATGGTTTTCTAAACATCTTGCAGCTGTGTCTTATTAGGAGTCTAACAGGTGGTGTGGGGTCTGGCCAATCACTTGGGGAGTTGGCTGGACCAGGGACCAATGATCCTTGCCATAGACCAATGCAAGGATTATATAAGGCCTGCCTGTAGTTAAATAAAGCGGGTTATCATTTCCCTTAACTGGAGCTCTGACTTGGACCTCCATTTTTCCTCGCCACCTGTGCTTCAACTGCAACAAAATGAAAACACTGAAGTTTAAAGATAGGTCTTTAAGGGATTGTTATCTGCTCTTCATGGATAGTTGTATTAATTATATCTCTGTTATGATTAATGAACTTTTAAAACTTAGTTTAGATGGGACAGTTTTGTTCTGCCTTGAGCACCCTCAAGGTTTATGGCTGTTTTTATACAGCATCAGATGAAGTCTACAGGTTCAATGGCGTATGTGAAACCAAGATTACTTTTTCATTTTATAACTAGTATCAGTTTTTCTCTTTCCTCCAAGACTCAAAATATGAAAGGATCTGAGCTCATGGCTTGCTCCTGTGAAAGAAAGAACATTTAAAAAGCCTTGGTCCCACACTGACACTTCCTCTCTGCTTTCAGCTATGTTCTACCTTTTTATTGATTTTGCAGCTCACTGTGTCCCAACACAAATTGATTTAATTGTATATTCAGTAAAATGCAAGAGGAAAGAAAGTGAAATTAATACAGACCTTGTAAATTTTCGTGCTGATACCAGTATCACAAGCACTGCAATCATCATCATCTTGCACTGCTACTAAAAAACTTCATCTTGCCTCTGACATGTCTGTGACTTTCCCATTTTTTTTTTCCCTCGTAGAGCTTGAACAGCCAGGTAGCAAGCTGAATCTGAAAATTAACTACTGCTAAAAGAAATCTTCCAAATATGTCAGGTTTGACTTGTTTTAGTTGCCTGGTCTTGTTCACCACGTGGTCATGTTAACATGCCTGTGGGTGCAAAGCATTCAGCTGTGCAGGACAGGGAAGAGGAAAAACTGTCTCTTTCAGAAGCCGTTTCAGCTGATAACAACTTAAAATGTGACAGCCCAATGAAAGGTGGGATAAGAGGTATACTAGTCACAAATTTTTAAATAGCAATTAGTTAGGCTACATATCCAAGTGGTTTAGGTATATGTGGTTAGGCATCAGCACCTCACTGCGAGCCTAAGAGTCAAATATAAGTTTCAAGTGCAAAAATCTGTTCAGTCCATTGAAAATTACATAGTATTTAACAATTCTGAAATCACAGTGATACTAATAAGCTCAAATGCATTGCTTATTTTGTTGACTAAGTAAATAACAGAGATTGTAATGGGCATTGGAAAACCTCTATGCTCTACTAAAAAGATACTTGAAATGATGGCGGAAGCCAAACAAACTTTTATCCTCAGTTGACTGCTGTTGCTTGGGGTTTTGAATGTTGCACTTGGACAATAACAACAGCATTAAGATGTTTAGAATACTACCGTCCTTCCTGCATTTTAATGATAAAATTAAATTTTACATAAAATTAGATAACTTCAGGAAAATTTTTGTTGTAAAATGTAACCCAAAAGCTCTGAAATTCCTTGCTAAACTGATTTGTTCCAGAAATTCTTACAAAGATTTTTTCATCCAAGATACCTACAAAACCCACAATTTCACATCCTTCTACATATACCTTTTTTATGATGAAATGTCTATCACCAGGCCTTGCCTTCAAACACCTCACACGCAGCTCTCATCTGAATTCAGTGCACGTTCTGCTGGACAAACCAGTCCAATGAAACAAGTCCTTCGTTAAAAACTTCTCGAATAAGAACTGTGTACTTGTGAAACAAATTTTAAATGGAAATATATATGATAACTGAATACCAGTTTTGATGTAGAGGGGGTTGTGATTTGAAAGTAAAGTCAGTTTACAGTGAAAATGCTTTAAAATCTGCTGAAGAACCTGGAAGAGTGGGCAGAGCTCTTTGAAATCTATTTGAGTGGACAAACTGAAATGGTCCACACAATTTTCTTAAAATTGTTAAAATATATGAGGTTTTGTTAAAATTAATAAAACTAACTAGTACAAGTTTTCACCAAAACTTGCAGTATAACATAAAGCTGTATAATTTCTATTATTTAGTTACTGGTACAGAAGCCAGGCATCAGAAGATGTAAGATGTGTGTTTCCTGAATTAACAGAGACTTTCAGCCAATTATAAGAAACCCAGTCCACTTCCAGAGGTCAGGAAATAGATTTACTTTTTAAAATGATTTAATGGTGCTCCTCTCATCAGAGCTTTTGGGAAGAAAACATTTACTTCTAATATGGTGTTATGTTCCCATGTAGAGTGGAATGAATGCTCTGTGAGATCTCCTAACTCAGACATCTGTTGCATGGTTGTGGACTGAGAAATCAGTGATCAACACAACACCTTTCTAGCCTATATTTTCATACAGAAATAATGATCACAGTTGTATAGTCAAAGATTGAGCAAATATCATGCAGGCAATAATACTGAAGTTTCTGTCGGTGCCAAAAAGATGCAATTTTTGTAACTTCAGCTATCAACAGGGAATGGAATAGAGTTCACATATGAAAGACCTGTAATGCTTTAAATGAGTACATACAGGAGAGATTTGCTTGCAAATCATCGTGGTTTAGGAATGATTCTCCACAATTCAGTGCCTCCACTGAGACTCCAAAACAACAGGATGCTTTCTCTCCCTCCCCCCATTTTGCCCTCCCCCTTCCCACTGCAGCGGGATGGAGTTGAGAATTGGAGGCACAAAAGACAAAGATCACAGGTTGAGATAAGAGCAATTTACTGGAAACCATAGTGAGATAGGAAAGCAAACAGTAGCAGCAAAAATACTAATGACAAAAATGTAAGAAAACAAACAAACAAACAAACAAAAAACTATTCACGTGGGAAAAAAACCCCTGGTAATAGACAATACTGGACCGCTTTGTCCACCATGTTTTCTTGGACTGGGAGGAACCACTCCTACGGGGAAGAGAGTTCCTTTCCCCTGCCCCTGGAAGTAGATGGTGTAGAATAACCTGTGTCCTAACAGTGCTCCCTTGGGCTACTGAAAAAATTAACCCTGTCCTGGCCGGAACCAGGACAGAAAGAAGTAAAACATATGTTCTGACTTTCAGTTTCCATGTGATATAGTTGGGATAGAGAAATTTAAAAAAATTTGTCAAAAGAAATTAAACCAAACATCTCACAAGAAATTAGTTCCTTCCACTTCTCACTTTTTAATTCACCTTTTACCACCACAAAGTCTTAATGTAAAAGTTTCCCATAACATTGAACCACATATTTCGCATTATCACCTCTGGAACAGTGAATATGAGATTATAAGAGAGTGATGTTGAATTATTTAAGTTGCAGCCCAGTTTCAATCTATTTTGGTATGCAAAAATTATTTTTACCAGAGACTTTTTCATAATGAAAAAAATAGTGCACACATTTCAGTGTGAATAGGCACAGCAATTAAAATATTAAAACAGAATCACTGGAGAATCACAGTCTTTCTGTTGAAGTAATTGCAGCTAAGCTTTATTGGAAAACACTTTAATTTGATTGTGATATATGAAAGTGCATTACAGGAGCTAACTGATACATTTACTTACAATTAAGGTCTTTAGTTAAACCCAGCTAATTTAATAGGCAGATTCTCTTGACTTCATTGAGTCTGCACAAAAGGAAATAAAGGGATATAATTGGCATTTACAGGTGTGATTACACACCTACACTTAAAATAGGAAAATTAGGCTAAATTGCTAAATGGTATATAGCATTTATTTGATTAGTAACTATTAGTAATGATTATTTTATTATTATTGTTTTAGATAAATTCTATTTTTGAAGTGCCAAACTTCAGACCAATATCACAACTTTCTTTTCAACAAGTAGGGAAAAAAAAGAAAACCTAGGGATGTACCTAGCAATTGAAGATATGACTTTTCAGGATGAAACTTGTTACATATAGCATAATTTGAACTGACCTCCTATAATTCATAGCCTTCAAATCTGTTCTACAATATCAGCCTATAAATATGAAAAATGTGAAATTCCTTAATCACAAAGAAGCTAAATGCAGGATGACATTATAGAGCAGCAATTGGTTTGCTGGGGGCCAGAGAGAAATGTCACAGCTAAGCTTCTGAATTCTTACTCTTGTCTCCTAACTAATTATTTTCTAACTTCACTACAGTTCTGTGCTTTACTCTTGCAGGCTTCTTAGTGGTTTAAAGTTCAGTTTAGATTACCACATCCTTGTACTCTCAATTGCCATGGGCTTCACATCTATTTCAAGAGGGAAAATATCCAGAGACCATCATGTAGAAGGCAGTAGAGGTAAAAGCCAGCCTGCAGGATATTCCATAGGCCAAGTAGGCCTCACATTCCATGTGTAAGTTGGAAGAAAACTTTCAGTTATTTCTATTGTAAAATTCTCCTGCCTGGTGTCTTGAGTAAATTCTGTGTTTGGAAAATCAAAGCAACAAAAAAGCCAGCCACAAAAAATCTCAGTTTGCTTGTTAAGTCACAAAACATTTTTTGCTTTCTTTAAATGACAGCTAACAACAAATAAATCATAACAAAACATTTCCCTTAAAAACAATTTGTGCAGTGAAGCAGTCAGCTACAACAACCCCTTAACTAAAGACAGCTGGGACCCAGCCTCAGCAGTTTTAATTAATCAATTAGCAAATATTGTATAAAATATACTAAAGAGTTATCTAAAAATTAAAAGGATTGCATTTATTTGGAGGCAAAAGCTTCACATTTATCCTTAGCTTCTAGAGAGATTTTTCCAATTTAGTACACTAAAGAGACTATAAAAATCTTACAATGTTAAAAAATGCAAAAAATACTGTGTCCAATTCACTTGAAGGAGCTTTTTGCACAAATGAAGTGAGCTTTCAAGGAAGAAATAAACATAGCACACAGGAGCTTTCAGAATCAGTATAAGAAGAGATCACCAAGTACCCCTAGCAAATTTTCAAATACAGAGGTCTCTCCAGAATAAATAGTCCTTCAAGATACTTAATTCTGTGGACGCTGAAGAAATAACTAATCCTCACAAAGAGCATGTGCCTTCTGACTAGAGGAAAAAAAAGAAGTACTGATGTAATGCACAAAAGAGCAGATCAAAATGTTGACAGACACTAACTGGTTTTGCCATTTTACTCTAAAATTAATCGTTCTGACAAACTTACAAAAATTAGATATCACATGGATTTTTCAATATCAGACCGTGGGAGTTTTGGTCTCATTGAATGTCAGTGGTGTGCTTTTCAGACACTTGAATTACTTTATGGAAAATCTTCCCTTAGTGTAAGTATGTATCTCCTGCTACATATATTCTTTTCTGCAATTATGGAAGAATGGTTTTGGCCATCACTCTGTTCAACATGCTGCAACTGTGGATAACCATCAAAATTGCACTTATCTCCATTATTTTAAAGGAAAATTAAACTTTGATTTTATGAGTAAAGCGCAGCATTATAGTTTTATTTTAGATTTTCATGTTTTCAATTTACTGAAATCACCTGAAATGAAACTGAGACAGACAAATACACAGTCTTAATAAATACGAAATAAATATTTTCAGGATTTGAGCTGATTATTTTCTGCAAATGAACTAGGGCATGTTGCTGTGAAGAGACCTGAAATCACCATTATCAAATCCTGAAGGTAAATAAATCTGCAAAAGGAAGTACTCCCTTCTTTCCTTCTCCATGACCAGAACAAACAAAGTATTTTTTTTTTAATGACATTTATACAATGTGCAAGGTCCCTTTTCTGCTCTCAAAATTGGCAACTTTATTCCTTTCAGTGTAGATTTTTTAATGAGTTGTTGTAGTTTCTGTAAACTCAAAGGCAAAATGATACCTCTACATATCTATCTCATTGAAATGTCGATGAATTATACCAAATCTTCTAACAATGAAAGTTTTGACCTCAGGCTATTCCTGTTTTCTGCAGACACCTCTTCTACACAGCATGTTTCTTCTAGAGGCCTGGACATATAAGTGGATTCTATAGCAAAAGCCTTCTTTTTTCTCTTAAACACTTTTTCTTAAAAGAAAAAATGTATTAAGTAAAAAATCACACTGAAGTTTTGTGCATTACTGAGTGCTGTGCTTCTTTGTATTTAAATTCCAGTCTAGCAAAAAAAAAAAAACCAAAAACCAATCAATGAACTATAATTTAAAAAAAAACAACAAAAAAAAAACTAGATGAACAAACAATCTCCACACAGGCACACATATAATTACATCTGTGCGCCTTTCAAGCAGTGGCATTAAAAAGGCTTATTCTACAGAATCTCGCTGTGCAGAGTAGCTGTTCTTAAGAATGATAACTTACAGTCTGTGTGATAAGTCTGATGATATTTTCAGGCTCCTTTATCAGAAATTGAGCTACAGGTATAGTGCAGAAACTTCAAGCTACCACTTGGTACTCAGTCATTGCAATAAATACCAAAGGTACAATGAGATGAAACAATGTAAGCCAGACTTTAAATTCAAATGTTTTTCCAAAGGTAGACCTTAAATATCAGAACTGGAACTCTTTTATGTTACAGACATAAAAATGAAATACATACTCCGCGAAAGTCCTGCCTCAAAGAACATAAAATATGTGTAAGGAAAAAAAAAAAACCAGGAAAAAACCTCTACCATCCACATTTCAGAAATCCTGAATTTAGACCTAATGCGATTCTGTAACTAGCTAAACACTTACTAGAACAGGACATGGTGGAGTACTCTATCAGTAAGTACAAGTGAAAGATCAATCATCCTCGCCTAGAGGACCCATCCATAAAAAGCCTTAAGCATTGCTGTACTGAATTCCATGACTTCTTCCTCAACAGGCATTAAACTTTCAGTATAGTATAGAGGCAGGAAATCACTAAAAACTTTCTGTGCCATAGAAAACAGCCACAAAGAAATGCTGAAGACAGATCTATCTAAAATGACATCTTTTTGTGGGGTCTAGGTTCTTAAGACATGCGTGTTGCAAGGATTACTATCAGAATAGCCTGGATTTATGTGTTTAGAGTGATCTAAGTTACGTTTAGGGTCTTCAGGCCTTTGTCAATGTGAATTTCAACATTGGTAATTCATGTTTCCTGAATTCCAAATAAGTAATTCAAGCATTAAACCTTAACTTCTTAATATAAAGCCTTAGCTCTGCAGATGCACTTGATGTTGAGTCTTTGATGCTCATGGTTCCTTAAAAGCTATATAATTTTGTTCTCTTTGTATATAAGCATATATTATTGACCAGTTACCTCCCCAGAAGACAAGTATTAGTTTAGGTTTTTTCAAAAAAAATCAATCATGGAAAGTTGTAAGGAAAGAAGGCCACCCCTGTATCTTGCTGAGACATCTCATCAGTTCATTAATTGAATTTGGTGAGGGAAGGCAGAGAACAAAAGATTCACCATAAATGGTTGCATTGGTACTTTTACTATGGCCATTAACACTTCTTTTATAAGAATATTTTCCTGCCCCCAGATCTGTTCAAAATGAACCAGTCAGAACCAATCCACAGCTCTACAGGATCACTAAGTGAATTCAGAATGATAAATAAGGCAATTATGGAAAACTTGCAACAGACCACAGAGCAGGCACAAAAACCCACGACATCCCAAAACCAAGCACACAGTGGAGGTGGCAATATCAGGTGATGGTTCGTATTTTGTAAAAAAATTACCATAAAATTATAGTCTTAACAACTGCATTGGGCTGAACATTCTTCATTAGCAATCTTTCACTAGTGGCTGTATGTTTTCGTGCTGTCCAGGGGAAAAACGAAAGAATTCCTTTTAAAATGTGTGTAAAAATACCACTTCATAAAATAAAGCAATGTTTAGGGATTAACCAAATTACTCTGTGCTGTTTACTTCATTAGTTTATCTCTTCCTCTCATACTATGCTCAAATAATAACTATATCTGAATAAATAAACAAACAAACAAACAAACATTCCCCCTCCAAATTTATTATTCCATAGAATTTATTATTCTTAAATGCAATTGCTGGGAAAAAATTTCCTGTGCACTTGAAAGAGAAATCAAAATAAGCATGAAGAAATTATTTAACTGCATTGCTTTTAATTAGATAGTGGCAGATCTCATTAGCAATTTTGAATGATTATTCAACTATGAAAGGGAAAAAAAAAAAACAACAACAAACAAACTGAAAACCAGCAGTGATTAATTCTTCATAACCAAAGGTAGAGCAAGTGTGTACTGTCAAGACATCCAAGATTCAGCTGATTCTCTCCTTGTACTTGGAAGATAAACTGAATTTTCCTACTTTCAGGTACAAGGATGTCCGGGCTTTTTAAAATTCAATGTTTACTCCTAAAGAAAACAATAATATTTCTTTGAGGTTTTTTTTTTTAATTATTATTAAGGTTAAATGATGCAACTGTTCTTTGGCTAAACATGTATAGAGACAGAAGGCCACTTAGTATTGTTTAGTGTTATTATTAATGGTTAAAAATTGTCTTTCTATGTGCAAGTACATTTTCTTTTCAAGAATGCATACTACACTCATAAGTTACAAAATAATTGTTAGCAGTCAGAAGAGCAATTCATTTTTATAAAATTTAATATAGGATTAGAAGTATGCGTCACCTTTAAAATTTGGAAATGCATCAAATTTTCATTTAAAAACACAAATAATATCATCATTTGAAAAATGTATTGAAAATTGGAGTTGGTTTATTTGATTAACATAGGAAGGATATACAACTTTTAAAGTATTGCGTGTTTAAGCTAAGAAATGGCAAAATATTAAGTATTAAAATATTCAGTAGTCACATATTTCTTCAACTCTTCATCGACCAGTCAAGGCCAAAACACTCACTATGAAGAATTTCAGATGGTTGAAGATGGTGGCTGAGCAAGAGAATTAAAAGTCTAATGGAAGTGTTGAAAAATATCAAGCAAAAAAAAATACAAGCAAGTTGCTCTTAAGTCACATTGGGATCTAGGTTAGCTTGTAACACATAGAAAAGTGATGGTAGAGTAATTATGGATAGACTGATTCTTGAACTGAAGAAGATGAACAGGATGATGGAATTACTAGGAAATTACTAGGAAAAAAATATCGCTCAAGAATTACAGAATCAAGGAACGGTTGTTATTAAAAGGGAACACTGGAGTTCAACTGGTCCATCTCTCTGCTCAAGCAAGTGACCTAGAATACGTTTCCCAGGACCCTGTTGAGACAGATTTTAAAGGCTCTAAGGATGGGAACTCTATCACCTCCTGGGTAACCTGTGCCAGTGCTCAGTCATCTTCACAAAAGTGTCTCCTAATTTCAAGAGGGAAATTCCTATGTCCTCCACATGGTGGGGGGTAAAACTAGAGACAACTGAAAAGTTATATTCATACCATAACAGAATTTATAATCATATGGAAATTATAAGGTAAAATTTGTTGCTGTCTGGATGGAACGCAGTTGGCATGTTCCATTCCTCATACAATAACCATTTGCTTAATTGGGGAATGGAATGGAATGGAATGGAATGGAATGGAATGGAATGGAATGGAATGGAGGGCAGAGCAAAGTAGAAACACCATGGCCGAGGATCTGTTGAAGTCCTTGCAGCGGTGGAAACTCAAAGGTACTTTGCAGCAGAGAAACCACATAGCACCTGTCAACCAGGGGAGATAGGAGATGTCTTGCTGCTGAGTCAACAGATGTGGTGAAGTCATCCTCAGATAAACTTGGTACATTATAGTCTAGCTTTAATATTTATGCACACCTTCATCCCAAAGTTACCCTCCTCCAAGGTGTGACCACCCCTCACTGGGCATGCTCTCTTCATTGTTTTTGACTATATCTTTAAAAGCAAAGAAAGAGAATTTTACACTAATCACAAAGGTATGCATGACTAGAGTCACTCAAGCTCCACCTAAAACCAAAGAAATAATATAAAAGTAAGTCAAGAATGGGGGGAAAGTTAGGGGAGACTCCAGCATAAATGCTGGGATCAGTCAATAGGCTGAACCTGTCCTCTCCCCCAAATGGATAGCTATTGAGTAAGAACCATACTCTGTGCATGCAGAGTACTTTTATTGGGGATTAGAGTTTGTCTGCCTATTGCTTTGAAATGTCTTTGCAGTCAGATGATATCACTGGCAATCTTCAAACCTTAACCTGTCACAATTTTATAATAATAGTGTTATTCTGTAAACTTTCAAGGGTGCTAGCAGTCATGGGCAGTGGGTGATATACTCGAACAAAGTGGGAAGACCCGCTGAGGGGTCATGAAGTGATGTGTGAGGTAGTGTGTGTCCCCAAGACGAACTGCCCTCTGATCCAGAAGGATCGTTCAGTGAAGGAACACTGGCAGACTGGTTGTACACAAGGCCCTTGGCTTTCCTGGACACCTGACAAACAAATCGAATACTACGGGTCAAGGAAATCATCCTACACTAAAGGTTGAGAATATTGTACCTTTTTTCACATGACAGCCCTGAGTTCTTTTCCTGGCTATCTGCTTTTGATGTGGCCTTCCCTCGGCACGCATGGCATATGGGGCTATTCTTTGCCGAGTAAAGAATATGTCTTTCTCCTTGTTAGGGCTATGTCAGTCCATTTCTCCAGACTGTTGAGGTCCTCCTGAATGGCAGCACAAACACAGTGTAAAACTTGAGATAGTCATTTAGCTGTATAGAAAAAATGATCTTCAAGACAGAAGGAAAATGTGCCATTGGCATAAACAGTATTTATTGCAGTCTACAGAGCAAACAATTTTTTTCTGTTTAAGTGGATTACAACTACTCAAACATAATCAAAGTGAATTTTGGCCTTATCATCTCTTACACATTGTGTTTGATTTTATATGATGATTTTCTAGTGTTAATAACTTTGGCAAATGTTAATCTTTCAGACTAAAAGTCTGCAGACTGCAATCAATATTGCCAATGTAAATGATAAAAAATTACCCAATATCCATCACAGTAAGTCTTACAAATCATTAGGTATGAATACTGATCATACAAATCAATAGGTATGAAATCCTGAATATTTAACTGCCTTCTAATTTTCAATTTTTCTGCCAAAAAATTTTGCAGGTTCTTCACTGATAAAGAAAATGCTACACTTTGTACAACATCACACCTTCTCCTGGCCTTTGTTTAGGCTTCCCGTCTTTCCACAGCTGGGGATGTTCTCATTTCCCATGGTATCAATGACAGCTTTGTGTGTAAGGACAGAAAAAAGGAAGCTGACAAGGAAAGAACATTATGTGTCTGGATCATTTTTCATAAGATGGAAAAATGGAAAAGGCAAAGAACCACACTGCTCCATTTCAGCACTTTGACTTCATATTTTTTGACAAAAAACCTACATGGTTCCTAAAAGATGAGTTTCACTCCTCCTTGTCACGTGTAGGGCAGAGGGAGAGTTGATGGCAGATCTGGTTACACTAAGCTCTGAACTATCCTATAGAAAAGACCACAAAAGAAGCTGCAAAAGGCTCTACATGAGATCCTTTCATCCTTTAGACCTGAATGAGCTCAAGCACCCCTTACTCAAGAATGGTTAGTAAACACACTGATAAATCTCCATCAGACACACAGATGTCAAGCAAAACTGGCAGGGAAACCAAATTATTTGGCACTGGGTTATTTGTCTCTGCAAGGATATAAAAAAAACCCCACTGAACAGGGATGGCATCTTTCCCTTTTTTTTAACCAAGTAAGAATTTGATATTGGCAGCTGTGTTTAAGGAAGGTTTGGGAACAGCAAGACTCCATACTGTAAAGTATCCATTGAACAGCATGCAGTGATCAACCAGCAGAACAAAAATTTGCTCCTAGCTTTTGATTCCTGGTATTTTGCCTCAACATACCTTCAGTTACCATCTCTGAGAATGTGGGAGACAGGTATTGTTCAAACCACATCTCCGACTACTTTTTTGAAAGAAAACATCACCACTGTACCTTAGCACCTAAATCCAGGGTTTATCTCCTAAAGTATGCCATTATCCTTTCAAAGACCTTTTTTCAAGTCAAACCCAATATATTTTTAAAAAATCAAACCAGAAATTTAATTTTTTTTTTCCATTTTCTGTATATGATTCCAGTATTTCAAGTCTTTGTCGAGACTCAGTATCAGTCCCCTATGGCACCTAATTTATGTTTTTGGAAAGTACTGGCGCAATGTTATAAATTTACCCTCTTCTTTCAATACAAAAATATGCTTGTAATATAATTCTCTTTTTTTCACTCACAGCTTCAGTGTTCCCACCCTCATCACATTCACTACATGTTTCTGAAGACTATCTTTAAACTCACTGACACCCATGATTTACATTAATTTCTTCTTTTTGTTCTTTTCATATATTTATACACACAATTCTGCACTGGAACATACATACAGAGCATTTGAACTCAAATTTAAAATGCTGTATATAATAGTCATGCCACCAGAGCACAAAACAAAATAGTAAACAATTCTCTATCATTTTGTGGCTTGGGCAATTGCCAGTGCTACATGGCAATCACCCAAGTTCATACAGTTCATATAGACATATATTTGATCATCTTAAAAGTTTTATTTTTATTTCCTATTAGCTGAGTCATTATTTTTTTAGATGAATAAGCTTTCTTACCTGAAAAATTGTAATTTCTTGTCACATACTACAGTTTTCTTAAATTAAAATACATATATCTTTTCTTGATCAATTTTCATTTCACAACTTTGACTTGTGCTTCAGCATCTGAAATTATAAAGCTAATCTGTGAAAGTGCTGTACTTCAGTGCTGAAAACGCATTTCATGTTTTTCTCTTGATTAAAAAAGCATATGACAAATACAAAAGAAAAAAAAAATTGTCCACAACCTTCCAACACTCCAAGAAGAAAGATGTAACTGTTTTAATCAAAAGAAAAAAACGCTTTTCTGGATGATTCAATGAGTCAAAGTAAACAGGGGAGATTTATTTTCACTGGAGGCAAGGATGAGGAATGACAGCTTGGCTACGCACCCGCATATATATCCACCTAACCAACACGCACCTATTTCAGATGCTGGTTGCTTTTCTCTTGGTATATTTGCTGTGTGTTTGCAGGTGAAGGAAACCATGCAGGAGATGTTTAATTGAACTCTGGTGTGGAGAACAGACACAGAGAAAGCAGAATGGCTTTCAGCTTTCACTTACAAATTACACAAAATCCTCAGGGATCTTTAACTGGTAGACATTTGGAGGGAATTAAATGCTAATGGGTGCAGTTGTACTTTTTACACGCACAGACATCAAATGTATAAAGACACTAACTTCTCTTCTGTTGCAGCAAATTCATAATAAATGCACAAGGTATAAGGTTAAATCTTATGAAGTAAGGTAAGAATTCAATACCAAATCATGCACTTGCAATATAATACGAGCCTAGACATTTTCAGCCTTAAACTGTTTAAATAAATGCCAAAAACTTTTTTTTATGTGCAAAAATATGGCACTACTGTAGAATTAGAGAAGGTCCTTGTTGAATACTACAATGTGAATCATGCCCAGGAGAATACATCAAATGATGTTTTGGAATGGCATTAAAGCTCTTACGCATAAGCTTTCAACACCTCTATCCAGAGAAGAAAAATGTTTTAAATGTTTCCTACTTAAGACTTCAGCAACTCAGGAGAAAGAGTATGTACAAGTAACGGCACAGAGTGAGTGCTGGTCACAGCGGACTCACGAAAGCTCATGTTCATACTCTTCTTTTTTGTAGATTATGACAAATGTTGCATGTGTATAAAGAACAAATCAGGATATTATCGTGTTTGTTTTGTTACTGCCCTAAACTGTCAGAAAGACAGTGTCTTTAGGAGAGAGCAGTGTGTAAACAGCCAACTTAGGAAGTAATTATTTACTTCCTAAGTAAAAAATGGTCAGAGAAAACATTGGATGACCACATAAATGGACTTTTAGAAACCAGTCAGCAGTTAAATATATAAAGAGTTGTTGAATTATATCAAACATGCTTTAAAAATATGAGAGAAAACAATGGAATTTAAAAGGGAGAAGTTGATTTTGTGGGTTTGGATGTCTGCATAAACAAAAAAATCTATCTGTTCCCTTAGAAACCTAGTATTGGGTTCTAGCTGAACACCCTGCTGAATTGTTCCTTAGGCTTAATGGGTACCCAAAAATGGGATTTGAGTGACCTAAATGTTATCTATACCTGAAAAAGGCTCATTTTATAATAGCTATTGTAAAGTCAACTCAGATGACTAACATTTCAGTTTTTAATGCTAACTGGGATGAATTATGCCCCAAGTTCATACCAACACTAATGATGGACATTACTGTATTGCTTGTCGCAGTGAACGTAAGTTAGACCGAATTGAAAGTCTCTGTGGGTGATCTTTAACTGATGCTCTAAGATATGTAAGGTATGACAGCAATACAGGGAGACTATAAGCTTGAGCCTAGTAGAAAAGATGGACAAAGATGGAATTTGTCTGGAACTGCAAACAGAACACACTACACAAAATTTATTACAATTTAAACTAGCTATACTTCAACAGATTCTCATACAGCTAGCTTTAAGTCAGAATACACAGCCATATGGTTTCACCTACAGAGCTGATTCAACAGCTCCCATTCAAGGTGCATATCTTTCCTACTTATATTTCTTACCTATACACCCTGTATTCTGTAGATCTGCCATCACTAACCTGAAATTTCCAGAAGCCATATGGATAAAGGTTAGTTGTTTGATGTTGAAGTTCTTCTTAAATCAAATCTTTTGTAAGTATAAGAAAACTAAAATAGAAACTTAGGGTAGAGGCTTTGTCAGAATACTGAAATACTCTGGTAAAATAACAATTCTGGGGAAAAATGCTCCAATAAATGGAACCGTAAAAGAAAAAACAACCCTCAACCCCCCCAAAAAACCCACAAAAAAAACCCAAACAAACCCCCACAATAGCAATAATGATTATAAATCTCCTGCACCTGCAATGTGTTTCCATACTTGTATACAAAACCCCAAACTTTGGTTAACTTTGTCTTTTTCTTCTGATTTACAGGAATTTGAGGATCACAGAATGATTTTGCTTTAATAAAGCAAAAAGAGATTCAGATTCCAATATTTTTTTGTGTATTTTGCCTGTAATAGAGTAGAGAGATTGTATTAACTGAATCTTTTTATGTTCAGAATTCTTAAAACTGTAATGAAGAGGAGCAATTCATTTCAGAAAAGCCCAAAAAATTATTTTTTCAAACTTCAAAGAGATGGAGTAGTTTTACTTTTAAAAAATCTTAAGGAAATGTGTTTAATTTTGAAAATATTATAACAACTTTAACTTGTATCATCTGTATTTCTTAAATTTTTCATGAGATTTTGATAAAGTGATCAAATAGGTTGCCCAGATGCTCTTAAAAAATTGTTTTTACCTCAGCAATACCTACAGAATAGAAAACACAGAAAAATTCTTACTGTGTTTAAAGCATATTTTTCGCAGCCTCAAAAGTAACTCATCAAAGTATGCAAAAACCTGATGGGGATAAGTAAAAAAGATGCTGCCAGATGTTTCTTGGTACTACCCAGTGACAGATGAGGGACCATAAACACAAAGTGAAACTTTTTCTTTTTTTTGAGGGAGAGATAGATCCAGAATTTAAGATTAAAATGCACTAGGAAAGCATTTTTCAGTGCTAGCACTATATATGCTAGCAAAAATTAAGCCTTTTCTTTTAATGTACATGACATGGAAAACAGTATGCAAAAATCAAAGCCAAGTGAGAAAGTAAACTGCAAAGCACACTTCTTTCTTTACCTTGTATTAACATAAAGGACCATCTCCCTTAGCAACTGCAATACTGCAGGGCAATGGTCCTTCACTGCCTTTCAAGTTAATTCTTCCGATAAGGGTTTCATCAAACCAAGTTAGTAGCAAGACTGAATGCATTTTCATGTTTTTTTAAAGAATACTCTTGATGTTGTCTGCAAATTACATCTTCCTCTGCATTCAGCTAAGCTCTAACTTCCTCCCCTCAGGTAGTTTTAAAATACTAGACCTCTCAATAAAATTAGAAGACATTACTTAAATATCTAACCCTAGTATGTAATGAGAATACTGCAGACCATCTTTAATGCTCTTTATGTAATTAGCTCTTCCACAATTATGAACTTGGAAAAAAGTATCCATTTGAAGAACATCCGTGGGATTCCAAAAATCCAGAAGAAAACAGAAAGGCTTGGTAAGTTTCTTTGATACTAAAGTGTCTTTTTGTTCACAGGAAGATATTTGCTTTCTTAAAAGTTTCCAAACTTCCCTCTCTCCCACAATATACAAAACATTTAATACTTTAATTACTGTAATTCTTGAGCAGTTATTCTCACACAATCATGTTGAATTGTGCCTTCTTGGGTGCTAAGATGCCAGCCAGCCAGATGGAAGTTATCCAACAACTACATAGCAGAACGCAGACAAGATTTATGGAAAACTATTGCTCATAGTACAATGTTCATTCTTGTGAAATGTCAGTGAGTTAACTGGTTTATATCAGAAACATGAAATTCCTATTGCCAGTCATAGCAGATATCAGTTATAGTTACAGCCATGTACTGACATCCATAATTATTCATTTTCCAGTCAGGCATATATGCATTTACTTTTATTTAGAGATCTTACTTCCCACAGTGCTTGGCAGTTACTGTAGAAAAGTCAAAAAAAAAAAAAAAAAAAAAAAAAAAAAAAAAAAAAGCTGAGGTATCATGAATTTTTGGTAGTTCATGTACAGTCTAATTGCTTTTCAGGAACTTATGACACCAACTCATTGCAAACCTAGCTGCACAGGGTACAAAGAGCATTCTCAAGACCTTCCCATTTCAGGAGTTTCCCTTTCATGAAGTAATCAAAAAAAAATCTAGGAATAAAGACATGAAGAAGCTTTGTGAATTATTTTTCAACTGCTAGCTTTGAAAAGAATACACATTTCTCTGGACAAAAGAATTAATATTTATGACTGTAGAAGCATAGTCACTTTCTTGAGTTTGCATGCCAGAGTATGCAAAGATGAGTAATTCTATTGAAATGCATGTGATTAAAATGCAGATAGGCTAAATGTACCTTTTCATCTTTGCAGGTTGCAATGTGTTTTGTAAACCAGAGGATTAAATAATAACTTTGCCTACATATCCCCACAAGAGACCTCCACAGAGGCTGAGTTGTCTTTTAGAAGAAAGAAAGGATCATTTCTCTTTCTTGACTTGAAAGACAGGATAAGCATTATCTCCAGGGCAGACTTACAACCCATAAATATGGTTCCCTAGGCTGTGAGAAAGACTAGACTGAAACCACAGTACTGTCAGCGTACATATTCTGCTCTAGGTAGTTTGAGGCATTTTAGTCTCTGTGCTGCTTATAATAGATCTTGTTCTGAGGCACCTAAGTATTCACAGGATATATATTTTGCTTAAGGTCCAATGACATAAAATTTAGGAGTTGCAGCATCAGCTCAGAAATCCCCTTCCAAACCACAAGGAAATGAATCTTGGCTTTCAATATCCTTGGTTTGATACATCCTGTTTCACTTCAATCAAACTCAGCATTTTCTATCTTCAGGAAAATATCCCAGTCACAAAGTCACTAAGCTCTCTTTCCTTTCTGTTTGGTGCTCCCTTCCTCATCTGGAGTGGAGATGCTGATTTTCACGTTGGCTATGTAAATTATTAAACTTCTGGGTGGCAGAACTTTTTCTACCTTTCTGATCCAATGCATGTGTTTGAGACATGTACATTTACTGAAAAAATTTCTCATCATTCCTTGCTCTCAAAATTCCTATTGGAACAAGCTCCTCCAAAAATGAATCTAAGTAAATTTATAGAGAAAATAAATGTATATATCTAAATAAATATATAGACTAAAAATGTCACCCTAGATCTATCTGTGGTATTTTTCATTAATGTATAGGCTTTGCAGACTCAATTTACTTTGCATGCTATTAGCTGCCAGTATTAGTATTAGGAAGAAAGCTATTAGCAACTCTGATTTCAGGACCTAGACTACAACTTCCTACAGGACTTTGCATAGTGCTTTGCTAACAGGTTTATCATCTGACTCAGATACCTTGGAACAAAACTGCAGAGATCTGCTGTTCACTTCAGGAAAAAAAAATGCTCCTCTCAGTCATTAGAACTGCAAGCAGAACTGGCCCTGACAAAGAAGATGAACTATGGCTGGAGAAAGGATAAGAAAAAACACAGTGAGCAGATTCTACTTCTGGTACTGACTGAGCAGAAGCATTGCAGAGAGCCTTTATGTATAGAGTAGCCCTGCACAGTAGTTGTGCTGTTATGACTGGGGCTAACAGTTGGAATTTATGGATATAGCTGAGGTAACTTGTGGATTCAGCAAAATATACTGACATGTAAAAAAATCCTGCACTAGCTTGTTCTGTGTATATATATGTGTGTATATATATATATATATATATATAACATTCAAATTGCTTCAAATTAAAATGCTGTTTTACATTTATCTAAACTAAGCTAGAAAGATTGTAAAGAATAAAATGAATACTTAAAGGAAATAGTATTTTTCAGCATATCGGCCAAACTAGCCATCAGCTGTTATATGTCCATGTCTCTCTCATACTGGGGAGCCCAGAACTGGACACAGGACTCCAGGAGTGGCCTCACGTCTGAGTAGAGGGAAAGAGTCGCATCCCTTGACCTGCTGGGTAACACTCATCCTAATACAGCCCAGAATACCACTGGATACCAAGACACCTCCTTTGAAACAAGGACTCACTGCTGGCTTATATCCAATTTGATGTCCACCAGGACCCACAGGTCCTTTTCTACCAAGCTGCTTTCCACAAGTACTGTTCCTGGAGTTGTTTCTCCTCAAGTGTAGATCTTCGCACTTTCCCTTCCTGAACTCTACGAGATTCCTCACAGTCCACTTTTCCAGCTTAATCTGTGACCTTAAGAACAAAAAAAACTGTAGTATCAATCGACAGAGAGAGGAAAAAAGTGAGCAATAGGAAATTTTCCATATTGGTATCTGACTTCAGTTGCTCTGATATCACTCATTGCAGAATATTTTGATCTCAGGTCTATATACAGACCTAATGACTACCTTTGTTTTCACTAACTACAGTGAAAAACGTCTTTTAATTTTTTGCTCTTGTTGGCTTTCTATATATTCTCTTTTGTAATCTTATGAAAATAAACTTGGAAATAAATCCTTCCAATTCACCTTAAAAAAATGAGTCCTTTTGAACTGAATTAATTTATTTCCTGACACTAGTAAAGACAATATGGCATATTTCTGTGTCTTGCTTTTTTCACCTAGGCTTTCACTTCTATATTTACTCTGTCCTACACCAATCTCTGGAGCTAAAGACCGTTTTTTAATTCATAAAATAATTTTTTTGCAGGTCAGTACTGTCTTGTGAACTGTTCCCAGTATTCTTTCTCTATAATGTGCTGGTCCATGCTCTTGATTATTTTTTCTTGGTTTTGTTAGAATAAATTCTTTTACAAAATGTATCTAAAAACGCATAAAACAGTAGTGTTGTTGAGTCCAGTGGTTTGGGCTCAACTATCTAAACTATGTGCTCTGTTCTATTTAAGAAGTCCCAGAGTACCCAAGACACACAAATTGAGACGAAAGCTATGACACAGGAAGAAAATGAAACTTGCAACCTATTGTAGGATGAGATGGAAGCCAGCAGAAAATCTCACTTGACACTGGATGTTTTAAACTAAGTTAAGCAGATCAATCCCAATGGAAGACATCACCGTGCAGAATGTAAGACTTCATTTACAAGAAAATACATTAAAAGTTATTTCCTCTCTGCTTTATACCCACTGCTATTTCTGGCATTTCTGTTTTTCCCTCTCTGCTAATGTACTTCACATTGTCTAAAATGCAGTTGGTAGTACTAAAAAAAATTATTTTAAGTTCTTAACTTCTTGAAGCAGGGCATATCACCCTTCTCCCACCACAGATGGCCAGTGCAGATAAGAGAGATAACCCGGGCAGCAAGGTCCAGCAAGTATCCTCTCCTGGCACCAAAAAGTCTGTCAGCTTAGCAGATATGGGAAGAGATAAACAAACATAAGTGACTGAAAGTCCTGTTTTTACTGTGTAAAAGTACTACAGCTCATCACAGAGGCAGAAGCCTCTTACACCTTCCTTGAGAATGTGTGAGGAGATTTCTCCTTGAAGCTTGGACACAACTTCAAGTTCATTTCCCAGGAATTGAGAGAGAGGATTTTTCGATGTGTACTCCATCAAGACTGGATGGTAAGAAACAT